>CM031956.1:28111179-28540546 GCA_018749465.1 Paracanthobrama guichenoti
CTTTGTTAGTTTTTACCCTTTTAAATCAAATTTAAGATGTGCTTGGTAAGTGCAAATGATAGACTACACTACTGGTCAAACATGTAAGAGCAGTAATGTAAATGAGTAAATGTTTCTTTTTTCTCTGTTCACAGCTGAGAAAAGGGCTGTTGAGGGACTAAACCTGCAGCTGGCAGGGGGCATGTTCAGAAGACCTTGTAAACACATTCACACCTCTGCTGCATTTCAATGCCGGATGACTTATAGCACGATATTGAGAATTCGAGTTCGACAAGCAATTGCATTTCAATGCTGTCTGAGAGGAATCAACAAACCCGCCAATAAAATGCTTTCAGCTTTGGGAAGTAAACAAATGAGCTGAAATGAGGGTAATCAGTAGATGGACATTCAAAAATTCTTTGGATTTTTTTTTTCTTTTTAATATTTAAATGTTGATGTTGATGTGCCATTAACTAGTCCATCTTAGGGATTTAATTTACACCTACACCTCAAACAAATAAATACATATTACAAAAATGTTGCATCATTGACACACATAAATAAGAGAGTTATTTTGTTGTCATGTGATATAAAAATCATTAAACAGATAGTGTCAAGGTCATTAGGTTATTAAAAATACCACACATTGAGATATATTTGCCATGATTTGTTTAGGTCAAATGGAGTGACGCATAAGAAAACCTAATGATATTCATGAATGTTCATTATAATTATTAAGAAATAATACAGTTGTTGGTGTACAGGTATTCAAAGTGAAAGCAATGTATTTTAGCACTCGGTGTTTACACAACTTTTTGAGTCGCTAAATCAAAATATCTGTTTAACCAAAATGTATGAAACCACAAATATTACATTGCTAAGAACGTATGTTTAATACTTGATTATTTAACATTTCTCCTTTTTTATAGTCTCCAACAACTTTATTTGTCTTTGATCTAAGTATTAATTTAGGTCCCACTTTATACTATTAGGTGACTATGTACTAAAATTTAAATTATTAATTTGTTACAATGCACTTATTATGTACATACGTGTTTTACATCGTACTTATATATTATAATTACCTGCATGTAATTACATCTAGAATTTCACTATTGACCCTTCTCTTCCTTTTTAACCCACATTGTGCTTATTTTTTGATGTAAGTATATTAGTTAAAGACAAATATAAAGTGTGACCTTAATTTATTTTTAGTATGCATTTTAGTTTCGACAAAAGTGAGTGTAACGCCTTTTTCTCTTTCTACTGCTACCCCATCAGATGAGAATTTGGTTATCTCAGCAGAGAGTGTCTGGTTTTGCTCAACTGAAATGCACCTGTTTACGAGTTCATGTGAAATTCGGACAGATTGACAGTCAAACGACGAAAGAGCTCAAGAAACTACGAGAAGCGCAAAGGAAACTGCTCAGACGGAGGTAAAGCGCATTCCGCGCACCGATGGACTCTCTCAGATCACCCTATCAGGTGCAAAACCACTGACATGTTTCCACCCACCACCAAAAACCCCTCAGTGCGCTCCAGCCCTCTTCGGCACACAGACAGACAGTCCCGTCCCATCACCCAGAGAGCTCTTCCAGGATTTGCCACGGGTCTGCGCGCCTTTTATGTACAAACTACTTGGATAACAGTGAAGCAGCAACTAAAGAAGATACTTATAACACTAACTCATCTATCCTGACAGCTTGGACTTGTTGGGAAAGTTTTCCCTCTCCGGACAATGAACACGGGAAGCTTGGAATGATCCACGTAAGGTGTGCACTTTCCGGTGTCCTCGGCAGGTACGAACGGAATTTATATTTTTTATATCGCTTACTGGATCAAGAATAAGCACTAAAGGTCGCGGATTGTTCACCGAGGAGGAGACACCCCGCTGCCAGTCTTTTCCAATTCAATCTTTGCGCGCTTTGGCGAGAGAGCGCAGCGCGCACGGCCGCGGACCGCGGAGGAACGGAGGGACCACAGGGAAGACATTGATTTGCGTTTATTCAGATCTCTTTTTTTTTCAAACAAGAAACAGCCTCATGCTGCTTCCAGCGGCACATTTACACTTCCTTCACCTCTCTTTTCCCTGGGATTGCACCTCTCCTCCGGGATTGTGTGCGTGAGAGACACTGGCGGGGCTCCGCGCGCCACTTACTGGAGCGGCAAACGCTGGAAACAGGTGTATTTGACCAAGATGTCTGTCCTGCCGTCAAGGTTCTTCTACGTGTAAGGAATATTCTTAATAATCGTATTGATTCACTTTGAGTTCGTGCATTCTTGCCAATAGAAGTCGCTCAAAGCCAGGTTTAAGCACTACATTTTTATCTGGTGTAATTGCTTGTGATTCACCCCTCCATTTTCTCTCTCTCTCTCTCTCTCTCTCTCTCTCTCTCTCTCTCTCTCTCTCTCTCTCTCTCTCTCTCTCTCTCTCTCTCTCTCTCTCCAGGTGTTTACATTTCCTGGTCCTCTACTTCCAGTTGCAGGTAAGTCTGGCTGTTTCGCTGCATGTCATCATGAATCTGGATTAAGGGAGGGATTATGAGGATGTGCCGCCGGTGCACAAACACAAAGCTTGTTTCATTTGTTGTCTTAAGGTTTCTGAAAACAGAGGCATGGGAAATCTACACCCCAGAGGCTGTAAAATTAAAAGTGACTTTGGATTTGTTGGTGGTCTTGC
Source organism: Paracanthobrama guichenoti (assembly GCA_018749465.1). Taxonomy (NCBI): domain Eukaryota; kingdom Metazoa; phylum Chordata; class Actinopteri; order Cypriniformes; family Gobionidae; genus Paracanthobrama; species Paracanthobrama guichenoti. The sequence continues at coordinate 28,113,839 of CM031956.1, forward strand.
CAGAGGAATTGAATTTCTCTTTCTCTCTCTAAGAAAAAGTCTGGGTTTTCCCTTTGTGCTTCTTTGTGTTTTATAGACCTGGGAGAAACAAGTCTTGTACTTGTCTAAGCATTTCCCTCAGAATAGTTAGTATACTATCTATCTATCTATCTATCTATCTATCTATCTATCTATCTATCTATCTATCTATCTATCTATCTATCTATCTATCTATCTATCTATCTATCTATCTATCTATCTATCTATCTATCTATCTATCTATCTATCTATCTATCTATCTATCTATCTATCCTGTGCATTTCTACTGCTATAAGAAATAAAATAAATATATAGAACAAAGATGAAATCTAAGTGACCAAACAAGTTGTATTTCCTTTTAAAAGCTACTAAAGTAAGACTAGCTGCAATCTCAGGCTCTTTTTCAGGAAGATGACTAATTCAGCCAACAAATAAGTAATTAGATATGTGCAGTTCCTCAAATCCGTCTTTACTGACAGATGTACATACCTCACGAGGCGGGAAGGACTTAATAAAGGCTTGTTTTCTCCTGGCAAATGGATCAAGGCATTGTAATTATAAAACTTGCATCAGAATGTCGTAATAAAAGGGGGCGATCACCCCTCCAACCAGGAACAAAAGCCACTGGTCTGAAGAAAACGAGACCCATGTTGGTTATATAATTCTGTGCGTTCAGTTCTGTTCCAAAGCAGTTGGCACAAACAAGGCTTTAGTGTGGCACAGCCCGCTTTCTGAGTAGTGGTGACAGTATGATCACCTGCTTCTACTGCTAACCTTCGCTGTTGTTCTCCCTGAGAAAACAAACAAAGTTGTTATTAAGGAGATGCAGTGAAAGACGGGGAGATAAGCACAGTTTAAGTGGCGGAGCACTGAAGCGTTGTTTCCTGAGATGCATCCTGCGCAGAGAGTGGTGTCTGCAGATAGGGCCTATCTGACATGCAAGAGTGGCTCGGCTTCTTAGCAGGGACGGGGCCGGGCTTTTGAAGTCGCAGTGAGATCAGTTTGCCTAGGTTTTCTTTGAAGGGAATCGGGCGGCATGATAAAAATGTTTGGCCGTGGCTGGCTCTCTGCATAGGCATGCCCTCTGCCTTCCCGCTCCCGTCCGTATGCAACTGTGTACAAAACACATCTCTGTGTTTGATTAGATGGCCAGATTTCTGTGTGTTGCGTATGTATGTGTTATTGCAAGCACATTTTAATTGAATATTTATTTAAGGATTGTTCAATTATTCAATTAAAATGTGTAAGGATTCATTTCATTTGATGGAATTTTACAATTAATTGGAATGTGTAAATCTTTAAAAAAAGGCAAAAATAAAGGTTTCTGCTCCAATGCCATATAATAACCATTTTGTTTTTAGTTTTTCTACTTTACTTTTGTGGAATAGAAAGGTTGTATTTATGTTAAAGGTTCTTAATGGAACCATCGATGGAAATAAAGAACCTTTATTTTTAAGAGTGTTGATGCAATGTGTGATGGCTCCTGTTTGAAACAATGACTAAAATTAATTCACTTATAAAGATTTAGGATAACAGTAGATGACCAACTTGAAATACTACGTGAATAATAGTTTTTTTAAAGCCAAAATAACACTTAACCACGTTGTGAAATGCCTTTGGGTTTGATTAACACTTTAAATGTATGTGTCCACTGCAGTGGTCAGATCTTTAAAAGTTATTTTTAACCATTAATGATGTGATTTTACTTCCAAAACCACCATGAATGATCACCTTTGACCTTTTATATGACTGTCCTCTTTATATGGCATTGTGTTTTTATTTATTATAGCATACATTCAAAAGTTCTTCTCCAGTATTTATTAATAAATATACACTGACATTCAAAATTTTGGGGTCAGAACATATTCTTTTAAAGAAATCAAAAACTTTTATTCAACAAAGATGCATTACATTGTTCAAAAGTGGCAGTGATGTTACGAAAGATTTCATCTATTCATCAAAAAAACCCTGAAAGAATGTATCATGGTTACAACAAAAATACAGCACAACTGTTTTCAACCTTGATAATAATAAGAAATGTTTCTTATGCAACAAATCAGCATATTAGAATGATTTCTGAAGGATCATGTGACTGAAGACTGAAGGAATGGTGCTGAAAATGCAGCTTTGACATCACAGGAGTAAATTACATTTCAAAACATTATTACAATAGAAAACAGTTGTTTGAAATTCTAATAATATTTTGCAATATTACTGCTTTTACTGTATTTTTGACCAAATAAATGCAGTTTTAGTGAGCATAAAAGACTTATTTTTACCCGTTTGTTAAAATAATCTGCTTTGCAATTTAATAATTTATGCATTAATGGGTTAATTTTGGTGGTTGTGTCATGTGCAGTCCTGCATTCAGCGTGAATCTCTATGGAAGTTTCTTTCTCAACTCTGTTGAAAAGATCTATTTTTTTTACCGTGAGCTGTGTGTTTCCCCTTGTGCTCTCTAAATGTCATTAATTAGCTGAGGTTAAAATAACATGGAGTGGAAGCATGTAATGTGAGTGTAATTAACCACCTGAGAGAAGCCACATAAAAGCTCATTACAGGATAATTACCCCTCGTTTCAGCCCGAGAGAGTAGTCTTGGCTGGGACAGAGATTCCAGGGTTTTTAGATGTATATGTTTTCCTCACATGGAAGGATGACAGAGGAGGAGGAGGAGGAGGAGGAAAGATAGAGGCTTTTGGATGAGAAGTGGATTGGTGATTTTTGTGTAAAGCCTCGGGTGAGTGTGAATGTGAGCGACAGGAGAGGCCATGGCAAGCTGCATTGTATTTTATTATGTTAGTGCTTTAGTGTGTGCATGTGTGTATCAGTGCAACAGTTGTGTACATGTACTTCCCATACTTACAGGTGTGTATGTGTGATTTATGAGTGTGATTCTTACCGTAGGCAGATATTTGTTTGATGACAGAGTTAGATCTTTCAGGTGGATAATTGCTGGAGACTTGCTAGTGGAAATTGAAAACTTCACTTCTCGCTGTAGCTCCAGGCTCAGAGTATTCAGATGTTTTATTTAGAGAGAGAGAGAGAGAGAGAGAGAGAGAGAGAGAGAGAGAGAGAGAGATGGGCACCAAAACATGCAGGAATCACTGTGACCTGAACCTTCATTGAATGTTTTTAAGTCAACATGATATCAAAATTTGACCCCATTTACTTTCTTAATGCACATTTCTGGTATCATTGTGAGTGATCTTATTGCCGAGCATTTTGCAAGTGTGTCATAATCTTTCAGCAGAATGTAATAAATTGCTTTTCCTCTGAAACATTTTCCATCAATTTATGAAATACCACGCTCCCTTATTTCAAATGATGAAACTAAAATCCTAATAATATTTTGATCAAATAAATATGGAAGCTTGTTTCCGTCACAGAATAAAACAATTTGAAAAGATAATTGTGACTTTACATGTCGCAATTCTAACTTTTTCTCACAATTACAAGATATAAACACACAATTGAGAGTTATAAAGTCAGAATTTCAAGATATAAACTCAATTACGAGTAATAAAGTCAGAATTAAGAGATATAAACTCAGTTGAGAGTTATAAAGTCAGAATTGGAGATATAAACAATTGAGAGTTATAAAATCAGAATTGCGAGATATAAACACAATTGCACGTTATAAACTCAATTGCGAGATATAAAGTCAGTTAAAAGTTATAAAGTCAGAATTGCGAGATATAAACAATTGCGAGTAATAATTCAGAATTTCGAGGTATAAACTCAATTGCAAGTAATAAAGTCAGAATTGTGAGATATAAACTCAGTTGAGAGTTATAAAGTTAGAATTGCAAGATATAAACAATTGAGAGTTATAAAGTCAGAACTGCGAGACTTAATTGCGAGTTATAAAGTCAGAATTGCGAGATATAAACAATTGCGAGTAATGAAGTCAGAATTGTGAGATATAAACTCAGTTGAGAGTTATAAAGTCAGAATTATAGAGACTTAATTATGAGTTATAAAGTCAGAATTGCGAGATATAAACAATTGCGAGTAATAAAGTCAGAATTGCGAGATATAAACAATTGCGAGTAATAAAGTCAGAATTGCGAGACATAATTGCGAGTTATAAAGTCAGAATTATGTAGATATAAACACAATTGCGTAGTAATAACGCTAGAATTGCGAGATATAAACAATTGCGAGTTATAAAGTCAGAATTGCGAGATATAAAGTCAATTGCGAGTAATAAAGTCAGAATTATAGATATAAACAATTGCGAGTTATAAAGTCAGAATTATAGATATAAAGTCAATTAAGAGTAATAAAGTCAGAATTATAGATATAAACAATTATGAGTAATAACGTCAGAATTGCGAGATATAAACAATTGCGAGTAATAAAGTCAGAATTGCAAGATATAAACTCAATTGAGTTATAAAGTCAGAATTGTGAGATATAAACTCAATTACGAGTTATAAAGTCAAAATTGCGAGATATAAAGTCAATTGCGAGTAATAAAGTCAGAATTGCGAGATATAAAGTCAATTAAGAGTAATAAAGTCAGAATTGTGAGATAACACAATTGCGAGTAAAAGTCAGAATTATGAGATATAAACTCAATTATAGTAAAAGTCAGAATTAAGAGATATAAACTCAATTAGCGAGTAATAGTCAGAATTGCGAGATAACAATTATGAGTAATAAAGTCAGAATTATGAGATATAAACACAATTATGTAGTAATAACGCAGAATTAAGAGATATTAACACAATTAAGTAGTAATAAAGTCAGAATTGCGAGATATAAACACAATTAAGTAGTAATAACGCTCAGAATTAAGAGATATAAACAATTGCGAGTAATAACGTCAGAATTGCGAGATATAAACACAATTGCGAGTAATAACGTCAGAATTGCAAGATATAAACTCAATTACGAGTTATAAAGTCAAAATTGCGAGATATAAAGTCAATTGCGAGTAATAAAGTCAGAATTATAGATATAAACACAATTGCGAGTAATAACGCCAGAATTATGAGATATAAACACAATTAAGAGTAATAAAGTCACAATTATGAGATATAAACACAATTGTGAGTAATAACATCAGAATTGCGAGATATTTACACAATTGTGAGGAAAAAGTCAATTTTTTTTCCCTTTGTGATTTCATTATTAATGCATTAATGGGTTGATTTGGGAGGTTGTGTCATGTTGACTTTCATCACATGATGAAAGTAAATTTGCTTGTTAATGCGGTTTAATGTTAACTTTAAAATGCATGCAGCTGAGCATTATATGGTGAATCTGAATCAAGAAATAGATCAACACTTTTTGTTGTTGCTAATTCTAGGAATCTCACCAGAGTTCCGCCGACTTCCGGTTCTACATTGAGAACCACACCCGAGATGACGTGAGTCGGAAGCAAGTACGGATATATCAGCTCTACAGCCGAACCACTGGGAAACATGTGCAGATCCTGGGCAAGAAGATCAACGCCAATGGAGACGATGGGGGCAAGTACGGTACGGGAGTGTTCCTGTGCTCTCAGATGAATAAACCATTCAAAAGAACCTTTATCATTTGACTCACTTTCTATTCTGCTGTTGAACATATTAGGCAGAATGATTTAAAGGGATAGTTCAGCCAAAAATGACAGTTCTGTCATCATTTATTCAGCCTTGTGTCGTTCCAAACTGGTTTGACTTTCTCAGCTAACATCGAAGGTTTGCAGGGGTGTGAATTGGAATTTGGGGAATTCAGGATATTTGTCTTAAACTGAATCACATGACTCAACACTAATTGAAATATTGCCAAATTCATATCGGAATATTGTTGTGCATGTTGTGCAGTCTGAATCATGAACAAATTCTCCAGAGATCATGCAAGGATCTAACTTTCCCCGGATCAGCAGAGAATCTGGGCCTGATATCATATCCAAGATGAACAACTTCTTTTTAACATCCAACCTGAACCGTTATTAATCAAAATGTAACAGTGTAAACAAAATAAAAACCACAGAACTGATGGGCAGCGTGCCTCAGCGGTACTAGTGTGAGAACAGAAACAGAAACTCTGAGTGAAGATAAACACACTGAATGCTGCTCTTAACTTTGCTGACTGATACAAGCATGTTTATATTCCAGTCTTGTGCGCGTTTGTGTCAGTCAGAGCTGTTCAGCATAAAGATTCCGCAACAGACACAACTCTATAAACCTTTAGTCCTGGATTCCTGTACCTGCATAATACTGTTTCTCATTTAGTCTTACAATCCTTTGGATTTCTAGTACCCCATTTATGTTTGTTTCTTCTTGAAAGGAGTTTTATTCTTATATCTGTGCTAAACCGAGTGAGGATAAATAGTTCAATGTGATGTGAAGTTTTATTAGTTCATGTCTGTAGCAGTTTTTCACATTAGATGAACACCTGGAAGCATCCTTGCTGGAAAAGCAAGCTTAAACCAGTCTATGCTGACTTAGCAGACTGGTTTTAGAAGGGTTTTGGGCACTTTTTTTGTGCTTTTGAAACCAACGAGCTGAACACCAGTTTGGCCAAGATGGGAGACCAGCTTAAACCAGCTACATCCAGCCTAAACCAGTTAAGACCAACTTAGGCTGGTTTTAGCTGTTTTGTTGTTGTTGTTGTTTTTCTAAAGGGAGGATCAAGAATATTACATTTTGATGGCATAGTTCACCTACAAAAGAAAAAGTCATTGTTTGCTCACCTACATGTTGATCCAAATGTGTATGACAGACTTTATTTTATGAAGTTTAAGTCATTATTCACTTAAAGTCTTGATATCAACCTTAAAGGCACAATATGTAAGATTTACCACTAGAACAATGTTATATATTTTGTTGACTTGTGTACTTGCATTATCCCAAATGCTTCCAAGAATGTTTAAATCCAGAGAAATAAGCAATTTTACAAACGTGTCCGTGTGTCACCTATCAATGACATCATACCTGCGTAACCCTCGATTTCTGGTTTTATTTTGTAGAAACCAAAGACGCTTTAAAATATTATGTTTTATTAGACAGGTGAGCAACTGTTTGGACACATTCATCAAAAGAAAACAAATCATTGTTATATAGCTCAACACAGTTAGTCTTACTGTTTAAATCTCGTTTTCTTGATTTACCGCGAGTACCATGTTTTACCATGCCTAATATCGATCTAGCTTACTGCAGTGTGCAACAAGTGTCTCATTGAAGCCACCGCGCAAACACGCAGAGTAGCATTAAAACATAACTTTCAACACACTCAAATGTATCTAATATGATAAAACAGCGCTGCGTTACCCCACATACGCAAGAGCGGAAGAAGCGGAAGCGGGCGTAATAAAAGCTGCACTACTCTTGAGGTGTGTTTCGTGCTTGTCTCTCATTAGCAATCGCTCCAGCGGCCTCGTTCTGCTCCAATGGCTTTCAGCCCCGCCCTGATTCATACTAACGCTATATCTTTAATACATTCATCAATGAATATGATTTCTGCCCGAGTCCCGTCATATTCTTTTCCACCAGCTGTAGAGGTGAAGACAACAACTCCCACAAATCACCTTTGTTTTGAATAAGTGACCTCTAGCAGCGAAAATTACATATTGTGCCTTTAATTCTCCTTTGCGCATGAATGAGAAAAGTAACGATGGCTCATTTGTGAATTAATCATACAGATTTTGAACAACATGATGGGGAGTTAATGATCATAGACGCCTCATTTTTGTTCATTTAGAATTTGATTGACAGTTAATTTGGTTAGTCAATGGTTTGTGTTCATGTTTGTGTTTTGATGGTTAGGATTGTGTTCTGATTGTAGTCTTACAACAGCTTACAGGAGTTCAGTGCGTCAATTGCTATCTTCATATGTTTGTGCCATTAAACTGGAGGTGTTATTATTCAGTGTTTTTTTTTTTTTTTCAAACTGGCCATGACAGACATGGACCTAAAAGAAAAGAGGTACCATAGAAACAGACATTTTTTTACTTGTGCCTACTATAGTGCCCCTTGTGGCAGTGTTGAGAATGCAACATGTAGTTGCATTTTACCAGGGATTCCCAAACTGGGTTTTGTTAAACTCCCAGTGAACCAGAAGTAGCAAGTGAGTTTTCTTCAGCGCTGTGACGTATTTCCAAGTGAAACAGAATATAGAACAGAGGGCGGGGTTTCACTTCAGCGCTCCTCCTCTCCATCTCTCGCTCATAGCAGACTAACGGTTGGAGGGGAGTGGTTACGCATTTTCAAACCTAAGCCATCAAACTGACATCATCTGAGAAGGAACAGTTTCCAGACTGGAATTTACTTTTCAGATTTTGATTAAAGATTACCGCGACAAACTATTTTTTTCTGTGTATTAACTTGCATGGATTAATTGTACACCCTAAAACCTGTAATGTGTGTTAACAAAGTAAATAGGTTCAATTTTGATTTCATGAGGACTTTAAGGTAATGAAAAGATGATTAATAATTAAAAATAAATAAAAAAATAAAAATCTAAATAAAACATCTTCATGTCACGTGACAATCACCCAACAAAGAAACAAAAAAAAGTCAACATGACCATAAGTTGTTCAATTAATGAGATATTAGCTTAAAATCTTTGGCTAAAAAATAGGTTTTGGGTCTCTGTTATGTATTTGAACACAGAAACAGCAACAACGGCATGTGAAATGGAGCTTGCTCGTTGTGTTTTCAGCCTTAATGGTCATTATTGAGTATTTATTTATAGCTGAATTAGTTTTAAGGTGATGTGTGTTTTGTTTTGATGTTAAAAGGGTCTAGTAAGTATTTATGGCAATGCTGGTAGTGTGCTTTATTCAGGAAGTATTTACAGAAATGTTAGTAATTGTTCATGTTTTGAACTGGCTCTATAACAGCTGTAAGTGTGTAGAGCAGTTCTAGCTGTTATTTACTGCTTAAATGTGTCTGGTTAAGCAGTGCAGCGTTGGCTGAGTTGTTCCTCTGTACCTGTGTTAGCATGAGAGGAGGCAGATCCAGGTAAACCCCCACACCTGGCACCTGTGAACTCCATGACACTTTCACACGCATGCATACATGCACGCACGAACGCACACACACAACTTCTGTGTTTTATGGGGACTTCCCATAGACATAATGTTTTTTATACTGTACAAACTGTATATTCTATTCCCTTATACTAACCCTACCCATCACACAAAACGTTCTGCACTCTAAAAAATGCTGTTTTATGAAAATCTGAAAATGCCCACTCTAAAAAATGCTAGGTTAAAAACAACCCAAGTTGGGTTGAAAACGGACTAACCCAGCGACTGGGTTGTTTTAAGCAAACATTTAACCCAAACGCTGGGTTAAAACAACCCATTTACTGGGTTAAAACAACCCAATTGCTGGGTTAGTCCATTTTCAACCCAACTTGGGTTGTTTTTAACCCAGCATTTTTTAGAGTGGGCATTTTCAGATTTTCATAAAACATCACAGTATTACTTATAAGCCGTTTTACTTACAGGGGCCAAAAATGTCCCCACAAGGAAAAGGATTTCAGATATTGCCATCTTTGTGGGACATTTTGTGTATTTACTATAGTAAGAACAGTCAATTATGCATCGTTACATGCAACTAAACCAAACCTTAATCCTAACTTTATAGTAAGTACATGTAGTTATTTACTATTACTTACTTAATTGTATAATTAAACTGTAACAAGGACACCTTAAAATAAAGTGGAACCCTGTTTTCTTCATATAGGGACCAAAAAACATCCCCACACAGATAAGACACGCACACACACACGCATACACGCACAGTGTTTCTGCTGTCCTATCATAGTTATTATGCAAAATAGGAGAGCAGAGCATATGTTTAAATAGTTTTAAGAGTGTTAAGCTATGCACAAACTGTTTTTCAGCAAGGATGCATTAAATTGATGAAAAGTGACAGTAAAGACTAAAACGTATAATGTTACAATTAAGTGCTGTTCTTTTGAATCCTGAAAAATAGTATCTCCGTTTCCACAACAATATTAATCAGCAATTAACTGTTTTCAACACTGATAATCATAAAGGTTTCTTGAGCATCAAATCCTCATATCAGAATGATTTCTGAAGGATCATGTGACACTGAAGACTGGAGGAGTGATGCTGAAAATTCAGCTTTGATCAGGAATATTCACAATATTTCAGTTTTTACTGTATTTTTTATCAAATAAATGCAGCCTTTAAAAAAAAAATCTTACTGACCGCAAACTTTTGAACGGTTGTGGATGTCAAAATGTGTAGTCACCATAAATTGCTGTTTGCAACCTATTTGTGAAGAGTGATGTTCAGTGAGATAAAAATGCAGGAGAGAATTGATTACCCTTGCCCACTGAATATTCAGTTTCACAGAAGTAAAATGGGTGGTGAACAGCGTTTCACATTGACTTTAACAGCCAGTTTCCTGTAAAATACTGAACATTGACATGAGGCACACAGTGCTGGATCTTACACTCGTATGGCTCATTTATCAGCAAACACTCGCCTTCCCAGAAACATCTCAAAAATGTCTTCGGTTTTACCCCTGGTTGACTTTAATATTAGTGAAGGTCAGTGTGTCCTGTTAACATCTGTGCTTTAATATTAATAAGCTACACCGGTAAGAAATCGGCTGATGCACAGATGGAGCTCTGACTACATTAAACATTACATTTTTAGGTACAGTGTTCATTTAAATACAGGAATAACTGCACTATGTTTTAGGCATATCTTTAAAAACGTCATGTTCTTGTGCTGAGGAGGGAGATCTTTCCCACCCTCATTTGATCTCAAGTGCCCTGCCTGGATTAGTCGTTCCTCTCATGTTGCCCTGGGCTGTTTTCGAAGGGGACAGTTTTGGTGTTGCTCTCTAAGCCTCTCTGCTTTGAGCACCTTTGAATAGCCCAGTGTGTTAAACAAATGGATCATCCTAACTTTTTGATTGAGTGAGCACGAACTAAAGGCAAGTGGAAACCCAATCCCTGGGGATCTGAACTGCTCCAAGGAGTTTGGCAGATTGCTTCCCCCCTGAGAGAGGGGACCCTTAACAAAGGTGCTTAGAGAGAGAGAGAGAGAGAGAGAGAGAGAGAGAGAGAGAGAGAGAGAGAGAGAGAGAGAGAGAGAGAGAGAGAGAGAGAGAGAGAGAGAGAGAGAGAGAGAGAGAGAGAGAGAGAGAGAGAGAGAGAGAGAGAGTAGTAGAGTGTAGTCCATGATGAATGCCAAATGTACTTTTGTAAAAAAAAGTATATTATTTGATGTACTAAACACTGCGTAAAATGCATTGAATGTATATATTCTATATGCTTTACGTGAATAATGCTTTTAAAGTAGTGTCTTTTGTACAGCTACATAAAATTAAATATAACAGTTATCCTACTGATTGGTGAAAAAAAGAAAGAAAAAGGTCCACGCTATATTTCACTGAAGAATCAAAAGAAAGAAACAAAGAAATTATATTTTGTATATATAACTATTGACCAATACCACTGTCTTAAAAAAATAAATAATAATAATTATATATATATGTTTTGTTATTGAAGTATATTTTAAAAATGATGTTTTATTCTGTGCGCATCATATTATCTTGCTGAACTCTGAGTAAACTGTATTTTATTTCTATCTGCAGCTCTACTTGTTGTGGAAACAGAGACATTCGGGAGTCACATTCGAATTAAAGGAAAAGAGAGCGGATACTACATCTGCATGAACAAGAACGGCAAAATTATTGGAAAGGTATGTTTACTGGACTGGTTTTCTCAGATTATAATCAGATTCAATGTGATTTGTTCAGACTGTCAAGTAAACAACAGGTCAGAAAATAATCAAATTTGGGCCACATTAACTGTAATGTGAACGTACAGAATGTTCAGACGTTTTGTTTCTGTGTATGCATTTGATTTACTCATGAGCGGGTGTATCATTGCATGAATATAATTACTCATGTTTTGCATGTTAATGATGTATGAGCAATTTTTGATATACGTTTTCAAAACCACTGCTACTGCAACCAACTTCTGATGCATAATGGAGCCAGTCAACACATATTTTCATACCATCTATTTAAACAAAAGTGAAATATTGAGGCTGGCTGTTTGAACTTAAAATTGTCCCTTTTTTTCCAAGTTCTTGTAACTGCCATACCACAAACAAATCTAAGTGGAAAGACCAACACATCCTACATTTGACATGAATAGGACATTACATGCTCCACTGGCTTGTTATGAACTGGTCTTAAATTGAAGGGCACAATTATTGTGTCTAGTTTGGAGAGAAGCTGGTCATTCTTTTAAAAACATGCTATGTGTCCTGTCATTTTTCTCGTAGATGTGTGAACTGAAGATCAGTTCAGTTTTTAATCAAATTTTGAAATCAGTTCTCCCAGTCAGCCGAGAGAACAATGAAATGTCATTACATTAAAACTGTGACATGTATGATGTGAAATTCACTAAAATATAATGTCCACTACAGTGGACAAAAGTCTATTCCTGGGTCCCAGGAGGATATGTTAGATCTATAGAATCTTTTATTTAATTATTTTATTTTATTTTATTTATTAATTATATGCATTATTTAGTTATTTGGGAAACCATTATCATCATTATTGATTGCTGTTTTGGGTTTATTTTTATTAAATAAATATTTTATTATTAATTAAATAAATGTAATTTAAATTAAAACTTTACTTACTTTATATATGGTATAATGACCATATCAGACCATCAGTTGAGGGGTCATTTTCTGACATTTCGTCTTGTCCTCTCTCCTCAGCCCAATGGGAATAACCAGGAGTGCGTCTTCGTGGAGGAATATTTGGAGAACAACTACACAGCGCTGGTGTCGGCCAAGTACAAAGGCTGGTATTTGGGTTTCAATCGAAAAGGTCGACCCAAAAAAGGCTCCAAGACCACGCAGACGCAGCAGGAAGTGCATTTCATGAAGCGCCACCCCAAAGGAAAAGTGGACCCTCTGGAGGAGTTCCGTTTCACGACGGTAACGAAACGGACACGAAGGGCGCGGCGTTTAAAACCCAACCCTAAAACGAACTGAGTCGGTGAGGATGAGCATGCACCGCTCCCCGAGGACACTACGTGCTTTTTGCCTTACAAAAACCTTGATCTTATCCGAAACAGGAGAAGGAAGAGGACACAAATAAACAATTGCTACGGATAAAAGTCAAGAAGCTTAAAAAAAAAAGTTCAAAGATGTTTTATTTTTATATTTCAGAAGCGTTGAGTTTCTCCCAGCAGTTGAATGTGGGTCCTTTTTTTTTTTTTTTTTTAAATGTAATATTGGTGTCTGTTATTTTATTTATACTGGATTAACTAAGGATGACCTATAAGGAACTAGTGTCTCCTGCTTTGACACGTTTCCTGATAAAACTCTGGAATAGCGACAAGAGCAAACCGCACGGCCTGGGGAACCTTTTTAACTTTCATTTGTGTTGCGCCCCCGAGAACAAGGATCCAATATTTTCCACTGGAATGGGCTGTCATGGGAAAACAACGAGAGAGTGATAAGGTCATGTGACCTTTGCAGGCCTCCATAGGTAAACGTGAAGCTTTGAGTGCAATATTTTGAAGAGCCGTGTCATTCATCTCTGTCGGATGCCTTTCTCGTCTGAGCGGACACCAGGCCTTCTCGTGGGTCGAACATGCAGAACGCTTTGATATTTTTTGTGTATTCTGTGATTCAGCTTAGATCGACATGCTTTGATTAGCTAGGTATCAGCGTTAGCTGTGGTAATAGTGTGTGTGAGAACCAACAGACAGAAGCCGAAATACGTTTTCGGGAATTGCTGTAATGCTCTACAGCTGGATCCTGCATATGTGCTGATGATGCCGCCGTCACCCTATGTCCTTTCTGAAATTCAGCTACCAAAACATGCGTTAAATCCAGGTATAATGCATTGCTCTTAATGTCCCTGATGCTCTTTTAAGCATCGGATTTTGACTACTTCCAGGTCATTAAGCCAACGAAATCGGTCCACCTGACAATCAGTCATGTATTCTAAAACGCTTGCTCTCAGTTCTAGAACGTTCGAGACGCAGGTGCACAGAGGAAATCCCTTCTGCAGACGCTGGACTCTGAACACTGTTGGTGAGGTCGACTCTCCATATGGGTATAGCTGTAGTATTCACATGTTTATATACTCATCGTCTGTCAGACGTTACTAACAATCATGACACACGTACGGTAAAAAAAAAAAAAAAAATGTATGCAAAAATAATAATTTTATTACTATTATAATATATTTATTGCCTTTCTCTGTAAATATGACTTGATGAATTTATTTGACCTCTGTTAATAATAAAAAAGAGGACTATATATGGAAAATTAATAAATGTTATCAGACTGTTTTTGTGCCGTTCGGATATGTGGATGTGTGACGACAAATATTACAGTGCTAGAGACTCGACTTTATCTCTGTTATTTGACTTTAGACTAGTCACTTCTTTTCACTACTCACAAACTACCTGCTCCTTTAGTCTGATGCAGTATGATTTCATAATCAAATGTGTTGGTCAAAAGACTCATTTCAGTCGAATGTGTTATTGACAACAACTAATTCACTTTCTGAGGTGTGCATAGTTTAGAAACAACCACTGTCATTAGCTTTTAATATCACAGATGCATCACAACAACATTGACATTTAAATTCAATATTGGAGCCCATAAATCTGTAGATATTTAATAATAATAATTAGTGCTGTCAATCGATAAAAAAAAAAAAATATATATATAAAAAGATCGCAATTTTCGTGATTAAAACATCTGAGTTTTTAATCTGTTATATTGTGATAATTTGTGTAATGGCATCTTTTTATGAATGAAGGCCAGTATCACTGATACTAATACTGCTACTGATGTCTCTATGAAATAGATTTTTTTAACATTAATGATAGACATTCAGCATTACAGTGTAATTGAAAGCTATCCATTTCAACATTTACTAAGCTTTAAAAAAACTTTTAATTTAAGTGAACTTAAATCAATCTTCACATAAAACTATTATAATACATGTCATATTTACCTGTGGGCTTCATATATAATCAATTTACAGAAACTGAATAAAATGATCAAACACTTTACAGTCTTAACTGCATATTTTAAATTAAATAAAGATTAATCGTTATTAATGCTACACTTGTCTGTTACGTTTGTTCTTTGATTAACTGCCTCCGAATATGATGCAGATCTGTCACGTGCATCTCATTTTCTCAACTCTTTAAATTCATTTAAGATGTTATTTAACTCATTTAAGACAGCTCTTATGAGAATACTCAACAAAACGGGCATTTTGGCATATTTCCACGTTATTGTTCGTTCAAGCACGAAAAGAGAACTTGACTCTGGCGTGTGTCTTTCTGTGTGTCAGGACATTCACAGACAGCGCGTTCTCTTTTGTCTTGTCGCACTTGAATGGTTTAAAAGAATTTACATGAATAAGAGCGTGAACATATAATGTAATGCTAGCCAAAGGATGACAGAAAAAACAGATGCTGCGTTAAACGCGTTAAATATTTTTAATGCGTTAAATTGAAAAAAATAATTGCATGCGTTAACGCTACTTTTGACAGCACTAAGGCAACTGGGGTGCTAAACATTCACATTCAGTGCCATGATAAATATTGTTCTCCGCTGTGATTTACCGACGTGAATCCTACATTTGTTTTTGTTTGAGAAGCTGTTTCACAATAGGGAAAACTAAAAAGACTATCACAACTTCCGTTTCATGCCGACTTTAGGATGAAACTCAAGGCCCAAGACTTAACTAAGACTGACAGTTTAAGAAAGGGTCTTGAAAAACATCAGACAGACCCACATGCTGGTATCTGAAGTACATTCCCTTCATGACATAATGTGCCTTTCCTACACAAAACGTGTGAATATGTTCTTAGACGGCCATAACTAGTAGGCGCCCGGAGCGTGCTAAACGCAGAGCGAGGGAGTTGGCTTCTGACGCAGAGGTTACGGTAGACAATTTACTATAGGACGCGAGACAAAGAGGCGAATTGCACTCTGCAAGTTGAAGACACGGTCCAGAAAATGTGTCATGGGGAAGTTATGAGGCGTTTAAAGACAGTGAAGAGTTTCTCAGACAACATGGGGATTCAAGGATCATTTAGATTCAAGGTTATATCAACAGAGCCCCTCCTCGCCTTTACATATTACCGCTTTTATGAAATCAATTAGAACCGAAGGGAGTGAAGGAATGCTCAAAGAGAATGTTCGGAAAGGTATTAAGGTCAATGGAACTATTCCTTTTCCAAATGGATTTCCAAAACTTCTGGTATGAAACCTTGTTCTGGGAGAAATTACTTCTGTGGATGACAGCGAGCTCATTAGACAGTCTGCATGAGCCACTAGAGAGAATTTATTCTAATTCTCGATGTGTCAATAACAGACTTGAAGGTGAAACCGAGAGCTCTCAAGCAAAAACCGCTGTCAGAATGGTGGTACATTTTTTAAATGCTGTAACTCTCCCCCTCCGTGTGTCTTGAAGCTCTTAGGAGTCTTCTTTTGGCAAAGCTCTGAGACTTCGCTCTCCCTTTAAAAAGGAGGATCAGGAATGTAGGGTAAGATGTCTCATAATGTTGTGTTCTGGAATGATGTTTACAGCAGTAGTCAAGCTGAAAGATGGCCGGTTTGAGGGAAAAATGCCTTTTGTTTAACTTCTCACTGATGTTATCAGACGCCGCACTGCAGCGCAGCCACCTACAGCGCGGGGAGACCTGGGGATGTCAGCTGATTTAGATGTCTGACGGATTGTCTTTCTTTTTCCCTTTTTTATTATTCCTTCCTTTAGGCTGAATAATAGCAGGCCATATTTTTTTAGATGGGTGTCCCCTCTAAGCTTGAATTACTCGGGGCAGACTGATCTGAGAAGATCCTCAAGCTTGTGCACACAGGAGTCTGTCCGAGTCTGATGATGTTTAATGCAGCGCTGCTGTTTTGGGTTTGCTTCGACTTAAATCCCATTTTTTTCTACACACATTTTTGGTGATGGGGTGAGTAGGAGGGCTGATGCAAGAGGTGATAAGACTTAAAAATGTTTTAAAGTTGCTGAAAAATATGTACACATTAAAACAACGTCACGGCACTACATGTTCTAGATGTCCACAGATAAATCTCTGTGTTTTTCTCTCTCATTCTCTCAATGAATTTCTATTGCTCTAGAAATTACTAACTACCAAGGCAAATTTTTGCGACCATTTCTTGGAAAAGGAAAATGGAACATGGCCATGCAATTTAACAAATGATTTATTTAAATGTAGTATTTCAATGAATATGAGGTCATTCAATTATTATTCATTAATAATTATATACATTCACCGGCCACTTTATTAGGTTCACCTTGCAAGAACCCGGATTGGACCCCATTTTGCTTTCAGAACTGCCTTAATTGTTCTTTGCATTGATTCAACAAGATGTCTGAAACATTCCTCTGAGATTTTGGTCCATATTGTCATGATAGCATCACACAGTTGCTTCAGATTTGTCGGCTGCACATCCATGATGTGAATCTCCCATTCCACCACATCCCAAAGCTGCTCTGGATTGAGATCTGATGACTGTGGAGGCCATTTGAGTTTAGTGAACTCATAGTCAAGTTCAAGAAACCAGTTTGAGATGATTTGAACTTTGTGACATGTTTTCCTGCTGGATGTAGCCATCAGAAGATGAATACACTATGTTCATAAAGGGATGGACATGATGAACAACAATACTCAGGCAGGCTGTACTGTTTAAATGATGCTCAATTGGTACTGAGAGGCTTAAGAAAAAAGAAAGAAAAAAACCTCTCACACCATTACACCACCAGCAGCCTGAACCGATGATACAAGGCAAGATGAATCCATGCTTTCAGGTTGTTCACACCAAATTCTGACCCTACCATCTAAATGTCTGAGCAGAAATCGAGACTCATCAGACCAGGCAATGTTTTGCCAATCTTCTATTGTCCAGTTTTAGTGAGCCTGTGTGAATTGTAGCCTCAGTTTTCTGTTCTTAGATGACAGGAGCGGCACCGGTGTGTCTTCTGCTGCTGTAGCTCATCTGCTTCAAGGTTGGATGTGCTGTGCATTCAGAGATACTCTTCTGCAGACCTCAGTATAAGACTTCAAATAACGAGTGGATATTTGAGTTACTGTTGCCTTTCTATAAGCTCGATCCAGTCTGGCCATTCTAAATTACCTTTCTTCCCCATTCTGATGTTGAGTTTGAACTTCAGCAGATCATCTTGACCATGTGTGTGTCTCAGTCAGCTCCCTTGCTCCTGGGCTCGTGAATCAGTATATCATGTTCACAAATCCAGGCACTGGTAAGGACAGTAAAGGATGCTGGCTCACTACACAGGGACACTGATGACTCTTATTTCCAGCGACGTTACAACATCCTCATTGTATAAGATCACTACTGGTATTTATGAACGAAAACAGAGCTGATATCTTTCCCAGCAAGCAATAGTCATAATTTCACTGTCTCGGTTAACTATTGACCAGATATACCCCGGCTATGAGAAACCCACTTCTAGCCAAAATAACCTCGAATTTGGTTACATGTCGTTTTTGCCAACATAACATGTGAGATGTGTGATATTCCATCATGTAAGCAAAGTCAACAGTGATTACAAGGTGTTTGGTTTAATTTCTTTGACATGTTCATGTTCTAGATGACTAGTCTATTGTTGGGCTATGGTTAGACGTCTATTAAATTTTCACTGACAGCCCAAAATTTCCCTTGTTTTAGCCTAGACATCAGGGCTGTGTTTCAATGGCTATTATATGCCTTTTAAACACAAAATTGCTTGCTGGGATCGTACATTACTTGTCATGTTATTTAAAATGCATTAATGATAAATACTTTGCTTGTTACATATACATGCATCATTTCAGCAGTAAATAAATTGTAAATGTTAGCTAGATTATGTCCATTACCTTTCTAGCAATATATGTTTATGCTGAACTATAATAAAATAATGGCTTGTATTTTTAAAAACATCTATCGTGTGTCGTTATGTGTAGTGAGTTGGCTCACGTGATTTAAGTTTCGTGCTTCAGAACTTCCATTAAGGGAACATAGTGAGCATCGACACTCCCTGGTTTTCACAGTGCATTGTGGGACTTTTTAAGGAGCAAATTTTTCAGTCCACTGGAAGGATTCTGTAATTAAGACAGACCTTAAAATGGTCAACTCCCTGATCAGTGCCCTGACTACTGAACTTGGGAGCAGATTGAGATGCACCCCATGTCTACGTGCCTAAATGTATTGAGTTGCTGCCATGTGATTGGCTGATTAGATATTGGTGTTAATGAGGTGCACCTAAAGTGGCGTGTGTGTGTGTGTGTGTGTGTGTGTGTGTGTGTGTGTGTGTGTGTGTGTGTGTGTGTGTGTGTGTGTGTGTGTGTGTGTGTGTGTGTGTGTGTGTGTATGTATATGTATATATATATATATATATATGTATGTATATATATATATATGTGTATGTTTATAAGTTTATTGTTATTATAAAATTACTGGGTTTATATGGCTACCAATGTTTTCTATCCCAATTAAATTGTTCATTTGAGCTCTTTATTTGTCAAAGAATCCTGAAAAATGTTTTTAACACTGATAATAATAAGAACGTTTTCTTGAGCACCAAATCAACATATAATGAAAAAAAAGTATCGATCCTAAACTTTTGAACAGAACACTGTAAAAAAACAAAAAACAAAACGTTGTTGCCTTAAATTAAGTACAATAAACTTGGATGTTTAAGTCATTTCAACTTAAATTACATTAAACTGACTTAAATTAGTTGATTTTTTTATAACTTACAAAACACTTATTTAGATGTGTTAAAGCAATGTAAAAACATAATGTCAACTTATTGATCATATAATTTTTTACAGTGTAGGTAGTGTATATAATTTGACATTTGAACATTAAAGTTCGACAAGGGTTTAACTCTGGACTCTTGCATGCTTCCCTCCTTTGCCTTAACCTTTGATCAGTGTAGGATGACCCTGGAATTGACCCAACTGTTGAAATGAATCATACAATCTCTCTGTAGCCGCTCCTTTCAGGCTCTGTGAACTCGCCGCAGCGACCGACAGCTATTCTTAGGCAAAAGAGGCGCTGACTCCTTTTTGAAGACTCCAGCAGAGCATGACTGTCTAGGACGCCACTTTTCCTCTCTTTTAGTTGACCAATCTGGTGCCTTTTAAAAATATTGCACTCTTGGGTCAGCTTTCGGTAAGGGTCATGTTTTCCACGCCTGGTGAGTGCCAGTCAGCACTTGTTTTCTTTCACGAGTGACAAGCAGAAAATAAGGTGTGTGCCGCAGCACGGCGGTCACTGTTGCGCAGGACGTTTCTCAACGGTCGGGTAAGACTTTGCGAGAGAGACAGGGCCAAAATCTCCTCGGATTGCTCTCCTCAGCAACCACACACTTAGTAAAGGGCCATGTCAACAGAAATTTGGTGGCCCTCTATTCTCGACACAGAACAATCTTTGTCTCCTTAAATATTATTTAACTTTGCCTCAGGGTTTTGAGTGGGAACAAACATGCGAAACCAAAATAAAGGTTGACCTCTAATATAATCCTAACTGTCACAGCTCTTTGAGTGTCATTTTCTTTTCTTTTTTTCTCAAAACCACAGACGCCGCAAGCTTTCGTCTCCCTTCTCAGTGAATATGACCACAATTGGCCTCCCTGCTCAAACCATGAAACACACAGAGAGCGTTGTGTGATTCCCTTGCTGTCTTTATGACCATTCGCATATGTGTAGCAGAGAACTGTTTTTATAGGATTACATATGTGTGCCTGTAGACAACTATTCTGAGAAACATCTGAGATGTGCTTTATGAAAGTGAAGTATTCAAGATCTGTGGAGAACCAATAATGGAAAAAGAAACAACTACAGATGACCAAAATTCTATATATAAAAGTTTGGGGTTGGTAAGACTTTAATGTTTTTGAAAGAAATCTCTTCTGCTCACCAAGGCTGGATTTATTTAATCAACAATACAGCAAAACATTAATATTGTAAAATTTAATTATAATTTAAAATAGCTGTTTTATATTGTAATATAGTTTAAAAAATGCAATTTATTCTTGTGATCAAAGCTGAATGTTCAGCATCATTACTCCAGTCTTCAGTGTCACATGATCCTTCAGAAATCATTCTAATATGAGGATTTGCTACTCAAGAAAAAATTAAAAAATATAAATAAAAAAGGTGTATATATACACAGGTGCTGGTCATATAATTAGAATTGATTTATTTCACTAATTCCATTCAAAAAGTGAAACTTGTATATTATATTCATTCATTACACACAGACTGATATATTTCAAGTTTTTATTTATTTTAATTTTGATGATTATAACTGACAACTAAGGAAAATCCCAAATTCAGGATCTCAGAAAATTAGAATATTGTGAAAAGGTTGAATATTGAAGACACCTGGAGCCACACTCTAATCAACTAATGAACTCAAAACACCTGCAAAGGCCTTTAAATGGGCTCTCAGTCTAGTTCTGTAGGCTACACAATCATGGGGAAGACTGCTGACCTGACAGCTGTCCAGAAGACGACCACTGACACCTTGCAAAAGGTCACTGCAAAAGAAGCTGGCTGTTCACAGAGCTCTGTGTCCAAGCACATTAATAGAGAGGCGAAGGGAAGGAAAAGATGTGGTAGAAAAAAAGAGTACAAGCAATAGGGATAACCGCACCCTGGAGAGGATTGTGAAACAAAACCCATTCAAAAATGTGTGGGAGATTCACAAAGAGTGGACTTAAGCTGGAGTCAGAGCTTCAAGAACCACTACGCACAGACGTATGCAAGACATGGGTTTCAGCTGTCGCATTCCTTGTGTCACGCCACTCTTGAATAACAGACAGCATCAGAAGCATCTCGCCTGGGCTAAAGACAAAAAGGACTGGACTGCTGCTGAGTGCTCCAAAGTTATGTTCTCTGATGAAAGTAAATCAGGGTCCCAGAGTCTAGAGGAAGAGAGGAGAGGCACACAATCCACGTTGCTTGAGGTCCAGTGTAAAGTTTCCACAGTCAGTGATGGTTTGGGGTGCCATGTCATCTGCTGGTGTTGGTCCACTGGGTTTCTGAGGTCCAAGGTCAACGCAGCCGTATACCAGGAAGTTTTAGAGCACTTCATGCTTCCTGCTGCTGACCAACTTTATGGAGATGCAGATTTCATTTTCCAACAGGACTTGGCACCTGCACACAGTGCCAAAGCAACCAGTACCTGTTTTAAAGACCATGGTATCCCTGTTCTTAATTGGCCAGCAAACTTGCCAGACCTTAACCCCATAGAAAATCTATGGGCTATTGTGAAGAGGAAGACCCAACAATGCAGAAGAGCTGAAGGCCACTATCAGAGCAACCTGGGCTCTCATAACACCTGAGCAGTGCCACAGACTGATGGACTCCATGCCACGCCGCATTGCTGCAGTAATTCAGGCAAAAGGAGCCCCAGCTAAGTATTGAGTGCTGCACATGCTCATACTTTTCATGTTCATACCTTTCAGTTGGCCAAGATTTCTAAAAATCCTTTCTTTGTATTGGTCTTCAGTAATATTCTAATTTTCTGAGATCCTGAATTTGGGATTTTCCTTAGTTGTCAGTTAGAATCATCAAAATTAAAAGAAATAAACATTTGAAATATATCAGTCTGTGTGTAACGAATGAATATAATACACAAGTTTCACTTTTTGAATGGAATTAGTGAAATAAATCAACTTTTTGATGATATTCTAATTATATGACCTGTGTGTGTGTGTGTGTGTGTGTGTGTGTGTATATATATAAAATCACACATACTTTTTTTTTTTTTTTTTTTTTTTTTGAGTAGCAAATGATCATATTAGAATGAATATATATTTATTATCAAAGCTGAAACAATTGTGCTGCTTAATATTTTTGTGGAAACTGCAATTTAATGCATTTTTGATGAATAACAGTATTAACTTCATTCATAAATAAATAAATAAATAAATAATCTTACTCCCCAAACTTTTGGAGGGTATAATTTCTGTTTTTCCTTCACTCGTGTGGAATGCCTCTCATGTTCAAGCAAATTTAAAGTCAACTGAATGTGAGTTTGCAGTGAATTGATCTGGACATAGAGGAT
The DNA here is from genome assembly GCA_018749465.1 of Paracanthobrama guichenoti. NCBI lineage: Eukaryota > Metazoa > Chordata > Actinopteri > Cypriniformes > Gobionidae > Paracanthobrama > Paracanthobrama guichenoti. The sequence goes on from CM031956.1 coordinate 28,136,945, forward strand.
GAAGGTCACGTTGCCCTCCGCATCTCCACAAATCACAATAGTCACACTACTTTTTCCAAATCTGTCATTATTGGATATTGCTGTAACCATTACTACATTAACTAGCATTAAATTATCTAATGTAGTGGTGACTGGGGATGAAAGTAACACCTTTTGTTTGAGCATCAATAACTCAGAGGTTGTTTGTGCTATACCTCTCAAAATTTGATACACAGCCTATATAGCCTAGGGATGTGCATCTCCATAACTGAGGCCGATGCGATACACATCTCGATGCAAAGCCAACCTCATGAAGCAGCTACTGATGCCATGCAATACGATTCACCCCTATTACGATGCAGTGCGATCCAATTTTGACTCAACACAATGCAATTGAATGCAATACGATGCAATGGAAACAAATAAAATACTATGCAATTCAATATGGTACAGATAGTTCTGTTTTATTTCTTTGGTTCAAATAGACTCATAACATAATAAATTAACTTAAGAGCCTTCTGAATTAGTTTCCAAACATTGGATTTGTAATGTTTGGTGGAAGATGCAGCTCTACCTCTGCCATGTTATGTCTATGTTGCGCATTCGCAAGTGAATTGAGCGCTTGAAAACAAAAGTCCACTTGTTTGTGCACACGCCAAAGCGTCTTTCCGCACTCACGGCCAAAGGAGTACAGCTTCAGTCAACTCATTACAGACGCGCTCGTTGGACAGTTTGTAAGTATTAAGGCCAGGACACACCAACCCGACGTCAAAGAGCTAGCAGCGATGAAAGCAGCCGGTGTTGTTGCCTCTCGTCGGCCGCGTCAGGGCCAAAAAGCTGCACTTGAATACACCGAGAGAACTACAGCCAACTGTCAGCTAGCATGCGCGTTCTGCGCCTGCGTGTGAATGAGACAACTGTCTGTTTCTGCAGATATGTTCTTCTATATTCACCATTCAAAAGGGACTCCAACTCCAGGCTACAGATACACAAACCGTAAACAAACAAATCTTTTTGAATATCAATCCTGCTGGTCACGTTCTTTATTCCACTCTGCTCATGTTAATATTCAAAAGGAACACTCGGTAAGATGACGTAACATTAGAACAGCCTTCTATCTGTAACGTTACCGTTCTTTGCTCGCTGTTTTGCTATTAATCTCTCACGCTGACTCGTTAGCTAAGCTCTCACCGACGGCCCGTCGCCGATTCTACATGATGAATATGCCCCCCCAAAAAACCCACACGGTGTAAGTAGGTGGCGGGAATGCACCATTTAAGTTGGTCTGCCAACCGCCATTAATATACCAGAAGAAGAACCCAGACAGTGTCCGAGCCAACGGTGCGGAACACACCTGAAAAACTAAGCCGGCCGATCGTCGGCTGGGTGTGTCCCGGGCTTCAGCGTTCCATAGTATTGTTTATATGTTCATTTAATGAATTACAATGAATGAAGTCACAAATTATTGGTCACTTTCTAAATAATGAAAGTAGTGCCTACTTATTATACATTAGTTTTTAGAAACGATGCATTGCGATACAAATGCCAACTTGTATCCGAAGCACACTTTTTTTTTTTAAATCGATGCATCGCATCGCTAACTTTTATGCCAGCTCACTGATTCGCATCGGTGCGCTGGCATAAACCTTACCATCCCTAATATAGCCACATTTGTCTGCTATATGTATAACTCACTTGGACATGTAGGCTTGTACGTGTACAAAAAAAGTGTATGTGATAAATTGAGGTGGATAAAAAAAACAAAATCCGATAAGACATGCACCTAAACTATGATGGAAACATACACTATATTCCCAAAAGTTTTGGGATGCCTGCCTTTTACATGCACATTAACTTTAATGACATCCCATTCTTAATCCATAGGGTTTAACATGGAGTCGGCCCTCCCTTTGCAGCTATAACAGCTTCAACTCTTCTGGGAAGGCTTTCCACAGGGTTTAGGAGTGTGTTTATGGGAATTTTTGACCATTCTTCTAGAAGCTCATTTGTGAGGTCAGGCACTGATGTTGGACGAGAAGGCCTGGCTCACAGTCTCCACTCTAATTCATCCCAAAGGTGTTCTGTCGGGTTGAGTTCAGGAGTCTGTGCAGGCCAGTCAAGTTCCTCCACACCAAACTCGCTCATCCATGTCTTTATGGACCTTGCTTTGTGCACTGGTGTGCAGTCGTGTTGGAACAGGAAGAGGCCATCCCAAAACTGTTCTCACAAAGGGGTTCAGAGTATTTACTTTTTCCCACATTAATTTCACATGTCTAGTACAAATATTTTCTCATGGTTTCTCAAAATAATTCATAAAAGTATAGAATATAATAGCGTAGTTCTAATAGGGACTCATTGTAACGCAGTGTGACAACATGCCCCACCTGAGCAACTGGGATTTAAACCCGGCTTGTGTCTTCTGCTGTTAGATCAGGAAATTTCACAAATGGACTTATTGCACAGGTGGCAACCTATCACGGTACCGCGCTTGATTTCATTGAGCTCCTGAGAGCGACCCATTCTTTCACAAATGTTTGTAGAAGCGTCTGCATGCCTAGGTGCTTGATTTTATACACCTGTGGCAATGGAAGTGATTGAAACACCTGAATGCAATGATTTGGAGGGGTGACCCAATACTTTTGGCAATATAGTGTATTTACTACATAAATTCCTCAACCTGCAACAAAAAAACTCATGTGATTTTGCCTTAACAGGGAATGAGATTGATAACTGGAATCGTCATAAGGGGTTGGTTGTAACATTTTAAATGAACTCCAACACCTCTAACAGCCATAGCTTAGCTAACCGTTTTATCACGTAGGTTTGAAGTTAGCCTGAATGCATCAAATTAAACTAGAGAAATAGTTACTTTAGATTATGCAAGTCAAATAACTGTATCTACAATACAATGATTGCTAGGCAAAAAATGTTCTTGATTATTTTTGTTTTACTTTCCTACCTGAAAATATATATATATTTTTTTGTTCATAAATTGTACAATGTTGCTAAAATTGCAAAATTGTACAGTCACATGCCACTTCTCCTGTGAGCTCAAAAAGGTGATGTGAGTGTATGATATCAATGACATCACCATAGCTCTTTTCTGACATGTCAAACTGACAGTGTTACAACTGACCCCATGTACAACAAATTGCATTTTGGCTATTGGTTTGTATTATCTTTCCCACTAGCGGGGTTCAAATATAAGTACAGGATAGGTGACGTCAAAGTCCCTTTAAAGGAAAATCTGTTCACTCAACGGCCATGTTTTCAATGCCTCTGGGCAGCTATTTTGGGCATCTAAGACCAATACTGCATCCCAATTCGCCCACTTATACTACGACCTAAAATATGTGCTCTTTTTGTGAAGAAAAAGTACATACTTTTGAGTGTGTAACAGAAGAGTATGCAAGCTTTGGGACATACTACTTCATCATCTTTAACTGACTCTGTCGCTTAGTTACGTGCGTTCCCTTCCCTGTTGAAACTGCCCTGTCAATCATATTGTCACAGTTAAAATCCTCCACATTCAATTTATTTTCCTACCATATCAGAGAGTAACACGTTGATCTGCCAGTCGTGGGTCTTTAATGCGGAGACTCTCCTCATGTGTTTGCAATTTAAATGTAATGAAGCATTTAAAAGTTAATGGCCAAACGTATCATTTTAAAAGTTCACAATGCTGTTGCAGGTGAAATATAATGTGGATAACACTGAATAAATCTTTTCGTCAGGTTAAATACTGATAATTGATCACTCAAGCCCCTTTACCTAAACCTCTCTACTTAACCGTCGGACTCGCACATCCGTCATGTTTGTGGTTTTTTAACACTTTTTATCCGCGTTTGTTGTTCTAATCGAATCCTCGTCCAACTCACAATGGGTTGTGGGTAATATCAGCCGTTAGAGTGTGTGTCGATCTGCACTGGAAATATTAGACCATCCAGGTATCTTTGAAATACTCATTTCAACATATTATGATTTGGGACACACTGATTCTAAGCCTATCTACATAAATGGAGGAATCCTGACATCTCAAAAATTACATCTGCTTGCTGAACTCGAAATTAAATAACATTTCAAATCAGCAACAAAATCTGTCATGAACTGTCCCATAAATATGGTTTCTTACACTCAAATAGCCTTAAAATAGCTTGTCAGGCTAGAATAGCCAATGCACATGTGCAGTCCTAGCGCACATCTCAGAACAGTGATGCGATGACTTTATCAATCAGCAATTGGCTCTTTTATTTAGAAGGCTGGACTTATTGTGTGCTTTGCACTTTCTCCCAGTCATTTGTCTCCATCTTTCTAAAGTCTTTGGTGACATCATTCGTAAAAAAAATACATTTTGAAAGATTATGAATACTGCTTCTTTGAAATAACGTGCGCTGAAATATACACAATAAGACCAGGAACATGTAATAAGAAAGTGCCGTGTTGTCATGTTTACATTTATTCTGAAATATTCACACAGTTTGTTTCTCTCCACTGACGGGTGGACTAAACTACTCTCTGACCCCGTGTACTCAACGAGCACATGTAATAAATCCCACTGGGATTGTTGTCAGCAGTGGATCTTTGGACCACCGCATGACAGAGCCGGGCATATTTCTGTCTGTCATGAGAGGGGGAGGGAGATTGTCTGGTGAGGAGCAGCATTTGGGCCCTCATGCATGTCTTTCCTACCGGGGGCCACCAGGGGCCCAAATCCTCTTCTACTGACAGGTGATTCATCTCATTAGTTTCTCTCTTTCTCACTCTCCCTCGCTCTCTCTGGGCTCCTCATTGTCTTGCGATATGAGATGGCTCTTTGTTGTGCGTTGTGCAGGGCTGTAATTAGTGAACTGTGCACGGGGCGTTTTTTCTCACAGAAATTCTTCAAAATTAATCAGTGCTTTCCCATTGATGGCAAAAGCCTCTTGACCCCCCTCCACCCCACCCACCCCTCCAAACAGCCCCTCTCTTCAGCGCAGAGATGCTTTGGGGGAGAATTCCTTTGTTTGTTTTGTCAAAAACATACTCAGGTCATCACAGAACTTGAGCCTGGAACCTGCAGTTGATAGTGGAGAATCAAGGTTTATGACATTACATATCTACACATGCATGTAATCTGCTTGGGATATCTATTATTATAAAGTTATTATTATAATTATTAGCAGTAGTAGTAGTATTAAAGGTATTTTTTCTTACACCCATATACTTTTTATCTTATATTCTATAGAAAAAAATACATATATACATTGATAACATTAATAATAATATATGTTAATATATACAATTGTGTGTGTATATATATATATATATATATATATATATATATATATATATATATATATATATATATTAGTGCTGTCAAATCGATTAATTATGGTTATTCAATTAAAAGTTAATGTATACATAATATATGTGTGTACTGTGTATAATTAGCCTGGATGCCAGCCGAACTTAGCCCCACCCACAACATTTGAGTAGTCATATTCTGACTAGAATTGAGTATGACAACGTCAGGCTAGTGTATAATTATTACATTATATATATATATATATATATATATATATATATATATATATATATATATATATATATATATATATATATATATATATATATATATATATATATATATATATATATATAAAATACACACATGCATGCATATATTTAAGAAAAATTGTGTTATATTTATATAAAATATGAATTATATAAATGTATATATACACATGCAAATATTTCTTAAATGTTTACATGAATAAGTGTGTATATATTTATATATACGCAATAATCATACACTATGGGTGTAACGGTACACAAAACGGACGGTTCGGTACGTACCTCGGTTTTGAAGTCACGGTTCGTTACGGGTTCAGTACAGCAGGGGAGAGAAAACTAAATATAAAATTGCTTTTATTCATTTTTATTAAACAGTGGTTTACTGAACAAATTGTGTCTGTCCTTAAATGAATTCAATTATAACTAAACATTTTTTTAAAATAATGCCCTTACTTGCACATTACTATAATATTAAAGGCTAACAACAGAGCCCAAACTAGTAGCCTAAATTCAGTTGCTATTTATTTTTAGATATAATAATCAACACTCAAATAACATTGTATACAAGAATGTTCACATAAGGCAGTTTTGCATTAACTTAATCTAATTACAAAATTATGTTTTTACTCCAATTCGTTGTTGAAATATAGTTTATACACAGTGGCTTTTTATTTTTAAACATACATTAAATAATCAAGACATCACTGACAGGTTCAGTAGAATATAATGAATATAGTGCAACTGTGGACACTGAATGACTCCTGAGGTAAATGTGATGCTACGTGACATTGTTTACAAGCTGTCTTATTGATGTCTTTCCACCGTTGAAACACTGATTGAGCGTTTCACAACATATGATACGTTTCAGTAAGTTGTAATGTATCCTCAGCATACCTTGAGATGTTGATTCGTGTTGAGTCTTTGAATAGGAAAAGATGATCGCGTTCACTCGTGCGCTGCACTGACGCACCTATACAGTGATCTGTCATGTCACATTAAAGAGCGTCAAAACGGCATTTATCGTTTGAATTTCATGATAAAATGGACAGAATACTTAATATGTTTGTGTGGGAACTCAGATTGAAGTATGTTCCACTCGTAAACCAAGCCTAGGCCTACTGTTAGCTGATAAAGATTCCATTCGGTACACACGCGCACCATACCGGAAGTCCTGTACCGAACGGTTAAGTACCGTGTACGTTACACCCCTATTATACACAGTACGCACATATATTATGTAAACATTAACTTTTATTTTGGATGCGATTAAACACGATTAATTGATTTGACAGCACTTTTATTATATATATATATATATATATATATATATATATATATATATATATATATATATATTTTTTTTTTTTTTTTTTTTTTTTTTCTCCTCTTTCTCTTTCTCTCTTAGACTTAATTAACATTGAGTGTGTTCCCCTGTAATCAATGACCTGAAAAAGACAGAGCAAAATGAAGGTCATTAATTTGTAGACATGTACACATTTGCAGCCAGTGTTATTTCCGCTTCAGTTCTGCGGGTGGCCAGCCCCAGATTATTTTCTTTACCCCACTAATAATTATTGACGTCACCTCCCACCTAACATGTAATTAATCAGAAAAACGAGCCTCTCGTATCAGGTAGCAATATCATCTTGAATGACAAAACCACCTCAACATGAGGTTTTTCGCTTTTCACAATGATCTTTTATTACAGGGTTCCCAATCACTGCACTCTTTCTTCATTCATTTCATTCATCATCCTAATCCCGTTTTTTAAACACACCCACAATGTGTTGTTTGTTTTATTAAATGACTAAAGTGCCCTTTTGTTGAAGTCAAACCACTGTGCCTGTGCCTGTGCCTGCCCATTTGTGGTCATTTTTGTACAGAGCTATTCCAAAGCTGAACACTCATGCATAAATGACAAACAAAGACTAGATAGTCAACGTTTCTGAAAAAAAGTGCTCTAAACTGATAGCAGTGTGAACGTCTTGTGTTGTCCAGCACCTTACGGCCCATTTGTGACTACAGCAGATAAAGAAAAAGAAAGATATGCAAAGATTTGTTATTTATTTCTAACGTTTTTGTCTATTTTAGAACCCAGAAGTAAGGAAGGATAATTGAGATACTGTAAAAGAGATACAGTATGAAGCAAGAGACACAGAACCACAGTAGAGTAATGATAAGGATAGTTTTTGAGTATTGGATGCTAAAGTAGAAAGACCGAAAGGGAAAAAGAGAAGTTAAACTAAACTAAAATAAAGATAAACTAGCACAAAACCAGCTGGACCTTTCACCTGAGAGCTGATCCAACATATGTTTTCATAAGCCAAGACAAGCAATCAGCCATTGTGGCCCTTCTCCAGAGCTAATGATGTCAAGTGAATCCTTCACAAAATCCTCTTTTTAACATGCGGAATGAAAGACCCCCCAAAAGCAGAGGACAGAAGTGCGCACAGGCTGAGAAAAAAGGCGAACGAATCATGAGACAAAAGAAAAGCGAATCGAATGTGCCCCAAAAGACCCCTACCGGCTCTCTGTACGTATCATATCACTCCACTGGGAGAAAAGGGCTCACTTCTTATTTATGTTGCCGCTTATTGCTAGAATATTGATTTTAATTGCTGCCCTGGATTTCCCGAGCTCGCAAGGACGAGTCAGAGGTCATAGACGATTAATCAACGTAACGGAACATAATGGAACGGCCCCTAACTGCAGGTCAGGGGTTGGACAATGTGAACGTTCAGCTACTTAGCTTCCTTTGCAACTTTGTGACAAAATCTGTTTGCCCAACACCAATTAGGCTGGCTTTCCATGCGCTCCACTGAATGGGTTTGACAGAGAGGGTCATCCTGCGACGTGACAGCTGGCCTGAGCAGGAACAGGCGGGCCTGTGTCCTCCGCCGCATAATTGGTGTCCCTTGCAACGTGCCGCTTCCCAGGGGCTCGGCTCCCTGTTCCTGTGGAAGCCCTAAATGAGTGGAATCAGGGCTTAATGGGGCTCCTGTGAGTTTTAAACAAACACAGCACAGCCCCCCACTGTTCTACATGCTGCACACAACAGCAGGGATTCCCTCCGCGGCCCACACCGACACGTCTCATGTCACACCGGACTCTTGCATGCGCAGTCAAGTCAAGTCACCTTTATTTCTATAGCGTTTTATACAGGAAAATAATGATTCAATGGCCCTGTTTACACCTGGTATTAAGATCACAAGTAGACAAGGGAGACACATTGCTGTTTACACCTGGTGTTTTAATCCATCTCTTTTGTCCACTTTTGGGTCTATGGAATGTATAAATGTATGGAATTTTTCAGATCTTTCGATCTAATGGATAATCTAATAATCTATATAATTTAGGTTGACTTTATTGATGTTATACCATAAACATCATGCCGTGAATGTAGATGGCAACAAATAACATCATACACCAGAAAACATGCTGGCGAGGTGGCACTTATCCTGCTAGAAGTAGCCATCAGAAGATGAATGCACTGGTCATAAAGGGATGGTCAGCAACAATACTCAGGTAGACTATGGTGTTTAAATGATGCTCAGTTGGTAATAAGGGGCCAAAAGTGTGCCAAGAAAATATCCCACACTGTTACACCACCAGCAGCCTGAACCGATGATACAAGGCAGGATGAATCCATGCTTTCATGTTGTTTACGCCAAATTCTGACCCTATCATCTGAATGCTGAAGCAGAAATCGAAACTCATGAAACTAGGCAATGTTTTTCCAATCTTCAATTTTCTGTAAACTCCAGTAGATCAGCAGTTTCTGAAATACTCAGACCAGCCCGTTTGGCACCAACAACCATGACAAAGTCACGTAAATCACCTTTCCTCCCCATTCTGAAGCTCAGTTTGAACTTCAGCAGATCATCTTGACCATGTCTACATTACCTAAATACATTGAGTTGCTACCATGTGTTTGGCTGATTAGATATTTGTGTTTGCAGTTGAGCAGGTGTACCTAATGAACTGGCCTTATATTTTGGCAGCTGGTTTAAAATGATTTACAATAGGGTTTCCCAAACTGGACTTCGTGAAACACTTGTGGGTTTGTGAGTTGGACCCACTTTATATTAGGTGGCCTTAATGTACTAACATTTAAATTAATCATTTGATACAATGCACTTATTATACACCTAACCCTACCCTTAAACGTACCCATACCACACCTGTCCCTCACTTTACCCGTATGCCACTCAATATCAGCAAAAGTATTTTGCAATACAATATGAACACAATAAGTACAAACCCGATTCCAAAAAAAGTTGGAACACTGTACAAATTGTGAATAAAAACAGAATGCAATGATATGGAAGTTTCAAATTTCAATATTTTATTCAGAATACAACATAGATGACATATCAAATGTTTAAATGTTTAAACTGAGAAAATGTATAATTTTAAGGGAAAAATAAGTTGATTTTAAATTTCATGGCATCAACACATCTCAAAAAAGTTGGGACAAGGCCATGTTTCCCACTGTGTGGCATCCCCTCTTCTTTTTCTAACAGTCTGCAAACGTCTGGGGACTGAGGAGACAAGTTGCTCAAGTTTAGGAATAGGAATGTTGTCCCATTCTTGTCTAATACAGGCTTCTAGTTGCTCAACTGTCTTAGGTCTTCTTTGTCGCATCTTCCTCTTTATGATGCGCCAAATGTTTTCTATGGGTGAAAGATCTGGACTGCAGGCTGGCCATTTCAGTACCCGGATCCTTCTTCTACACAGCCATGATGTTGTAATTGATGCAGTGTGTGGTCTGGCATTGTCATGTTGGAAAATGCAGGGTCTTCCTGAAAGAGACGGACGTCTGGATGGGAGCATATGTTGTTCTAGAACTTGGATATACCTTTCAGCATTGATGGTGCCTTTCCAGATGTGTAAGCTGCCCATGCCACACGCACTCATGCAACCCCATCCCATCAGAGATGCAGGCTTCTGAACTGAGCGCTGAGAACAACTTGGGTTGTCCTTGTCCTCTTTAGTCCGGATGACATGACATCCCAGTTTTCCAAAAAGAACTTCACATTTTTTTTTCGTCTGACCACAGAACAGTTTTCCACTTTGCCACAGTCCATTTTAAATGAGCCTTGGCCCAGAGAAAACGCCTGCGCTTCTGGATCATGTTTAGATATGGCTTCTTTTTTGACCTATAGAGTTTTAGCCGGCAATGGCGAATGGCACGGTGGATTGTGTTCACGACAAAATATGTACATTTAACTTTTCCGGCCTCTTATTGCTACCTGTCCCAACTTTTTTGGAATGTGTAGCGCTCATGAAATCCAAAATGAGACAATATTTGGCATGACATTTCAAAATGTCTCACTTTCAACATTTGATATGTTATCTCTATTCTATTGTGAATAAAATATAAGTTTATGAGATTTGTAAATTATTGCATTCCTTTTTTATTCACAATTTGTACAACATCCCAACTTTTTTAGAATCAGGTTTGTACATTGTATTTATTTTTTTATGTAAGTACATAGAGGTTTAGGCTATTACAACATATACTTACATGTTTATCACTTTTAGCAGTGTTTTATGTAACTTCAAAGGGTTTCATGTAAAATGACACCAAAATTGTGTATTTAGACCACTGTATGTGGCTATGGGAAGCTTTTCGAGTTGGGTAGGCCAAATCCAGGTGGAAATCCCAAAAAATGGCCCCAGAGCTTAATTGGATAATAAAGCTTCTTATATTGCTGATCATTGTATTACTTCATCTGCATTACTTATACTGCATTACTTATTCTAGTACATTCAACCCATACCAAACAAACTCCAAAAGTCGATTCATTCATTCATTAATTTTTTTTTTTTTTTTTTTTTTTTTACTAGAACAGTACAGTTTTCTCAGTTCTCCAGAGCAGAAATAATGTCTTGATTGTGTTGTATTTATTTATTTATTTTTTTTTTGGTAGGAATGCTTTGACAACAAAGACACATAACAAAGCTTGCGACTAAGCGTGTGCATTACTAATGTGCTTACACAGTCAAGCACGCTGGGAAGCCTTGGGCTAGTCATGGACAGCAGACTACTGGACTTTGAGAGCGTACTTTGATTGCCTACTTGCTTGCACACCTTTCTTTCAACACTTGACGGCTTGGATGCTGTTGGGTTGGCGGTCGAGAGTGTTTGAACAGGGTGAAGAGGTCAAGGTGAGAAAAAGCCCAAGCCAAATAAAACCCCCTCAGAAGTTCAAGCCAACCAGTGACCCTAAACAACTCTACCTCAAAGAAAGAAACAGAAATATGTATAAAAATGGATTGTAGTGCAGGTTCATACAAAATAACACACACACAGTGACCCCTGCAACACTCCTTCCTGTGTTTGGTAATGCTAAATGGTACCAGGAACTCATGTGGAGTCTCCCAAATTCACAGGCTTGCTTTAGGGAATCCATCACCGCATGAACGAGTGCACAGGTTAGGTTTCCTTTTAATGAAACTGATGAACAACTAATCAAAACTCAGCAGTGGAGGAACCAGGGCAGGCGGGAGCAAGCGGAATCAAGGGGACCGAAGGGATCGGAGAAACGCAGCATGAGACTATAGTGATTTTGCAGCTGCCTTCTATCTCCAAACCCAGAGGCCTAACTAAGACGGGTCCAAATCAAGGACAGTATACGCATTATCTGGACAAAAGGGTCAAAGTGTTCAATGACTATATTTAGCCCTGTAAAGTCTGACGTTTGAAATAATAGTCATAAAAAAATATATTTTTTGAATGGAACAGTTTACTAAACCATTAGACAAAAAAGTTTGCATATGTGTTATCATCAGGGTATCATCAGGCTTTTATGGCTCATATAGTGTGATATAGTGAGAATATAGAGCTCAAACTGAGCAAAAATATGGTGCAGTTGCTGCTATTTATATGACCAAAATAAGATTAATTTAGATTACAAGCCATAAGAATCAATGAGATCTTTATAACAGTGTTGAGGTTATATTTAAATGCTTAGTTTTATGATCAAAATTCTGTAGTTTTTAATCGGCAAATATAAAATGCAATGCAATTCAATGATAAATGAGAGAAATAAACATTCTTCAAAAGCCTGTTGTATCATTTTTGGCATGTAGTATATTGTGTGCAACAAGTTTTTCAGCAAAGATCTTTTGATCATGTTGATCATTTGGGTCTTAGAAATTTGTGTATCAAATATGATAGGCTTTATAGGGTTAAAAAACCATGTTCAGTTGGCAAACAAATAACGGTGAGTTGTTGCACATAAAGGCATCATCATATTGGTAGTTTTGAAGATGTGCAGGTGTACGCATGATGATTTTGGTGCTTTTGTCATGTGAAAGCACTTTCCCACATTTTGCTATGCATGTCTGTAAACCAGGGCTGGCCCTCGTCTCTCCTCTGCGTCTGTGAGAGTATGGAGTCTGCTAATGATTGGGGCCGGATTAATCATTGGCCTGCTGTGGACCCCACCGCTGACTGACTCCTTGTCTTCTACTGCCCTGTGTCTTATCAAAGCTGAGCCTGGAATGTGCCGTCTGCAATGAAAGTGGGGGCTTGACATCCCCACCCCTTGCTCACGGCCAACTCAACACACAAACCAGCACCAGATACTTGAGCAGGGAAGAAGCTCACCTGAATGAACCGATAATGCACTGATTTCCACAATTCTAATTAATCCAGTCCGATTTCAGATTCTGAAAGTTCTGTTATTATATGAACCCTCAACTTTTCCATCCGATTCATATTTCCGTTTACAAGTGCATTTAAGAATGCTGAACAAAGCTTCAGCACATGTGCAGTGCCCAGTCACCCCTTCAGAACTGTAGAAAGCTTCTCTGATAATGTCACCAGAGCTAACCTGAGCATGCCTGTCATTTATGAAGATACTCCATGACCATATACAGACTATGGGGCACGTTCCCTCATTTCACGTGCACACATATAGGATTTTTTTTTATGCTGGAAAGATATAAAAAGGTTGGGTGCAATATATATATATAGGATTATTGTGTGTTCTGCAATCATTAAATAATTTAATTGTATTAAGCAGGTTTCTCAATTACATCAGGCCAGAGAATTTCAAATACAAACCCGATTCCCAAAAAGTTGGGACACTGTACAAATTGTGAATAAAAACAGAATGCAATGATGTGGAAGTTTAAAATGTCAGTATTTTATTCAGAATACAACATAGATGACATATCAAATGTTTAAACTGAGAAAATGTATCATTTAAGGGAAAAATAATTTGATTTTAAATTTCATGGCATCAACACATCTCAAAAAAGTTGTGACAAGGCAATGTTTCCCACTGTGTGGCATCCCCTCTTCTTTTTATAACAGTCTGCAAACGTCTGGGGACTGAGGAGACAAGTTGCTCAAGTTTAGGAATAGGAATGTTGTCCCATTCTTGTCTAATACAGACTTCTAGTTGCTCAACTGTCTTAGGTCTTCGTCGCATCTTCCTCTTTATGATGCACCAAATGTTTTCTATGGGTGAAAGATCTGGACTGCAGGCTGGCTATTTCAGTACCCGGATCCTTCTACGCAGCCATGATGTTGTAATTGATGCAGTGTGTGGTCTGGCATTGTTATGTTGGAAAATGCGAGGTCTTCCCTGAAAGAGCCGACGTCTGGATGGGAGCATATGTTGTTCTAGAACTTGGATATACCTTTCAGCATTGATGGTGCCTTTCCAGATGTGTAAGCTGCCCATGCCACACGCACTCATGCAACCCCATCCCATCAGAGATGCAGGCTTCTGAACTGAGCGCTGAGAACAACTTGGGTTGTCCTTGTCCTCTTTAGTCCGGATGACATGGCGTCCCAGTTTTCCAAAAATAACTTAATTTTGATTGGTCTGACCACAGAACAGTTTTCCACTTTGCCACAGTCCATTTTAAATGAGCCTTGGCCCAGAGAAAACGCCTGCGCTTCTGGATCATGTTTAGATATGGCTTCTTTTTTGACCTATAGAGTTTTAGCCGGCAACGGCGAATGACACGGTGGATTGTGTTCACGACAATGTTTTCTGGAAGTATTCCTGAGCCCATGTTGTGGTTTCCATTACAGTAGCATTCCTGTATGTGATGCAATGCCGTCTAAGGGCCCGAAGATCACGGGCATCCAGTATGGTTTTCCGGCCTTGACCCTCACGCAGAGAGATTGTTCCAGATTCTCTGAATCTTTGGATGATATTATGCACTGTAGATGAGGATAACTTCAAACTCTTTGCAGTTTTTCTCTGAGAAACTCCTTTCTGATATTGCTCCAGTATTTTTGGCCGCAGCATTGGGGGAATTGGTCCTCTGCCCATCTTGACTTCTGAGAGACACTGCCACTCCGAGAGGCTCTTTTTATACCCAATCATGTTGCCAATTGACCTAATAAGTTGCAAATTGGTCCTCCAGCTGTTCCTTATATGTACATTTAACTTTTCCGGCCTCTTATTGCTACCTGTCCCAACTTTTTTGGAATGTGCAGCTCTCATGAAATCCAAAATGAGCCAATATTTGGCATGACATTTCAAAATGTTTCACTTCAACATTTGATATGTGAATAGAATATAAATTTATGAGATTTGTAAATTATTGCATTCCTTTTTCATTCACAATTTTTACAATGTCCCAACTTTTTTGGAATCGGGTTTGTACATCACAACATGTATTCTCACGAGTCATGCATTGTGGAGAAAATGGCATGAATGTTGAATCCATCCTTGATAAGCTTCTGTCTCAGCATCTCCACAGGCCTCTTCCATTGCTTGAAGAAGACTTATTTGGTTGTAAGGGTTGCAATCATACATTTTCCATCTCCAAGAGGAGAAGAACTCCTCAATTGGATTCAGGAAAGGAGAACATGGTGGAGGGAACACCATTATGAAATGTACCAGTGCTGAATGGTGAAATTGGACCATTGGACCTCTACAAAATTTTGCTTAATTTTCTTCTGATTGACCTGCAGAAGGAGGATTTCACTGAGGGAGTTTAAATAAAATGTAGGAGCCTTTTACTGTTGTATGGGCCCAAGACAGCATTGTGTGCCAAAACACAAGTGGTTGAAATTGCGACACACATGGTGATGTTGCCTCCCCGTTGTCCATGGACATTGACTGTGGCACGATATACAATCACATTCCTTCCTCGTTTCCTTTTTTTTTTTTGAGATTAAAGCCAAATTTTCCTTGCAGCCTGCAGCCTTGGCTCAAACAAAGCGTGTCTTTTTCTTGTGACAACAGCCACATGCAGAGAAGGCCAAGATCTGCCCTATTTGTCCATTGTTGTTTACTGTGTCGCTTTCTTCTTTGCACGAGAATGATGTCAATCACTACACCATGCCTATCATAAGGGTAATGTTGGCGGTGGAAACTCAAGCTGGATCAGGGTTTACGGTCCCGAATCGTACTGAACTGTACTGTACCGCACCGCTCAGTGGAAACAAGCCATTACCCTAAATCTGTTCCAAACCTGTTTGTTTTTTCTGTTGAATGTTGGTAACCAATCAGTTGATGGACCCCATTGACTTCCATAGTAGGATACCAAATTGCCATGAAAGTCAATGGCTACCGTGTCAACTGTCTGGTTACCAACATTCTTTAAAATACCTCAGCCACAAAAGCATGCTGGGTAACCAGTAGTGCCATATAAAACGGCTATGTATAAAACTATATAATAATATATAAATATATATAATATAATATAAAAAATATATATAATATATATATAAAACTTCTCTACTTCAATGGTTTTTCCTCTACCACTCCAAGTTCTCATTTTTGGAAGAACTCAGGTCTTGAGTCGAGTCTCAGGATTGAGTTCTTCCGTTGCAGACAGCACAATCCTGTCTACCCTCATCCTTTAGATTATATGAACATCTAAACTTGTGAACTCTTGTTTGTCTTCGCCCTGGAGGCCTAAAATCTTTCATATGTCTCCCCACCAGCCTGCTTTACCTTTAACCAACATCACACAGCAACCTGGGAGGGAAAGAAGCAGGATTAGCCATGAATGATCACTAACACAACAACCAACATCAGGAGCCTGACAGAGGAACTGCACGGAGAGAAAACACATACACAAATAGAGTCACACAAAAGTGCACATGTACACAAACACACACTCTGATTGACAGATCACTACAGGAGGGAAATTCCCACACCCTGTGCAATTTGTAGAAAGGCCAGCACACACACACACACACACACACACACACACACACACACACACACACACACACACACACACACACACACACACACACACACAAACAAAAAAATTCAGACAGAGGGGAATTCTCTCAAATTAATTGTACCTGTTGATAGTATTTATTTGCATACACAGTCTGCATTGTTTAAAAACAGGAATTATGCAAATGAGGCAATAATGCAGGCATAATATGGATGTAGAAAAGTTTCTTACGCTCAATGAGGCTGCATTTATTTGATCAAAAATACAGTAAAACATTACTATTGTGAAATATTTCGATTGAATATATATATATATATATATATATATATATATATATATATATATATATATATATATATATATATATATATATATATATATATAAATAAATCATTCTAATAAGCTTTCTTATATTATCAATGTTGAAAAATAAGTTGTTGCCTGCATCATATTTGTATGGATAAACAGTTTATGGATATATATATATATATATATATATATTATATATATATATATATATATATATATATATATATATATATATATATATATATATATATATATATATACACACTCACCTAAAGGATTATTAGGAACACATGTTCAATTTCTCATTAATACAATTATCTAATCAACCAATCACATGGCAGTTGCTTCAATGCATTTAGGGGTGTGGTCCTGGTAGACAATCTCCTGAACTCCAAACTGAATGTCAGAATGGGAAAGAAAGGTGATTTAAGCAATTTTGAGCGTGGCATGGTTGTTGGTGCCAGACGGGCCGGTCTGAGTATTTCTCAATCTGCTCAGTTACTGGGATTTTCACACACAACCATTTCTAGGGTTTACAAAGAATGGGGTGAAAAGGGAAAACCATCCAGTATGCGGCAGTCCTGTGGGCGAAAATGCCTTGTTGATGCTAGAGGTCAGAGGAGAATGGGCTGACTGATTCAAGCCGATAGAAGAGCAACTTTGACTGAAATAACCACTCGTTACAACCGAGGTATGCAGCAAAGCATTTGTGAAGCCACAACACGCACAACCTTGAGGCGGATGGGCTACAACAGCAGAAGACCCCACCGGGTACCACTCATCTCCACTACAAATAGGAAAAAGAGGCTACAATTTGCACAAGCTCACCAAAATTGGACAGTTGAAGACTGGAAAAATGTTGCCTGGTCTGATGAGTCTCAATTTCTGTTGAGACATTCAGATGGTAGAGTCAGAATTTGGCGTAAACAGAATGAGAACATGGATCCATCATGCCTTGTTACCACTGTGCAGGCTGGTGGTGGTGGTGTAATGGTGTGGGGGATGTTTTCTTGGCACACTTTAGGCCCCTTAGTGCCAATTGGGCATAATTTAAATGCCACGGCCTACCTGAGCATTGTTTCTGACCATGTCCAACCCTTTATGACCACCATGTACCCATTCTCTGATGGCTACTTCCAGCAGGATAATGCACCATGTCACAAAGCTCGAATCATTTCAAATTGGTTTCTTGAACATGACAATGAGTTCACTGTACTAAAATGGCCCCCACAGTCACCAGATCTCAACCCAATAGAGCATCTTTGGGATATGGTGGAACGGGAGCTTCGTGCCCTGGATGTGCATCCCACAAATCTCCATCAACTGCAAGATGCTATCCTATCAATATGGGCCAACATTTCTAAAGAATGCTTTCAGCACCTTGTTGAATCAATGCCACGTAGAATTAAGGCAGTTCTGAAGGCGAAAGGGGGTCAAACACAGTATTAGTATGGTGTTCCTAATAATCCTTTAGGTGAGTGTATATACACACACATTACCAAATATTTGGGGTAATTAAGATTTAAAAATAACATTTAAAAAAATGTATTAAAATATTAATACTTTTATTCAGCAAGCACACATTAATCAAAAGTGACAGTAAAGACATTAATAATGTTACAAAAAATTCTGTTTCAAATAAATGTTATTCACTGAACTTTCTATTTATGAAACAATCCTAAAACAAAATCTATCATGGTTTTCATAAAATATTAAGCAGCACAGCTGTTTTCAGCAACGATGATAATAATAAAAGCTGTTTCTTGAGCATCATAAATAGTAATGATGCTAAATTCAGCTTTGCATCATAAATAAATTGCATTTTAAAATATATTACATTAGAAAACACTTTTAAATTGTAACATTTCACAATATTACCATTTTCTTTCAAAAATATTAAAAAGTCATAATTATTCCAAACGTTTGACCAGCAGTGTATGTTGTTTTTAATGGTGCTATATGAATAAATTCCACGTATGACAGCGATAAGTTTGGCTAGACCTTATTTTATATATTATTCATAATTTAATTAATTAAATAAAAAAAATGAATGCCTACATTATCGCATGAGGCAATAAATGTTGACTTTTGTGAATAAACCTATAAAGTAAGTGTGTTTGTGCTAAAATAAATAATAATTTTTTATTTGAAATAAGAATTGAAATGCACATACTACAGCTATACGTGCACATTTAGGACATAGTGGACAAAGTGTTAGTAACTGCCCCTCATCATCTTATAGAAACTTGCTATCTCTCTTTCTCTCCTTGTGTCTGTAGGAAACCGAGCTTGACTTAGCCTTCAAGTCTTGATTTGAATGGCATCCTATGAGGTGGGCCATTTGCTTGCATTACAGTGAATCTCTTTTAGGTCTCCATTTGTCTTTCTATCCCCCCTCGTCTTTTTACTTTTTCTCTCATCCGTCACTACGGATGGACAGCTTGCTAATGAAGGAAGCTGAATGGAGTGCGGAGGCATTATCCTGAACTTCTCATCCATTCAGAACGGCTTCTGGTTTAATGGCTTAGGCCACACAATGGCAGATGTAAATAAAGATCAAATGAAAGAGGCCATGACACACTCGAATAGCCAGGGAGAGATGCTATCTCCACAGGCTGATATTCAAAACCTCTCGGGAAGGCGATAAAGGACCTTTCCTTGTTGAAGAGTGTCTACCTTTTTGTTTTAAATGCTGGATTGGGTTACAGAGAAGACTGAACAGGTTATAGAGTTGACTGAGTGTGTGAGCAGGGAGGTTGAGATGGAGAGAGAGACAGTCTGAGAGTGAAAACAGACTCTATAGTGTAGGATAAACTCAAGCAGACAGACAGAAACATGGCAGACCACCTTTACAGTGGTTGCGGTTCATACTCTTGAAGTGCAGAAAATGCTTCCAAAGTCATGCAAAGAGTTAACATAATTTACTCTAAAAATAATAACTTTATAAAAATTGGGGAGAACATCTCCATATTATTTGAGATTCATACAACAAGTCCACTGAAAGAAGTCATTTTATTGAACAACAGCAAATAGTCCTCTTGTATCCAATGACTGTTAGCTAGCAATAGTTAGTGTTATCATGATAAATAAGACCTAACTTATTGTTGTATGCAATATGTGACATAAGCAAGAAGAAAAAAAAAAACTGGTTACACTTATTTTGATAGTGAATGATTGATGCAAAGCGTATGTAAACAGTTCTGCTTTAGTGGATTGTAAACAGAAAAGTTTTGCAGCATGAATTCAACATGAAGAGATCTGCTGAATTGTTTATGTGTTTCTTTACTCTCTATTGGTATTGATTGTAGTGGTTTGGTAGTGAAATGCTAAATGCATTAAAAAAATCAATACCCAACCCCAACCCTAGTATTTTTCACTGAGCGAAGCAACATGCTTCACTTCCATAACGTTTCTATAAGGAGAACTGTCTTAAATTATTGCATCATGGGTTATTTCAAATCTTTCTAGTGATAAAGTATGTTTATGAGCTGCTTAAAACAAAATGTATTTATTACAACTAAATCCATAAAAGGATCCCATGATGGGAACCCCTAAAAGCTTCTATTTATGGCTCTGTTTGGTATAAGATGTGTTTCTGTCGATCAGATCACACGTAGACAAGGAAGACACATTGTTGTTTACACCTGGTGTTTTAATCCTCTTTTGTCCACTTTCAACAACTTCTGTCCTGATTTCTTCAAAGGGAAGGGTCAATTTGAGGGTAAATATGGGCTGTTTCAGATATTTCGATCTAATGTATGGAATACACCAATCATAACATTATGACCCATTATGAATATTGTGTTGGTCCCCCCACAGATGCTTGATTGGATTGAGATTTGGGAATTTGGAGGCCAAGTCAACACCTTAAACTTCTTGTTGTGCCATTCATGAACCATTTTTTTTTCCTCTGTGGCAGGGTGCATTATCTTGCTGAAAAAGGCCACAGACACCAGGGAATACCGTTTCCATAAAAGAGTGTACATGGTTTGCAGCAATGCTTAGGTAGGTGGTATGTGTCAACGTAACATCTACATGGATGGCAGGACCTGAGGTTTCCCAGCTGAACATTACCCAAAGCATCACACTGCCTCCGGCTTGCCTTCTTCCCATAGTGCTTCCTGGTGCCATGTGTTCAGGTAAATGTGTGCCATGTGTTCAGGTAAATGACACATGCGCACCCGGTCATCCACGTGATGTAAACAGGATTCATCAAACCAGGCCACCTTCTTCCATTACTCCGGTCCTGTACTGATGCTTGGTGCATGGGCACCCTGACTGGTCTGCGGCTATAGCCCCATATACAACAAACTGCAATGCACTGTGTATTCTGACACCAGCATTAATTTCTTGAGCAATTTGAGCTACAGTAGGTCGGTCATAATGTTATGCCTGATCAGTGTAAGTTCATGCAACGTTTATGCGTTAGGTCAGTAGTCGGAGAGTAGGCGGTCTTTTGTGGCTGCTCAAACACATTCAACCATATGACCATTTATACTACAAAAGCAATCCAGTCAAATGTGTTTTTCACTATTTCTGGATGGAAGTGGTCGAAAGTGGACAAGTTCAAATCGTTTTAGACCCTGTTTACACCTTTTAAGTGTCGTCCACTTGTGAGCCAATTGACCAAAACACATCTTAATACCAGGTGTAAACAGGGCAGAAGAAGCACCTGATGGAACTCCTTAAGGTTCGATATACAACCTTTTCTTCTAAGAGTGAACAATCAACACAAAGTCTTTCCCTTTACTCAAAACACATAAAAACATTAATTAATTAATTTGTTCTCTTAATGCAGTCCCATGCAAAGCATGCTGGAACTAGAAATCTACTGTACATTGTCATTTGACAATACAAAATGTAGTCTCAGTAAGGATTAAGTTAACATTCATTTTAAAACTGTTGGATGTAAGTGGATTGGATGTAAATTACTAGGTTTTGTACAAGCCCAATTTAAAAAAAAAAAAAATGTCTTCATGATGATTTCTGACTTTGAACATGAAGCTCAAATTGAGCTGGACTTCAGCAGGTCCTGTGGAGACAGATAGTATTCAGGCACTTTGTGCTGCTGAGGGTTTTATCTGTCCATCAGGGAATCACAAGGAAGCTTCACTTGAGCACTGATAAAGCTGCCTTAAGCAGATACACACTAATCTCTGTCCTGTAAGAAAAAAACTCACATCATGTGCCATCACTCAAATGCAAGATGTGAAGGTAGAGTATAGCATTCTTGTGTTTTATAGTCTGGGGAAGTACCTACAGGTGTTGCTGTGCAAATATCGTCCTACCACATGTTCTGAAATTATTACAGCAGAGGTTTGCATGACAGCGCTTGGCCATGGACCGGGAACAGTCAACTTCAGGATGAATCAGCTAAAACAATAACAAACAATGAAATTCCGATCTTTATCATTTGTCATAAAATTATCATTTCACAATGCCTGTCAGGATTATCAAGGTATCGTGCACCTTAGTCATGAAAAAGTTAGAACAACAATATATATCATTAACAACATGTATTCTTATTTCACTTATTTCTGTCTAAATGTAATTATTATATTGATTAATAATACATTGTTAGCTAATCTTTGTGCTTTGTATATGTACATTTCTGAAATGCATAACGTGGAAAAATCACTTTAAATGTAATGTAGACGCATGCATGTTCTGTGAAGCTGCTTTGAAACGATATTGTGCTATACAAATAAATGTGAATTGAATATTATATATATATATATATATATATATATATATATATATATATATATATATATATATATATATATATATATATATATATATATATATATATATATATATGTTCTTCTATTTGATTTACATAGAAAAATTTTTTTTTATTATTATCTTTCCAATAATAAAGGATATAGACAATTCATAGTCTACATATGTAAATTAATGTAAAGAATGTAAATTGTAAACACATTTTAAGTGTGTAAATAAAAAGGTACAGTGCTGTCACTGGGGTGGTACCCTAAGGTACAACAGTGAAAAGGTACATCTTTGTACCTTACTCACCCCTAAATGGTACATATTAGTACCTTAAAGGTACATATCAGTACTTTAAGAGAGTGTATTAGTACCTTAAAGGTACATATCAGTACCATATTAGTACCTTTTGGTTTTGTACCTTAGGTACTGCCCCAGTGACAGCAATGTACCTTTTTTTGACAGTGTAGAGCATTCTTAAATATTTTAAACAGCATTTTACTTTTTAAAATAAAATAATGATTTTTATGACCTAATTAGTTGAGAGGCTGATAGCAATATTTGTACTTTAAAAATTCAATTGTCATTTCACAGAACTTAAACAAAAAATTATGACTAATTGTAAGACCTGAGATTTACACTCTATAGACAATATAAAACTCTATAGACTCTATAGTCTATATAAAATCTATAGACAAACTACTCAAATGTGACACTGTGTTAGTTAAGAATGAGAATAAGCTTTTGTGGGGCATGCTGACAACTTCTGCAAGACAAGAAAAAAATAAATCATGTAAGCTGTTTTCAGAGAGACTTTTGATTTCTGATGAGCGCTGCGTTCTAAACGCCTGCCTACTTCTCGATGCTTGATGGGGACTTTCCACTCTCAGACACTCATTAATCAAAGCAAAACTCATCAAAAAAGATGAATGTCACATTTTAGTGATTCATTCCTGGTGGAAAAAAAAAATGACGCCCTGCCCTGAAACACTGATTTCACTATTTAGCAATTCAAAGCCAATTTGTAGGTGTTGCTTTGTCGTGTAGCTGCACTGCAAATCACCGCCAATGATTGATGACAAACCTGTGTTTTCTTTAGGCTATTAAAGACTGCAGGTTTTCCTACTCATAAGTTAAACAATAGCAAAGATGTTCAAGACAGGAGTGGTAGAACTGACAAGAAAAACATCTGGGAATATATTTAATTTCAATGGGAGATCAGAGGTATAACAGAATTATTAATGAGTTGAATAACAATAGAAGCAGAAGGAGTTGTCTGTGTTTGATGGCTCTTTTCTTGGCACGGAAAAAGACGTTAAATCGCAACCACGAACTCGGGATATTGATGAGTTTTCATTATGATGCACATTCCAAAGCATTCACGCGCACACCGCTCGTTACAGACTCACTGAAGCTCGGAGCGTGACTCAGGAATGATCTTCTCATTGTTGAGAAATCTGCTGGATAAAGCTGGAAAAGTTGTAGGGTGGAAATCCATTTTCTGCCATTCTTTGGCTTGGGGCGTCAGTCTAACCATAACAATATAAAAGAGTATCACTTCATGGTGTCAGAGAAGTGTTGCAGATATGTCCTTCCTTCACTTAAGGAGTCTGTGGTTTGGGGCCAGATTCAATTTATGCCTTTGTCTCCTATCCTGGGTTAAGCTGTGTCATTTGTAACCAAGACATAACATGAAACTTGAGGCCTTTTGTTCCAAAGTGCTATTCGGTCCTCTCTCCTTCCCACTGAGTTCACAATTTAATAAAGTCTGGAATATATTCACGTACACTCCATAAACAAAAACGCGCCATTTCTCAGCTGCAGTCTGAGAGCCGTATCACTCTGAACAATCTGTCTCTCTGTCTTGGCCTTACTCTTGACTTTTGTGAAAAAAGACAGTTTCATCCGCTTTTATTAAGAAGACAAAATAAGTTCAATTCTGATGGGTTCGGATATCCTAGTGAGTCAAAATAAGGAAATGTTACGTGACAAAGAAACAGGGAACGTGAAGCACCTTTCTGTGAGCTCCAAATGGATTAGTTTTGACCTAGTGTGTTGTTATGCAGTTGCTAAGGTGTTTTGAGTGGTTTATGTGGTTTTTAGGGTGTTCTGGGTGGTTTCTTACTGGTCCAAGTCAAAAGAGCCCACCTTATCATTTCTGATATTCTGGTCCCTCCTTAAAATATCTTTGTCCTTGGAATTGTCTATGAAAATAATAATAATTATAATAATACTAATAAAATACAAATGCTTACAAATATGTACTATATATATTTGTAGTCATATGCAAAATGTAATAGTTATGGATACTGACTGTAAAAAAAAAAACCTAAATAGTGCTTTTCACACTGCGCTTAACTAAGGTTTTATCATTGTTCTAAATCACACTTTTAACCCTATGTTATGGTGGCCGAGAGCACAATGTGCTGTAACTGAAGAAAACACTTGCAAAAAACAAAACAAAAAAAACACCAGCAAATTAAGGAAACATCTTAACAACGCAGCCAAATACAGAAATGTGCTGCAAATACTCACAATGCAAACAAATACAGAAACACGCTTCAAATACTCACAACGCAACCAAATACAGAATCACACTGCAAATACTCACAACACAACCAAATACAGAAACATGGTGCAAATACTCACAACGCAACCAAATACAGAAACACACTGCAAATATTCACAACGCAACCAAATACAGAAACACACTGCAAATACTCACAACGCAACCAAATACAGAAACACTCTGCAAATACTCACAACGCAACCAAATACAGAAACACGCTGCAAATACCCACAACGCAACCAAATACAGAAACACTCTGCAAATACTCACAGAAACACTCTGCAAATACTCACAACGCAACCAAATACAGAAACACGCTGCAAATACTCACAACGCAACCAAATACAGAAACACGCTGCAAATACTCACAACGCAACCAAATACAGAAACACGCTGCAAATACTCACAATGCAACCAAATATAGAAACACGCTGCAAATACTCAATGCAACCAAATACAGAAACACGCTGCAAATACTCAATGCAACCAAATACAGAAACATTCTGCAAATACTCACAATGCAACCAAATACAGAAACACGCTGCAAATACTCACAATGCAACCAAATACAGAAACACGCTGCAAATACTCACAACGCAACCAAATACAGAAACACGCTGCAAATACTCACAACGCAACCAAATACAGAAACACGCTTCAAATACTCACAATGCAACCAAATACAGAAACACGCTGCAAATACTCACAATGCAACCAAATACAGAAACATTCTGCAAATACTCACAACACAACCAAATACAGAAACATTCTGCAAATACTCACAATGCAACCAAATACAGAAACACTCTGCAAATACTCACAATGCAACCAAATACAGAAACATGGTGCAAATACTCACAACGCAACCAAATACAGAAACACTCTGCAAATACTCACAATGCAACCAAATACAGAAACATGGTGCAAATACTCACAACGCAAACCAAATATTTGAAACACTCTGCAAATGTTTCGCATATTTGCACAGAAACATTGCTGCAAATATTATTAACGTGTTTCTGAAATTTGCTGCAAATGTTCTATTTGCAACGTGTTTCTGTATTTGGTTGCATAGTGAGTATTTGCAGCTTATTTCTGTATTATTTCTTTTTTTTTTTTTTGGTTGAATTATGAAACCCTGCTCCACAGCAGGATTCGCAGCTCATTGCGGTGTCAAATGTGCGCAGTGAAATGATGCGGAATGTTACGGCTAGATGCTTAGCAACAGACAGCTAATCATGTGCCTCATATTCACATGCTTTTGACGGTCATGGAAACACATGTGTTGTATAAACAGTCCCTTCGGTTTTTGAAAAAAATATTAAATGCGACAAAAAAAACCAAAACAAAAAGCAATCAATTGGAGTGAAGAAGAGACCATTTCATTCTTACCTTTTTTACTACGAAAAGTCCAATCGGTAGACACTTGATAGCACAGTCGGCAAGGTATACTATGAGGACGTGCAATGCTAGAGCTTTTATATGGCCTAAGGTCGTGCAGTGCCTTGTTCAATCAATGACACCATAAATATGCAAATTAGAATGTTAACACAGGGTTTAGGAATTTACAGTGTGAAACGCCATCTTATGAATACACAGGATTGATTGTTAACCCAGGGTAAATTATGAGCAGTGTGAAATGTGAAAGATAACCCAGGATTCCGTTTACCCAGGGTTTACAATGACCCAGGGTTAACTATTTAAAGTGAGAAAAGCCATATTATGAGCAATGTGATCCTTGTGATGCTTGTCTAAGCAACCCTTTCCCCAATTAATCTAAATGATGTTTATCCAGTGTTTGTTGTTTGTGGTGAGAAATGGACACCGAGGTATAAAAACCACTTCCCTTTTTCTCAAGCACACCACAGCTAATAAAATGTGGACCACTGCCAGCCCCAACTTATAGAAGCAGTGATGTAATGTTTATACAATATAGGGCTATTTCACTTCGCTGTCATGCTGCAACCTCACCTGTGATTATTCCATCCCTGAGGAATCTTCACAGGTTGAGTAGAAGGGCAGACAGTGACGGCTCTGTGACAGAAGAAGCTTTGCTGGGTATACGGCCCAAACAAACAGGTTTGCACAAAGCTAAACTATGGCTGCGCTGGCTTCTGTTCAAGAACTGGGAAATTTCACCGCATGGATGGGTGGTGGGACGAAAGCATTTGGTTTGTGCTAGATGTGTGGTCATCTTAAATGCTGCAGAGGTGTTTCCTCAGGAGAGCGACCCTGTGAGAAAATCTCTTTCCTTTAAGAGAGACCAGCTGCTCAAACATCCCAGATACATGTGCAGACATACAGAACCTGTGTAGAGTGAATGTTTTCTACAATTAAATACAAGGAAGCATTAATCATCAAATTAGTTTCTGTTCATTCTGTTCATCCATTTTGCACTTTGGTCAGTAGCATATGAAAACATAAATGTAGAACTACATAAAATGGCACAACTTGTTTTACTGTAATATATTTCAGAGTAAAATAGGATAGTATATGAAAAAACAATATGGTGGAATTTAACTTTATCCATTCATCGGGACTTGACTGGATGATGAAAAGTGGTCTGGAGAAAAGAGGTTTGTCACAGTATCTGAAAAAGAAAAGCTGTTCAAATGCAGAGCATGTAACTCCAATTTGAATGAAGGTTAAATAAGAACATTTTGGAATAAAATAAACATTTTAAATAACTGAATGTAATTTTAACTGAAAAACAAAACTGAATAAAATAAAAATAACATGCATGATGAAAACTTTAGGAGAATGCATGTAATTTTACTGCAACAATGTTTTATTGAAGAACAAAATATATTGTGATATAATTTACAGTAAAAATCTATATAGTGGTTACATTTTACAATAAAATAAAATTTGCTGTGTGCCTTAAAATACACTAATATTTCAAGGCACACAGCAGATTTTATTTTATTTAGGTACCAAAATGTCATCCCATAACAATAATATGGTCATTTTAGTTGCACACTGACTTCAAATGAAAATACATCCTGCAAGAGATATAAAACATGGCACTCAGACCAAACTACTAATAATAGCAATGGTGACGGCAACACTGTAGTTATTTGTTGACATATTTGTGGCGTGCTGATGCGTATGTGAGAGAGACAGGGAGGGTAAGAGGCAGACAGATAGACAGGTCAGAGGTTAAACGTTGCTCAGTCATGTTTCCTCCCAGCCCATTTTGGCTTTGCTATGCCAAGTCAAAGGCTCATGCTTTCAGTAATGTCACGGTTCAAGGCGGAGTTCAGCCCTGCTCGACTCACTCTAATACACCTTTGTTTAAAGCACGCAGCCCTTTAATCTGTGATGGGGAGAATGTTTCAGGCAGCGATTTCAGATGGAATCATTTGCCGTCAGGTAAACTCCAAAATACCCAAATGTTTTGACAGATTCCAAGGTTACTGAAGTATTTTGATGGAAGCTGGAACAAAATATTTTGATAAGGAGGCCTGAAAGATGAAATTAATGGCACATTGTAGAGGACCCGTCTTGATCTCAGGCATTATGTGAGCATGTGTAAAAAGATAAGGCTTAGAGCTTGTAATGTACCGCTGGCTTTTAACAGCCCAACAAACGGTTTTGGCCACGGCATGTTGAGTGCAGATGAAAACGAAGAGCTTTAATTCAAAAATTTAGGAATGAAAGTGTCCATAAGTGTATCGGGGAGCCGTAAACAAAGCCACACATTCAACAGGACTAATCTCCTCCTATACAACATGAGCTTACACGTGATCTCCTTCTGGCACTGCAAATTTACTCATCTGGGTGAGATTGAAGGGATTACATTGAACATCTCTGTGTCATTCGGTATGTTTACGTACATGTTTATAAGACAAAGCTATTCCGATGACAGGCTGCTGAAAGTTTGGGTGTTCACAAATTCCACACTATCTTCCTGTAATTACATTCAAACCCAAGTAAATCGCAGCAACATCAGACGGTTGCTCCAGACTTAGGCACATTATTTATAGGATGTTTAAGTACTTACTCAGCTTGTATTGCTCTGTGTTAGCCTGTCAGGCCCATTTTGGTTGCTTCACTGTAGATTCTTCCTCTTTGATCTGCATTCTTACACAAGCTGAAAAATATTGTTGAGTCAGAAAGCCAGTGATTACATGCTTACTGAGTAGTAAGATATCAAAAATCCTTTCATTTTATTAATGCTGATAATTATTTGTAAATTATTCCAGATTAGTTCAATTTTGCAAATACAGAATTTGATGTTTATTGTGCAAGTGAAACAAATAAAAATCTCAGCTGCATACATTTAAGCCCAAAGTATACTTCGGCTGTCCGCTTCTGCGCATATTTCAGGATGGTTAGCGGACATCCACACATCCTGTCTGTGTGCAGCCCAATTTTTGAGGCCGCACGGACAGTGCGCATTCAAGAGATTCAAGATTCAAGAGTTTTATTTGTCACATACACAGTTATATACAGAATATACAACCGGCAGTGAAATGTAAACTGCCGGCATACAACAGTGTACGCACAAGAAAGACAGAAGAGTCCACTAGGTGGCAATATGCACAGTACTGTGCACAATGTGCAGTCGTCGAAGAAGAGCGCGGAGAGAGCGATTCAAAAACAACACACTTGAAACAGAAGGAAAACACTACAATGGACAACAAACTTGATGAGCGTTTGTACAAAGTTGTGCGTTGTTTCTTCTGAACTATGTTGCAATGGTTGATCTACTACTTTCTTTTTCTTTGATCGTGCTGAGCGAATGTCCTGTTGATGACATGACTCAGTGCTGCCCTCTGATGTCTGGTAGAGTATTAAAAATTGTACTGCGCATGTGTCGAACTCGGCCACCCGTGCCCATTCGCAGTTGAGTATACTTTGAAAGCTGTGAGGACAGTCTGTGTGCAAGACGCGTCAGGACACAGACATTGACATAGGCTATAACCTTTACACTGAGATTAAAAGAGCTCTGGCAGGACTGTGGGGGCCATTTTAGTACAGTGAACTCATTGTCATGTTCAAGAAACCAATTTGAAATGATTCGAGCTTTGTGACATGGTGCATTATCCTGCTGGAAGAAGCCATCAGAGAATGGGTACATGGTGGTCATAAAGGGATGAACATGGTCAGAAACAATGCTCAGGTAGGCCATGGCATTTAAACGATGCCCAATTGGCACTAAGGGGCCTAAACTGTGCCAAGAAAACATCCCCCACACCATTACACCACCACCACCATCCTGCACAGTGGTAACAAGGCATGATGGATTCATGTTCTCATTCTGTTTATGCCAAATTCTGACTCTACCATCTGAATGTCTCAACAGAAATCGAGACTCATCAGACCAGGCAACATTTTTCCAGTCTTCAACTGTCCAATTTTGGTGAGCTCGTGCAAATTGTAGCCTCTTTTTCCTATTTGTAGTGGAGATGAGTGGTACCCGGTGGGGTCTTCTGCTGTTGTAGCCCATCCACCTCAAGGTTGTAACGAGTGGTTATTTCAGTCAAAGTTGTTCTTCTATCAGCTTGAATCAGTCGGCCCATTCTCCTCTGACCTCTAGCATCAACAAGACATTTTTGCCCACAGGACTGCCGCATACTGGATGTTTTTCCCTTTTCACACCATTCTTTGTAAACCCTAGAAATGGTTGTGCGTGAAAATCCCAGTAACTGAGCAGATTGTGAAATACTCAGACCGGCCCGTCTGGCACCAACAACCATGCCACGCTCAAAATTGCTTAAATCACCTTTCTTTCCCATTCTGACATTCAGTTTGGAGTTCAGGAGATTGTCTTGACCAGGACCACACCCCTAAATGCATTGAAGCAATTGCCATGTGATTGGTTGATTAGATAATTGCATTAATGAGAAATTGAACAGGTGTTCCTAATAGTCCTTTAGGTGAGTGTATTTTGTTTCGCTTCAGCTATGACAAAGAGACATGAACTCTTGTATTGCCAGTTTGTGCATTTCGGGGGCGGAGCAATCGAGACTCATCAGACCAGGCAACATTTTTCCAGTCTTCAACTGTCCAATTTTGGTGAGCTCGTGCAAATTGTATCCTCTTTTTCCTATTTGTAGTGGAGATGACAAAGAGACATGAACTCTCGTATTGCCAGTTTGTGCATTTCGGGAGCGGAGCAATGAAGGGAGTGGTGTGTTTATTTGGGTTGCTTTCAAATGTCAACAGGGTTTCTCAGAAACTGCTTACTACACCTTTAATCTCAATTAAAAATGTAATCAACTGACAGTCCTAATTTATTTTTAATTGCCATGTCCTATTGAGAAAGCCAGTGATTACATGCTATCGAGGAGTAAGATATCAACTGAACTGTCTAAATAAATTGAATGAATGAATGAAATGCAATCTTGTCCACAATGTTTCTTCTCGGTTGTTAAGGTGAAAGTTTTGATTACATGGCATGATGCTCCTTCATATAGCAAAATGGAATGACAAGTTACCAGGATATACAATAAATAATATTGTATAGCCAATAAATGACTTTATTTTAGAAATTTACAAAGAAATTTATTTCAGTGGTAGATTTTCTTCACGTTTAACTTCCTTAACTGACCTTACAAAAGACTCAGGATCCAAACAGATCTCATTTACTGTTGCATAAGTAAAGTACATTTAAGAATTCAGTAAGCTGCTCACTTGAAGCCACTTCACTGTTTCTAGAGCTTATAATAAGTCATGATAAGAACAAAATAACACAGAAAGACATGCTCTGTTCAAAAAACACATTGAGGCAGCATTTCGGGGCATCATTTATCGTACCAAATCAACCACTTATGAGGTTCCTTAAAAGGCAGCTGCTGCTCACTAGGTTTTTGGAGCAGAGCAATAGAGTGTCACAGAGTTCATCTAGAGGGTAAACAGGTTTTTGTTTATTGGTTTGCACAGGGTAGGTTATACATTGAGCTTAGACGATGGTTACACTCGTCCTGAGAACGAATCTCTTAAATGGTGAACCAGGGTATTTTGGAGAGTGATGAGAAAATCTTCACCCTTCAAAGAGTGCAGCAAGTTTTGCGTGTCTAGTGTAAACACTGTCTGATTCTAATCTAAGATTACAAGAAAAATGTCTCTCTAAAAGCAACATAAAATCTCCAGTAAAAAATAGTTTCCAACCCATATCAAAGGCTCCCGGGATGCACAATTCATCCTTAAGCTGCCATTCCAACGACTATTTTGTTGGTCAGTAGACATTTAATATTAGGTCTGTCAAATACATATACATATCAAATATGTATTACGCCTTTAATGCTGATAATAATTTGTCAATTATTCCAGATTTGAAATGAGTTCCATTTTGATTTGTTTATTGTGCATTTGAAAAATAAAAAGCACAGTTGCATAAATTCACACTAATATTAATCTCAATTAAAAATGTAATCGACTACCACCTCTAATATTTATGATTTCCCCCCCATGAGATGCCTTGTTTCGTAACCTTTCACCCCAAATAGCAAATAACTTATGTAACAGCAATCTGATCATGGCTGTTGTTTCATGAGATTCTTGAGATCACAAAGCAGCACAGGAGTGAGGGAGAAAGAGCAAGAAAGAAAGATGTAGAGAGAATCCATTAGCATAAATTTGATTGTGTCCCTTTGATCTGCACTAAACACTCTTGCCTATAAAGCAGGAAAGGCATTTCTCATACTCTTTAGTGGTGACTAAGTAGTTGGGTAGTTGCCCTCTGGAGTGTACTGTACAACGGGAAGAGCAATGCTCTGTGGCTGGGTTTAAGTGATCGGGTTTACATAACCATTCCTGGAGTGTCCCTCCAATACTAGGTGGATACTTGATCTAATTGGTCATGGAATTTGCTTTCATCCCTGCTGAAAAGACCAGCTCACAACAGCTTGAATTTCGACTGGTTTGATGTTGTTCACACTTAAAAATAAAGGTTTCAAAAGGAGGTTCACCATTTTTGGTTCCCTAAATAACCTTTCAGTGAACAGTTCTTTAAAGTCTTTGAAGCTTTTGGCTTTTAGTATGAATATGTTAACCTTACTGTTATCTTTAAGCTAGTGCTCCAAAACAATGACAAAATTCGCATTTAGAAGATATAAGCATTTGAAACATACAGTCTCTCACTTCTGTCAATATGGATCAATGATTTTGATGACATCACTCTGCACTTCAGCTTCACATCAGATTTTCTGTCCAATCAAATGCTCTCTGGAATCTAAAGTGTCCCGCCCAAGCCTGCAGCACTCAGTATACCTCATAACCCTCACCCCTCCGTGTATTCTAATGGATGTGATACAAACAAAACAATCCAATTACACTTTAAATAATTTTTTTCCCAAAGATGGCTGTCATTTTAGGCAGTTTTTATCACGCTGATTTCAATTCAAGTGAAGATTTGATGTCACGGCTCTACTTCCTGCGCAGACACCGGTCCCGAGGTCACTACTGCGCAGACTCCGGTCCCGAGGTCACTACTGCGCAGACTCCGGTCCCGAGGTCACTACTGCGCAGACTCCGGTCCCGAGGTCACTACTGCGCAGACTGCGGTCCCAGGGTCACTACTGCGCAGACTCCGGTCCCGGGGTCACTACTGCGCAGACTCCGGTCCCGGGGTCACTACTGCGCAGACTGTGGTCCCGAGGTCACTACTGCGCAGACTCCGGTCCCGAGGTCCCGAGGTCACTACTGCGCTACTGCGACTCCGGTCCCGGTTCACTACTGCGCAGACTCCGGTCCCGGGTCACTACTGCGCAGACTCCGGTCCCGGGGTCACTACTGCGCAGACTGTGGTCCCGAGGTCACTACTGCGCAGACTCCGGTCCTGAGGTCACTACTGCGCAGACTCCGATCCCGAGGTCACTACTGCGCAGACTCCGGTCCCGGGTTCACTACTGCGCAGACTCCGGTCCCGGGGTCACTACTGCGCAGACTCCGGTCCCGAGGTCACTACTGCGCAGACTCCGGTCCCGGGGTCACTACTGCGCAGACTCCGGTCCCGGGGTCACTACTGCGCAGACTCGGCCCCAAATCTGCGCAAGATGTCAGTGCCATATTCGGACCTCCGGCGGCTTCACTTTTCTTCAGTGGAAGAGAATGAAGTTGCATCGTCCATATTTTTTATGGTCTATGGTCCCGCCTCCTAATAGGCTGAAATCAGTCATTTGTTCACACATTTACTATTTTCTACATTGTGAATGGCACATAGTGCACTAATATAGGGGATAGGGAATGATTCAGACAGTGTACATATGCTTTCAGTTGAGGTGAATGAAGTCTGATTTCATGTTAGTGTAACATGCACTGCCACAGCGTTCACACAGTCTGCTCTGGTCCAGAGACACGATAGCACAGAGCGGATCATATGCGCGAGTCGGCACAGACCAGAAAAAATATCATATTTATTTGAATTCTGCACAGAGATTAGGAGGAGAAACAGTTAAAGATTAGGAGGAAACTTTGGCTTTACCGAGCTCAACAGCTCTGCCTGAGCTGTGATATAAACTAAACGCTACTGGCTATTTTTAAAAAAAGGGAGGAGCTGTTCGATATGTCCCGCCCTTTCTTCCTGTTTCAGGGGAAATTATGTCAACACACGGAATAATGCTGTGCACTTCTTTGGGCCTTTAAATAACCATTTTTTTTTCTTTTTTCATTATTAAGAATCTTTTGTGGAATGGAAAGGTTCTATTGCTGTTAAAGGTTCTTCATGGATCCATAGATGCTAATAAAGAACCCTTTATTTTTTATAAGTGAGCAAACAAGCAAAGTTTAAAGTAAAATACGTTTTGGTAACAGAGCTAGTTAACAAGCCTGGTGAGGACAGCAACTTTTTTTTTTCATGGTGTGAAAAGCTGTTCTTGTTTAGTATCTCAGATTTTCCCTCAGAACAATGACTGATTTACAGTGAATTCTGGGGAACAGATATACATGAGGAACACACCCTTTTGTTGTTTTGCTTTACACCCTTTGCGACTCCCTTTAGTACAATCTGTGTTTGTGTTGCATTTGTGAGTGTGTACAATGTCACTGTCAGTAGAAGAAGCCCTCTGAAACACCTCAAACCAAACGTCTCATCGGCGGGAGTGCACCAGCTGATAGAATTATGATGTCACAATCAGATAATGCAGACATCATAGTACGATGGTGTCATATCTTACACACAGATAGGAGTTGGGAGGGGCTCTTCATGACTAACTGAGTGTCTAGTGATGTGATCGTTCTGTCACTACTCTGGGGATTTTTACACGGAAAACATATTCACAATATTTGCATGCTATTAATATACTCCTGGAGCTAGTTACATAACAGAATATAAATCTGTCATATTAAAACTTGCAAAATATCTCTTATCTTTGAAATATTCTGTTTTGTAACAAGCTCCAAAAGTAAATTTCTTCTGGCGTAAATGACAGAATAACAAGTGTCAATAAGAATACTGTAAATTTTGTATATGTTTGTATGAATGGTTATATATGCTGGTTAATGTCATTTTTAATTGTTTTTGCTCTCACAGATGATATGAATGAATAAATCAATAAATCAATAAATAATCAAATAAATTCATTAAAAACTAAAGACAGCCAATAAGAACATAGTTGATGTTTTAAAATGAATATGAAATCAAACTTTTGATAAACATTACTGGTCCTACTTTTGCAATTCATCATTATTCCACCACAAAAAAAAAAAAAAAAAAAAAAAAAAAAAAAAAAAGTTATCAACACTTTACTTAAAGCCTTTATGTACAAGAGTATTTCATGCATTAATTATGCCTTGTAATGCACCTTATAATGCATCGTATGCTCTCACTAATAATTGTAACTACAGTTATAATACATTATAACACACTTTTAGAAGGTATAATGCATTAAAACACAACAAACAACCAATGTCAGATGTAACAAGGAATCTTGAATATTACAATATATTTAACTTTGGTTACAATTATTTATGAAAAGATATATTGCATTATAATGTACAGTATGAAGCTTTATAATGCATTATACATAAAGGCTCAAAGTAAAGTGTAAAATAAAGTGTTACCAAAAAGGCTTCACAAGCTTTCATCAAAATATAATTACTTGGAACAGCTTTTTCAGAATATGCAAGCACTCCTATTTTTTTTTTTTTTTTTTTTTTTTTACAACCATATAGAGAATACTTGTAAAATTCCCAATAGGTGAAATTAAGTCCCGGCTTATGTTTTTTTGTGAGTGTTGAACATCATGCTCTACTTAGAAACATCACATTACGGAAGTAAAATGGGTAGTGAATGGAATGGTGTTTCATAAAGATACAATGATTTAGAACAGATCTCATTATGGGAGGTGCTTCACAGCGCAACACAACAGAGAAAAAAACCCAAGGCCGATTAAATGTCTATTAAGGGGGACGTTAAATCAAAGTGCAATGTGAAAATTAATGTTAAAACAATTCTCATGTCCTCGCAGGATCCCATCCGTTCGAAAATGTTACTTTCAGCAGTACAGTCTCCAGCTCTCTAATCTTGACACGTCAGGGCTTTTCGATTGCTCAAGTTGAAAAGGCTAAGGAGTTGTCATACTGCTACCGCAGGCCTGGTGTTAATATCAGTAGCTATCTGCTGTCCGGCCCTCCCTGTCCACTGGTCCAGCCCTGTTCTTAGCTCATAACACTTCACTACAGGCTTCTGATTGATGGCTGGGAAATAGCGGTAATGTAGCGGGGCAGGAATGCCATTACTGCAAGATTCACACACCCCTACGAGATTCCAGCGCGCCGGTGAGACGGAGCGTCAGAGCCGGAGCGAGAAAACGCCTGGAATTTACATTAATTCATGTTTAAAAGCAGAGGGAGGAGAGGCAGATGCACTGCCGATTGAGAGCCATCTTCACTCTTTCTAAACATCTTCATCTTTTTAGTCTGTCTCATTCGGTGTGAAATACAGTCACAGGGTCCACTAGTAATGGATCCGGCAGGTTGGAGAGATCCAAAGTATGATGCGACAATACTACACCCGTCTCAGTAAAATCAAGGAATCTGTCTACACTGCAAGCCTTTTTGAGTAGCTTTACGATGTAGTGAGGGGGAGTGTACCAATAATTTGCATATGATCATTTTCAAAAAATTCCCATAATATAAATTGCACTAGTACCCATTAATTGTTGTGGAATTCTTGACCTGGGTTTGATTTTGGGAATATTATCTCTTCTCTGTCAATTAAATTCTTAAGACTTACCTAACAAATAGCTTGTACACATGCCATAACACTATTTAGCTACACATAATATGTAAACATTTTACTTTTACAAGGATAGTGCAAAATAGAATTAATGTCATTGCTATTGTATTTGCAACTATGAAAATTTAAATATAAAAATACATTTAAAAATAAATAAATAAATTTAATAATAGGATTTAATTGAACAAACAGACACACAGACATTGATCATTGATATGAATTGCATTTAATTTCAATGTTTGCTTTGAAAATCAATTATTGCAGAATTTACACAAGATTAACCCTTCAGACCCTGCGGTTTTTGGTTTAAACCAAGACAATTTTAAGTTTTTATAATATGATTATTATCACTGGTCACTGATTTGTCTCTGATCAACCAATCACAGTGAAGACATGATCCCTAACTTAATCTGATTGAGCTTCAGGCATCACAGAAGACAGGCATGGCAAACTAACTAGACAGCAGGAGGAGGATGCTTCCTTTTTTAATACCCAGATTTATGTTCATGGTAGCCTCATCACCTTGCAGCTATTATAAACTTAATAGTATCAAGTGATAATATTAAA
Source organism: Paracanthobrama guichenoti (assembly GCA_018749465.1). Classification (NCBI taxonomy): domain Eukaryota; kingdom Metazoa; phylum Chordata; class Actinopteri; order Cypriniformes; family Gobionidae; genus Paracanthobrama; species Paracanthobrama guichenoti. Next base: position 28,175,002 of record CM031956.1, read on the forward strand.
AATTATTTTGAAGATCTTTCAGAGTTGCAGAACACAGGATTGTGTTAATGTCCATTGCAAAGTGTTAAAAGATATCAGCAGGAACCTCATGAAGTAGGCTAGTTGTGTGCCAGGTTGTGACATTTGTGCAAGCCTTTCAAAACTAAAATACAGAGCTACAAATTCTAATGTTGATGTATTATGCACATTAATGTTAATTAAATAAATATTATTAACATGATTTCACGTCTTTAAAGTGACCATAAACTGCCCATCAATGTTCCATTGGTTTTAGTGAGAAACAGCCACAGTGGATGTGAGATGAATGAATACACAGCAACACACACACACTCACACACTCTCCACACACACACACACACACACACACACACACACACACACACACACACACATCTTAATGCTACAATTCACACGATAATATATTCATCAAAACAACAAGCAAGTACACATAAACACATCCACATACACACATATATTTTTTTAGACTTTATATCATCTTACCTTTTTTTTTTTTTCTACAGTGAACAAAATTAGAAACCCAACACTTTTGTTTTTACTTCCATTTTTCATGAGCTGAACTCAAAGATCTAAGACTTTTTCTATGCACACAGAAGTCTTGTTTCTCTCAAATATTGTTCACATATCTGTCTAAATCTGTGTTAGTGAGCACTTCTCCTTTGCCGAGATAATCCATCCACCTCACAGGTGTGGCATATCAAGATGATTTTTGCACAGGTGTGGCTTAGGCTGGCCAAAATAAAATAAAAACAGTATGCTTTGGTTGTGTTGTCCATTGTAGTGGACATGTAAAACATTTTTGTTTTTTAGATTAATTTCTACATTGAAGAACAGCAAATATCAAGTACTTTTTTTTTTTTTTACCCCATGGAAAAATAAACTTGATTAATCATACCGTCTTTATGATTAATTGAGTTAATGTTTGTAATGTTCTTATTGTTTTTCATAAATATTATAATCAAAGTCAATTAACATGTTAAATTGACAGTCCTATTAATCAGATTTTCAAACACATATACAAATCATAGCATGCACCTTTTAAAGGTGGGGGATTTGCTAAAATTGGCTCTAAATCAAATTACAGAGGTGTTGACGTCTGGCTTATTCCTGCACAAATGAATCAGTGGCATCATTTCTTATTTCTCTCTGACTCTTGTCTATCGATCTAACCCAGCTCACCTCTCGCTCTCCTGTTGCCCTCCGAGATCCATTTAAAAGAACAGGGTAAACACACACTATTCATAAATAGGCTTTTAAGGCCTTTCCCTCTCATAAACTTGATGAAACTTCACGGGCCAATGGGCAACATTAGAGACCGCACTGTCGTCACCTGTGGGGACGCATCACAGCCTGGGACCATTATGGATGATGTCTACTGTTTACTCGGCTACTAAATAAGCCCCGTTCCTTCATGTATTAACTGAAATGCAGTTGTAATTTAAAGAGAAAGAAAATCTCTTACAATGGAATTAAAAGCAATCGAATCTGAAGCTGTGAACCAATCACATTTTACTGTAGCCAAGCTTGTGTTGCTATCCCACGACAGGAATGGAATTTGGCTGTAACTGAGCTTTGTTTGTATGCACACCCGTACGGTATCTTCAGCGTCTCTTAAAAGCCCCCATCAAACTTCCAGAACAGTGATTCATCAGCTAGAATCCAGCGACTCATTTTGCGGCTCACCTAAATCTCACATAGACCATTACTGTCAATGAGGTGAGATGTTTTGGCATTTGTTATTAGTTATGAGTGCTGAGTTTATTCCTAATGGCGAGTAACTGCGATGAATCAGTTTGAGAGCAGCTCCGTTGGGAGAAACTTTAACGACGACGATGGGTTTGGTGTTACTCGAGTGATCTCGACTGCTTCTGTGGTCCTCACACCACTGGCCTACATCAAAGTAGTTACTAAAGTGATTTTCCCCCCTCTTAAACTATCAACTGGAAATTTTCTATGTATGAGGAAATTCACTAAGAAACTAACTGCATGTGATGACTCCGTTGGTTTAACACCTTTAAAATGCAAAAATGGTGCTAATTATAATGCATTAACATAGAAAAGAGGCCCTTGACAGTAACTTCAATTAAAAGCTCATGGTGCAGAGCAATTGCGAGACACATTCTTATGCTCTTAAATAGCAGACCACTAGCATAAGTGGTGCAACTCTTTATATATAAAGTACGGTTTAAGGGCCCAATTTGAATGATATGCGCATGGTCTAAAGCACATTGTGCAGGTGCACTTAGGGCGTGTCCGAATCCACTTTTACTAGTTTAATGACGGGGAAAATGGCACATGGTCTAAAAGGGTTGTCACTATTCTCTTAAAGTCATGGTTGTGTTTTGGGTGTAACGTGCAATAAACCAATCAGAGTCTCATCTCCCATTCCCTTTAAAAGCCAGTTGCACTTGCAACATGGCGGATTCACTATTTACATGGCGGAATATAGACACCCTCAACCTGATGAGTCAGTTTAAATACATGTGTGTATTGCCACGATTGGTTAAATTAGTACCAAATTTCATTCATCATTACTGCAAATAGGTAATTCTGATACATGCAATGACTATCAATTATGACATTCAGGCATTTTTATCTTTATGTACACACCAATAATCTTTTACATTGTAATTCTTTTATTTTTAATATTTGGCATGTTTGTGTGCTGCTGTGTGTCCCTGTGTGTGTAATAAGCAGAGTGTACGCGCATTGAGCACCCACCTATAGGCGCATATTACTAACACGACCTTTAAATAACACAAAAAATACTGCGCTATTGACTTTAGACCAGGATTTTGTCAATGGCGCAGTCGTTTTCTCAAAATAGCAATGAGCCAACAATGCGCCTGAACACACCTTGTTTTCAGACCAGCGCATTTCATGCGTTGTGTGTTTCATGGACCCACAAATGGGTGCAAATGCATTTGCTGTTTAGACAACATCGCAGGATGTGAAAATGATAACTGCGTCGAGTTGAAACTAGCAAAAAAACGCATTGCACCGGTTGTATGATAGGGCCCTAAATGTTTTCTATCGGTAAGATTTTTTAACAAGAAATTAATCCTTTTATTTGACAAGGATATCAAATAAATGCTGTGTTTTTTAACATACTGTATATCTTCTAAGTAAGTTTCAGGACCAAAAAATATTTATCCTATCATTGCATTCGGTCCGAATGCAATGATAGGATGTCCTACCTTCCTGTCAACCTATGTACTTCCAAACATCACACATCATTAGCTTGTTCCTATGCAGAGTATAGACACACAGTCGCTGAGCGTCGCAAATTCATGTGTTTTATAGGAGGCGTGACTTTGGAGAGCACTCTGAAGGGAGGGTGGGATCCTATGCTTTCGAAGCAAGCTTGCTATTGCTAGCCTCTCCAAAACTGCTTACCCTGCCAGCAGCACAACTGTTAAGAAATGTTTCTTGAGCAGTAGGATTTCTGAAGGATCATGTGACACTGAAGACTGGAGTGATGATGCTGAATTCAGCTTTACCATCCCAGGAATAAATCACATTTTCAAATATATTCAAACAAAACACAGTTATTTAAAATAGTAATAGTATTTCACAATATTTCAAAGTATTTTTGAACAAATAAATGCAGTCATGGTGAGCATGTGATTTCTTGCAAAAACAACAAAAAAAGCCACCCCAAACCTTTGAACGCTATAGTGTATGGTATGCTTTTGCATTTAACAGTGTTATTTCAGGCTGTATACTGAAGTCGATCTGTTCGCAATGAAACTAATAACTACGGTTCAAAAATTCCCAGAATATTAATTGCACTAGTACCCATTAATTGTCTGGGAATTGTTGACCTGGGCTCGAGTTTGGGGATATTTCTCCATGGAAATGGTTCTGTCATAGCATGCACAGCTGAAATCGTAGAGTGTTTGTCCTCTCCCCTCCCTGCTCAATCTGACTCTGATTAACGCCGCAGCCCATGGCGGGGTGGGAACTGACCTTCGCAGTGATGTCATCACGACCGGAGCGCTCCAGGTTGACCATCACGTACGAGGCGGAGTGCTGAGTCATTCGTTGCATGCCCGGAGTGGTGAGTTTTCCGTCAGGAATAGAGCGGAGCACGGGTGTTTGTCTCCCAGCGCTGGCTGAGGTCATGACGGGATTGAGTGGAACGTGTGCTGTATCTTTGGCTGGGCGAGAGGCGTAGAGCGTCCACCCTCATTCTGATCCACTCGCTGCTGGGCCTCCATTTCGCCATGTGTTTGGGCTAACACACATACACACACCTCTCCCCTGGAGAAATCTATTTCACCATATATCCTTAGGACTGGCTGGGTTAAGCGATCACCATACACACACGCACACACTGCTGCTCCTTGACAGAGTCTCACTTTTCATGCACTGGGACCTGTCTCTTACAATACACGGCCCACCCAGGAGTGCAGCCTACCCTTCATAATGCGTGTTACAATGTGTGTGTGTAAGTGGGCAGGTGGGTGTGTATTTGCACAACTCATCTGTTTCTATAGGTGATTTGTTTTAAAACGAACGTATGCTTTGGGACGCAAAGTTGCATTCCATGTATGTACACATAGCGAACACAGCTGCTCCCGCTCACCTCGTATCACTGCAAATATCTGGCTCTCCCTTCACATTCTATTAGGGCTCAGTCTAGAGCCTCACACAAATATCTGCCCCGGGTCTATTCTTCATACGTCTATATTTCCAGCAGGCATCTCCGAGCTCACATCTGCCAGTTTGCCTCTTTTCGGCATGTGTCGAACGCCTGACAAATGGTTCGTGGCCAATCCGAATCAAGCTGTCATTGGACTCCCAGACCAAACGAATGAGACATATCAGAGCACAGAGGACACGCTCGGAACACTTCGCTGTTTATTTAGGCCATTCATACCTGTCAAAGACTAATGTACCCAATTCTTTGTGCGTCTTTGAATCTGTGCCAGCCTTGCGGTGTCTGAATGCAATGGAAACAGTGAATGCAGACTGGGTTAGTGTAAAACATGAAAGCAAAAAGAAACATGCATTCTAAAACGACATTTCAACATTGGTTGTAGTGTTGTTACAATACTGGATTCTATTACCTTGAAAAATATTGATATTCGATACCATTTTCAATACCACAGGAAAACTGCCATATATATAGCTCCATACAGATAATTTGTTATCTCATAATGTTTTTTTTTTTTTTTTTTTTTTTTTTTTATAATTTGTGTAATTTGGTTGCAATGGCTTACACACAGAACACGTAAATACAATAGAATAAAGAGACAAATTAAATAAAAACGGCTTTACGTTTTTCAGGTGGGTCTAACAGTAGGTATTCAGGTAGGAAATACTACAGAAATTAATAAAATGTAAAGACTATCCAGTGTTATTTTATTGTAAAAATCCAATATAGATTAATGCTTACAATTAAAATTACAAAAGTTATTCAGTAAAGAGAGCGGTGAGCGATTTTCTTTTCGTTTATTGCTCTTTGATTAACATGACAGACATCAGCAGGTTCATTAGGCTGCTGTCACTTTAAGAGCTTATGCTCAATCCAATGTAGTGTTACACAACATGTTTTCTCTCAACTATTTACGTTCCAAAACTGACTGTATTTATCTGAATACTCTGCAAGATGGACATTTTGTATGTAATTGACCGTTTAAGCTCAATAAGCCACTAAAAAGAAGTCAATTTGGTAGACACACAAGCTGTTTGAGAGGCAGCATTAAGTGAGCGCCACTGCACACACTTTGGGTGTGAACGTGAAACCTGCAGAAATGACTAAAATGTGTGGGTGTGTATCAATGACAAAAATGTGTGGGTGTGATACACAGCGGGTGTGTATCAATTCGCTGTCTGAGAGATGAAAGAGTGAGAACGCGCTGCTGGTATCGGTGTATCGGAGCGTTTCAGATATTTCGCCAGTATGTTTCCATCACCCTGTTTTTATTTGCATTTTGAAGTATCGCATCAGAAGTGATGGAAATTTAAATGAAAAAGAAAAAAATCCCTTAATTTGCAAACAAGCTTTTATGTTCGCTTGAGGTGCTTTTTGACTTGTGCAAAAAAGTGAATGTGAATAATGTGAGATGGAAACACATTTGCAGAATAAATTCTGATGTTGCGAGGTAATCGATTGTTTCCGCTGATGGTGTTTTATTTACTGTTGGTTACTAGGTTACCAATATCATCATCATCTGCTTGAACAATTTAATGGAAACATCTAATTCACATTTTGTTTTCAAACTTTGAAAAGATTTACTTCATGTTTGGATGGAACCCGTATCGAAACATATTGAAATATGCATATTTTTGACAACACTAAGGTCAATACACTGAAATAATTTGGCGTAAGATTTAGTTTGAAACAATTATCACTCAGAAATTGCTTGTAAATTTCAGAAAAGGGGCCTGATTACTAAGAAACTGCAAGTAACACGTTGAATTAAACATGACATTTTGAAGTAGAAAAACGTGTAAATGTACTTAACTTCATAATCTTTGTTTTATTCGCAACTTCTAAAGATCTATATTTTTTTACACTGTATTAAAGTAGTCATTTAGACGAATGACCTGCTCCTAATGCAAAGGGCTCAAACCACCAACCGTCCAGTTACTAGCCCTGGGCTTTAGCCACTACACCACAACATCCCTCATTTGCCAACATGAGTCAAAACCCAACAGACCTGAAAATGCCTGAAAGCATTCACTTTAACCTCAATAGGTTAATTATTTGTCAAATACAACTATTTGTTGAAAAGCATTGCATAATACAAAAAGTAAATTCCATCATCATTTACTCACCTTCATTTCAGTCCAAATTGACTATATGACTTTCTTTCTTCCGCAGAGATATTTTATTTTTTAATTTGTCCATACAATAAAAGTCAGTGGGGTCCAGTGTAATTTTGGACTGAGACATTCATCAAATGACCTGAGAAAAATCATATGACATGAGCGTGAGTAAATGATCAGAGAATTTTCATTTTTTGAGTGAACTATCCATTTAATTTGCAAATGGAAACAAGGATGTATGAGACACGTGCAGTAAGTTAAAGTTTCATCGCTCATATTTTACAGATCAATTTATTTTTTACTCAACAATTAACACCCTGGTACATTACAGAAATATATATATATATATATATATATATATATATATATACACACACACACACACACACACACACACACTCACCTAAAGGATTATTATTAACACCTGTTCAATTTCTCATTAATGCAATTATCTAATCAACCAATCACATGGCAGTTGCTTCAATGCATTTAGGGGTGTGGTCCTGGTCAAGACAATCTCCTGAACTCCAAACTGAATGTCAGAATGGGAAAGAAAGGTGATTTAAGCAATTTTGAGTGTGGCATAGTTGTTGGTGCCAGACGGGCCGGTCTGAGTATTTCACAATCTGCTCAGTTACTGGGATTTTCACGCACAACCATTTCTAGGGTTTACAAAGAATGGTGTGAAAAGGGAAAAACATCCAGTATGCGGCAGTCCTGTGGGCGAAAATGTCTTGTTGATGCTAGAGGTCAGAGGAGAATGGGCCGACTGATTCAAGCTGATAGAAGAGCAACTTTACTCACTGCACAGTTTATTTCACTTATTTTATTCCACTTCTTTATTTTATTTTTTTCTACTTGATTTATTTATAATTTTATTTATATATATATATATATATATATATATATATATATATATATATATATATATATAATAATTTTCCTCCTTGTGTTTTTTAACTGTGAATTTGCACTGTCCATGGAGCGGACCTGTTTACTATTTCACTGCCGGTTGTATATTCTGTATATAACTGTGTATGTGACAAATAAAACTCTTGAATCTTGAACTTTGACTGAAATAGCCACTCGTTACAACTGAGGTATGCAGCAAAGCATTTGTGAAACCACAACACGCACAACCTTGAGGCGGATGGGCTACAACAGCAGAAGACCCCACCGGGTACCACTCATCTCCACTACAAATAGGAAAAAGAGGCTACAATTTGCACAAGCTCACCAAAATTTGGCGTAAACAGAATGAGAACATGGATCCATCATGCCTTGTTACCACTGTGCAGGCTGCTGGTGGTGGTGTAATGGTGTGGGGGATGTTTTCTTGGCACACTTTAGGCCCCTTAGTGCCAATTGGGCATCGTTTAAATGCCACGGCCTACCTGAGCATTGTTTCTGACCATGTCCATCCCTTTATGACCACCATGTACCCATTCTCTGATGGCTACTTCCAGCAGGATAATGCACCATGTCACAAAGCTTGAATCATTTCAAATTGGTTTCTTGAACATGACAATGAGTTCACTGTACTAAAATGGCTCCCACAGTCACCAGATCTCAACCCAATAGAGCATCTTTGGGATGTGGTGGAACGGGAGCTTCGTGCCCTGGATGTGCATCCCACAAATCTCCATCAACTGCAAGATGCTATCCTATCAATATGGGCCAACATTTCTAAAGAGTGCTTTCAGCACCTTGTTGAATCAATGCCACGTAGAATTAAAGCAGTTCTGAAGGCGAAAGGGGTCAAACACAGTATTAGTATGGTGTTCCTTATAATCCTTTAGGTGTGTGTGTGTGTGTGTGTGTGTGTGTGTGTGTGTGTATATATATATATATATATATATATATATATATATATATATATATATATATATATATATATATATATATATATATATATATATATATATATATATATATATATATATATATATATATATATATATAACTGCACTTCCATTCCTCACTGGCTGAAATGAAATATGCCATCTTCTCTGACTTTCTAATTTGGTACACAACACTGGTTTGTGATGTAAAAGTGTAATGCAAACTCATTCCATTACCTGCTTAACGTCATCCTTTAGAACACTGAAAGTGAGTCTATCACCATGACATCCATTGTCTAGCGCGAATGTTAATTACACCCCTAATGAAGCGGTTTCCCTGACGACGCCCCACCTCTCAGAGGACAGCTGTAACCAGACTTCTCTGGCAGGAAGAGGCACAGATGCTCTCTGGTTTCAGGAAGGTAAAGACTATGTTTAATGTTAGTCTGGGAGGAGGACACTGCCTCTGGGATAAAACAGCTGTTTGCTCCTGTAAAAAAAGAAAGAAAAAGTAGCATTGCGAGAAATATGCTGAAAAATGCAGAGGATCATATGACCATACGAGACTCGTTGTTGGTAATTATAGTGCGAGAGATAATGCCATTATCAACGGCAGAAACATCTGCACTGCTCAGTCAAAACTGCACAGACATGTTTACGGCATGCGGCTGGAATCAACACATGTTTAAAGCGGTGCTTTGCCGTCTAATGAATAACTGATTCTTTGTGGTATTTCGAGCCCCATTCTGAATGTTACGTGTCTTTTAGTTAAATGGGTAGTGTATAAGAACTATGTGGGAGTAAAACATTTCCATTTCCAAAAAAATTTGTTTTTCCTAACCAATGGGCCTAAAAAAAAAGTTTTCATAACATTTTGAAATATTTTAGGAACAAACCACCTGGTACAGGTTAGTTCACTCATCTAAGTGTTGTGGTGGTTGTCATCACAAAGGCTGCTTTGGAATGAGGATTCTACGACACCTTGCAATGAACATTCTTTTCTAAATAAACATACTGGAGGAATTCACTAATGAATTGTGCCCACTGATAGTGTTGTTTATTTGCACTTATACTGTCTGCTTTGTTTTAGCGCCCTGATTTATGCAAATCAAGTAACAGCACAAATACACCCTAATAATTTACTACTGAATGCAATATGTATGATGCAATTCCACATATTGTGAATGCAGGACGGACGGATAGATAGATGGATAGATGGATATAAATTTTGTTAATAAGCTGCAATCTACACTGTAAAAAATGATCGTGATTTTAACAGTAAAAGACTGTAAAAATGCTACGGCTAAAAAGTTAATTGGTGAACAGAAAGTTTCCGTACTATATCATTTAATAACTGTAATAGATCTAACCTTACATTTAACAGTAAAATACCGTTAAATGTACAGTTTTGGAAGTGAAAAAGAACAAGTCGTTGTGTAATTTACAGTGAAAAACCGTAAATTGACATTGCCAGAATTCCCTGCATGACACTTCACATTTGATGTATTTTCGTTGAAATAACAGTTTCTTCTTAGATTTTTCTAAACAGTTATGTACATTAGGGTTTTATGTTACATTTAATGTTAATAAATTTATGTTTATTGCATTTTTTTTATTTCATGTGTGTTATGGTGTTTAGTGTTTGTGTGAATGACACTGTGCACCTTCTATATATTAATATTGTCCTCCTAAAAGCTGCTTGTGATGAGCTTTGATTAATCACGTGATCTGTGATTGGTGGTTGTCAGTATATATCAAAGGTACATAACAGATATTAGTATTTCAATAGGTTGGTAATTTAACATTATTTCAGTTAATATAATATTTAATTTTTTCAGTTAAAATTTTCAGTTAATTGTAAATTTAACTTAAATCTGTAAAACCTCAAATGCTCCTACCATATTTTTACGGTAAAGTTCTGGCAACCACAGCTGCCGTTTTTTACTGTAAATTTTACAGGGATTTTTTTTTTTTTTTACAGTGGGGGCATATTTACATAATATAAGTTGCAGTTGCGCTAAAAATAATGAAAAATAAATACAGCACAGCTAAATTTCTATCAAATTTTAAGCTTTAAAATTTCTATCAAAGTTTAGCTCTTGTATGTCTTCTGCTATTTATTGAAATGAGAAGAACTTGTAAGTCTTTGTCATAAGATAAGAAAGGGTCCAAGAAGTGATCTGAAACAATTTCAAGCCTATGGGCCTAACAGACACACTGGGCCTTTTTCACGAATCATGGGCAGAACAAACACAAAACATAAAAACCATTGAATTGAATGCAACAATGTGCATACAAGTAGATTTATGAGTGATTTACCTCATGAATAAGTCCCATAGTTTTAGAGTGTGTTTTGAGTTTTTTCACTTGTTTGTCAAACCTGGGTCATCAGTCAAATATCTTATCTTTTGGACAATATTTCTGCCCTTTTTAAATATGATAAATGATTGCATATCGTTCTAGAAAGAAAGAAAGAAAGAAGTCTTAAAGTAGGAATTCATCCCAAAAGGAGGGCAATTAGGTGCACTAACAACACTACATCCCTTATCTACTGCCTTTATCAGTGGTTCCTCACAGATTGAGACTGAACTCCACCACTGAGGAAAGCTATTTTAACAAGAGCCTTGAAGGAGGAAAAGATGATCATAAAGTCAGAAGTGTGCATGGTGTCATGTTAAACTAATCTGTGGAATTTACGAGCTTCTTTCAAGTGCTGACCAGAGAGCAAAGTCTTATGGGATTTGAAAGCCGCACGGTTTCAAGCAGGGTCTCAGAAAGGTGAGTTAATATCAGATTCAGCAAAGAACCTGTGGTCACTCCGTTTAACCCCTTTTATTTTAAATATTTTAAACATTCACAACTCATTATGAATGAACTGAGTTTTGTAAACATGTCAGAGACTTCAGAAGAAAGCCAGGATTACAGCACCGGTCAATTTACATCTGTCTCCACTTGTTATTTTCATGTTTTCGAATTTTCTTTCGCTTTAGAGTTTCAACCAGAGTGAGGTCACCTTTTTCAGACAAAGAAAAACCTGTTGCTAATAGTAACAGATGTGAAATATGAGCACCATTATCTAGGGTAATGTATTATTAAAGTCTGTATTTGGTGGCAGCAGCGGGTCAGTGTGTTTTAAAACTAGAATCAGAGGACTGCCGGTCTGAATCTCAGTTACTGACCCTCTAACCAACTTATCAGTTGTGAGGCTCTTGCTAAATACACCCTACATTCTTAACTTGGGGAGGTCTGTGTGACTGTGTCCCCATCTCTGTGGGATGCTCAGGCCAGGTCTGGGCAGGCTGTGCTGCACATCTGTGCTGCAAAAATGCCAAAATGTGTGTCAGACTCGATTTAAGCTCACATGAACTAAACCCACCCCTAGCCAAGTCCTACTGCACCTGTAGCATGAATTCTGAAATTCTTCTATTCCCCATGCATTCTCTCGAGCCTTTACCCCCCACCCCCACCCAAAAAAAGACAAACACTCACCTCTAACAAAAGAAGGTCAGGATTTCACTCGTGTGTGAACGTCTGGGGCTAAGTATTGCAGCAATATGAGCAATGCACGTTAACCTTAAAAAATGCTCAAAGTGAAGAGGTGAGAAGAGAGCAAAAAGGAAAACTTGATGCAGCTGCTGCGTGTGTCCATTTAGCATAAATATGTGTCGATTTGTGAGGTCTGACAGAGATGTGCACGCAAGGAATATCTGCATCTGTGTGCATGGGGGTAATCTAACAGATTTATGGGCATATCTCCAAAATCAGTCCTCAGCTATGTAACCCATGTGGAGGGTACATTATCTGAACTGATGTACTGTGATACCTACCACATCCTGATGGGCAACTTTGGTAATTTAGTGTAAGAGCACACACACACTATCACCCAAAAAAAAAACAAAAAAACAAAAGCATTGGAGAGAGACAAAAAATTAAGCATGTGAGTAAAAGAAAGATATCAGGTATACTTGGCTGATTCCTCTATCTTTGGAAAGTATCCAATTTCCAGTGATAACATCATTGTTTGATATGGGCAATGAATGCGAAATGTTCCAAGTTACTGACCTTTAGTGAGCAGTGAATTAAACACTACCTGCTCCCAATGCCACACTGTACACACACATCCGGTTCGCTGTCTTTGTAGGGACTCTCCACAGACATAATGGTTTTTATACTGTACAAACTGTATATTCTATCCCCTTACACTAAACCTACTCATCATAGAAAACTTTCTGCATTTTACATAAAAAACAAAAAACAAAACAAAAAAACAACTCATTCTGTATGATTTATAAGCTTGTTTCCTCATGGGGAACTCAATTTAGGTCCCCGTGGTGACACGGAGCTGAAGTTCCTACCGGGACAGAAAAACATGACCATGACCATGACCACACACACACACACACACACACACACACACACACACACACACACACACACACACACACACACACACACACACACACACAGGCACAGGCATAAAAATGGCATTGATTTTTAAATCATAACCTACCCATCAAATAAACTGCTTGCATTGAAGGAATAAAAAATGCATTTACTTTATGAACTATAATTACCTTTTATAGTTCAGTATAGTTGGATAGGTTCACAAAAGAAGGGTTTTGTTAGATTTAGTTTTGTCCTCAGAGTATAGTCAAGTAAACCAATACACATAAATACACAGCGACTGCAAGCCTCCGATCTTCATTCTATCACCTTTTTACTATTTTCTATCAGTGCTTTAGGAAAAAATGATGTAATGCACACATCACTTTTATACTATCAAATTCTAGCCCCTATCTGCATTCAACAATTCCACAATCCAATTAATCATAGTACTAGTCTCATTTCACTTATTTTCACTCTTGATTCTTCACTCTATCCTTTGAGCACCTTAAGGTGAATGGAAAGAGAACCAATGTGACTAGCTGGCACTTGCTCCGCACTGCCCTCTGTTGGTCAAGATAATTACTAACATTTCCTTTTCTGTTCACAGTCTTCACCATGAGACATCCTTACCATGAGCGTTGTCACTCTTCAGAAAACATACATCCTCAAAATATCACGTTGTTCCTGTTTTGTTTTTCTATTTGTACTAACTACACCTAGAAAAATCTTATTTAAAATCAACTTAAAATCTGGAACATCCAGTCCACTCATTTTATTAAGAGGAAAATTCAAGGTCAATTAGAGTTAAAAACTGCATCAATAACATGGGATTATAAAACAACGGCATAGGCTATTAGATCACAGACGTTTAGTATCATCCTGGTGTGCTGAGTGATTTCGAGTAACCCGCTATAAGATCATTTCACATCTTAGAGGCGATTAACATTACAGTAGAGGTAAAATATTGACACATAGATCAGGTGTTATCAAAGCTGAAGAACGTCCAAATCTATTGGCAAGCACAGCAGTTTTATCCCAGACAGTTTGGCTGCCCCCACTGGAGTAATTCAAAATGAAATTGCTGCTCAGACAATGATGTGTCCAGGAGGGTCTTTCCCCAGCTTCTCTCTAAAGACAATACCGTAACCCAAAGCAGACAAGAAGCAAAAATGGAAGCAACCTCGATGTTCGGAACTCCCCTCTCTCTTTTAAACCAATTCAAGAAAGTTTCAGCACTTTTATGAATACAGATTCCAGGAGTCAGAGGTCTAACAAAACTTGGAACATTATCGATCCCAGATTTCTTTTGCTCTCCATTTACTTTAGTCATCTTTTATCTTAATGGGTTTACCTCAATAAAATCCACCCTGCAATCTTGTGTTCCTCTGCAAGCGTTTGAACTGCTGGGTATATCTTGACCTGGCTGAGCTCTTCACACATACCTGTAACTGATTGAACCAAACACACCAGCCAAATGGGAAATCAATGTCCTGTCAAACACAGCTCAGAGACTGCGGTCCCCCCGCTGTTATCAAAATCCCGTCTCTCCCATTGACGCCATAAAGCACACTTAATCACTCATCCGTGAAGACCATGAGGCACTTCTTATCCGAAAAAATACTATCCATTTACCATGTTCTTACATCAAATGAACTGAATCAACATGCAAATGAGCTGGCCCTACTATGGGTAATACTATGCATTACACTCTTAGTAAGAAATCCGAGCCATTCATTACAACAGCAGCCTTTTCTTGTTTTGTCTTTTTTTAAATACGTTTTCATCTTCAGATGACGTCTGAAATTGTTGGATGACTTATTTCCAACGCCCTATTCGCAGTACAAGAACCTGTCAACACACGTCAAAGTTGCGTAAACACTTAGAAAATATAGATATTAAAATAAAGTCAGAAGACAGATAAGTGAGATAAAGTGTTTTTATAATACGTGTCAGGTTCAGCAGCCACTGACTCACGCCTGATTCAAAGTCACCCACCGTCTGATAGAAGGAAGCCAACAGCGCATCTACTTTGCAATCAAAGCACACAGTGACGTCCAAAGAAGCGTCCTGGCCCTGATGGGAGATAGCGGCCCTGGCTAACTATGTGGTCTTTGTTTTTTTTGCCCTGCGGTCATTTTTCTGCTCGGTTGATGAGCAAATCAGAGTTAATTGTTGCAAGAAAAGACGAGGTCATCAGCCAGGGTAATTTAAAGGAAAATGAGGTTCCGCTAGAGATGACCTCATCGCTGCGGTCAGAATCCCCTTTCCCGACTCCTCAGGCGGGGATGAGGGTTCTTCTCTGGCCAAATCCTGCACATGTGGCTATATGGGAGGTAGACACTGAGATTAAAATAGGGGTCAATGACCAGGATAGACTGTTCAAAGTGCTTCATCAGTTCTATCCTGTTCAACTGACTGGCCAAGTTACATTCGTCGATAGCTCAAGGGGCTCGTAGATCGTTCAGCGGCCGTCTGTGTATATATAGCTGTGTCGTTCATCACATGACTAAGAAATCTACTGGATTTCTAATGTGACCTTTAAACTCTTGTTCCCATCTCGGCGGGGCTCCCCCGTTTCCCATGTGGTCCAGCTCTCTGCTGATTGCTGCCTGGATTAGAGCGATGCAGGGAAAGAGTTGTGTGTGCTGTTCGGTGCTCCGCTCTCAAGCCAATGTCCTTTAATCTCGCTTTAACTTTGATCCACCCCCTGATCAGGACCTGCAGGAAAATTAAAGACCTTCCACCCACTCACAAATCTTCAGTTGGCTCACAAGTTTGCCAGGACACCGTTGCATGTTGTGAAGGAGTGACTCTTTGGTCACCGAGGACTTTTTATCAGACAAAGGCTCAAACCACCTGTGCACAAGCCTCTCTTTGGTTCATGATTGAGAATGAACAGATGAACTTCCTTGACCCCGCTCTGAATTTAAACAACGCTGGGTTTTGAAAGTCAGGGCTGAGGTGGTGAAGATGGTGGGTGTTTCGTGGGGGGATTGGCAGTGTTTGGGGTGAGGGAGGGACACACTGTTGCACAATTTCATCCACTTTTTATAAGAATACATTTCGACACACAAAAGTAAACTCTTCGATCTCTCAGAGTCCACAGCTAATCTCATCCTCACTCCCCCAGTGTGGAAACACACACATGCAAACACACTACTAACTCCTGGAACAAGCAGACAAACATGCTAAAGCAAACACAGACATCAAGCTAAGCAGACTGATCGTGCGAACGTCCATACAAACACAAAGAAAACGGGGGTGATCCATAAACAGGGTGATCCACAAATCAAGCAGCACTCAGGTTTAACAAAAGTAAACAACTGCACAGCAAAGCAGTAATTAATGGCACCCTTCCCTTTTCTACAGTAAAGACATGTCAAACAGTGGGGACCTGGCAAGGTAGATTACCGAAGATTTGCAACACTTGAGGATTACTCAAGAATGCCTGACTTTGATCTCTCAGCACTTAGCCTTTGATTCAGAGTAATTATTTAAAGGAGTGAGGTTTTTTCCCCACCAACACAATGATGAATGGTTCTAATGATTTCTTAATTTTCAGGCAGTGAGACAACCTTATCTGTGTTTGTGTGTGTGCGCCTCAGCGTGTGATTTTTGAGTGCTTTGTCTGCCACATATCCTACTGAGGTAAAGATATCTATGGACATGACTATATTATTTATGTCTTCATTTTTAAATTCAATTTCACGGAGCAGACATAATTCCTAAGGTTGATCTGCGTCCTCCCTGTCTCAAGTATTCTCACCTGCATCTTCTCTCTGCTGCACTTGAGGAGAGGGCACATAAGTTATGCTTAATTACAGAATGGATTCATGCTATTATCTTCTGGTTAAAAATAATTCTGCTTGCTGTGCCCATTTTCTTCCTCCCTCTACTTTTAAAATGATAACTTTGTTATTTTAGACAATTAAAATATATATTTCTGTCTATTTTAACATTTCAGAATTCAGCTGCAGTGTAAATACAATTGTATGCAGCAAAGCAGCTCTGTCATCTGATTGTATTTGCCATCGATCCAATGTTCAAATTGTAAGCAATGACTCAAATATGATGGACACAACATTCAGAATTGAGGAACTGACTCCCTTTCAATTCATGAATTGGAACTGAATTGACCACAACCCAAAGGAAGTGGAATCAGAATGACAGAAGGGGAATTTACTGAATTGCAATTAGCTAAGTGTAACCGAATAATAAGTAGGATACAAACTTTAAAGAGAATTTGCAAGTGGCAGGGTCTTTTTTGAAGAAAAAGAACAGTCCAATTTACGTGATGTACTCAGTTTTGTCCAACATGAAATAACCACCAGTGGACAAATGCAAGGCTATCGCTGGCTTCACCTATGCGCAGTTCATCAAGTGTCTATACTCCAGGCTAGGGTGTCATTAAGTCATTATGCTTATCTGCACATAGTATGGTTTATTAATAAGGTGTGGTACTTGGTACATTTAAGCCACGTTAAGCGGTTTTCACGTTAAGCGTTTTAGAATGTCCCACTTCCTTGCGAGTACATTGCGAGTACAATTGCAAAACGTTTTTTTCTTCTAAAAAGACTCTGCCGTTTGCAAATTCTCTTTAAAGTTATGCCACTTAATATTCGGTTATAATTAGCTAAAGCTGATAGCATAGGCGCCTATCCCATTGGAATGCACCCATGGAAATGGTCGAGCACCCAAAAAACAAACAAAAAAAAAAACACGAGATATTCACCATTAATGTTAACCAGTCAAAACATCTATTGAAATTCTGGAACCTCTCTGATTGGTGGTCATAATATCTGCCTTATATGAGTACGTGCCTTTTTAAAGTGGTGATGGGCGTGGTTATCAAACTGTTATCTTAAGGTTAATTTTCGATTCTCGATTATATCGATTCTCATGAGCTGAATTAAAACAAAATGAAAGGTGCATTGTAAGTGAACACGCTTAGTGTGCCTGATAGAAGCCCATAGAAGTTGTAAATATGTTTTATGTGAATTTCTTGTGTCTATAGCTCCATTTTTGTAACTTTTGTTGAATTTTAACACGTTTTTGAATAAGGCTAACATGTTTTAAGCTATAATTTGCTCGTGTAGAGCTACAATTAAAAATGAAAAGAGTCATTTTGTTTCTAGCGCCAGTCGTAACTGAAAACCGTTAGTATGCATAATATTACATAAGCTGTTACAGAAACATTTTTACAATAAATATTCTGATTTAACTTTGATATTTAAAATATTAAATATTTGAACACTTTATGACACTAATAATTCTTAATTTCTGATAATAATGCAAAATCAATCGGTAGTTATTGATATTTTGAATGGAAGAACGAGACACAAACCTGTACATAATCAATCGCGTTTGCTCCCTTTCTTTATCGCAGTGCTTCGGTACACAACATAGGATAGGCAAACTTTTAGTCCAAAAGTGCGCACATTAGGAGAAATATGTATTCACGTGTTTACCTCATTTTTATTTAGATAGAATAGAACCATAATTTCTTTGACTACAGAAAGTTCTCTGCCGATCTAACAGTCAATATAACGTAATAATTGCCACCTTACGGTGACGTTAAACTTCTGTGTTCTGTCTCATAATACATTTATGGGTCCGTTTATTATAAATTCCTGCATTAGGTCACAATAGAGTGAGTTTTGATCAGAAACACTGTATTAAACTAATACTGTCACTCTGAAATAGATTAATGGTGCGCGCTAACTTTCTTATAAACTCTGGATTGAGGCGCATGTAAAAGGGATCACAAATCCCAGACGTTCTAACAGTTAAAAGTCCATTTCTGATTGTATTGTTGTTCATATTGTCATGTTGCAATGTTTTACTTGATTTAAAATAAAAAAAATAAAAATAAAAAAAGGCATGGATACATGGACCAAAAGGGGGGAAATCTGAAATATATATATATATATATATATATAGACACAAACCTGATTCCAAAAAAGGTTTCAAATTTCAATATTTTATTCAGAATACAACATAGATGACATATCAAATGTTTAAACTGAGACAATTTATAATTTTAAGGGAAAAGGCTAGCCATTTCAGTACCCGGATCCTTCTTCTACGCAGCCATGATGTTGTAATTGATGCAGTATGTGGTCTGGCATTGTCTTGTTGGAAAATGCAAGGTCTTCCCTGAAAGAGACGACGTCTGGATGGGAGCATATGTTGTTCTAGAACTTGGATATCCCTTTCAGCATTGATGGTGCCTTTCCAGATGTGTAAGCTGCCCATGCCACACGCACTCATGCAACCCCATACCATCAGAGATGCAGGCTTCTGAACTGAGCGCTGAGAACAACTTGGGTTGTCCTTGTCCTCTTTAGTCCGGATGACATGGTGTCCCAGTTTTCCAAAAAGAAGTTTAAATTTTGATTGGTCTGACCACAGAACAGTTTTCCACTTTGCCACAGTCCATTTTAAATGAGCCTTGGCCCAGAGAAAACGCCTGCGCTTCTGGATCATGTTTAGATATGGCTTCTTTTTTGACCTATAGAGTTTTAGCCGGCAACGGCGAATTAACGGTGGATTGTGTTCACGACAATGTTTTCTGGAAGTATTCCTGAGTCCATGTAGTGATTTCCATTACAGTAGCATTCCTGTATGTGATGCAGTGCCGTCTAAGGGCCCGAAGATCACGGGCATCCAGTATGGTTTTCCGGCCTTGACCCTCACGCACAGAGATTGTTCCAGATTCTCTGAGTCTTTGGATGATATTATGCACTGTAGATGATGATAACTTCAAACTCTTTGCAATTTTTCTCTGAGAAACTCCTTTCTGATATTGCTCCAGTATTTTTGGCCGCAGCATTGGGGGAATTGGTGATCCTCTGCCCATCTTGACTTCTGAGAGACACTGCCACTCTGAGAGGCTATTTTTATACCCAATCATGTTGCCAATTGACCTAATAAATTGCAAATTGGTCCTCCAGCTGTTCCTTATATGTACATTTAACTTTTCTGGCCTCTTATTGCTACCTGTCCCAACTTTTTTTGGAATGTGTAGCTCTCATGAAATCCAAAATGAGCCAATATTTGGCATGACATTTCAAAATGTCTCACTTTCAACATTTGATATGTTATCTATATTCTATTGTGAATAAAATATAAGTTTATGAGATTTGTAAATTATTGCATTCCTTTTTTAATCTCTCTCTCTCTCTCTCTCTCTCTCTCTCTCTCTCTATATATATATATATATATATATATATATATATATATACATACATACACACACACACACACACACACACACACACACAAACACAGTATCTCACAAGAGTACACACCCTTACATTTCAGCAACCATTTTAGTATATCTTCTCAAGGGACAATACTATAGAATTGAAACTAGTCGAGTAGTAGTCGGTGTGCTGCTTGTATAGCAGTATAGATTTACTGTCCTCTGAAAATAACTTAACATATAGCCAAATGTCAAAATTATTGTCAAAATAGCTTATGGCTGAGAGCATTTCATTGTAATCAAAAGAAAGCCTAAAATATAGCTTGACTAAGTGATCTAACTCTGTCATGTCCTCTATCAGTATGCAATGAACAAGACACTGATCAAATACGTGTTTTTTCAAAATTGTATAGACTTTTTTCTCAAAATCGAACGAGTTTAATCTTGCATTATAATGACTTTTAATCTTGAGATGTTTTTAATTTTTTAATTATTGCTTGGCCCTAATCCTCTTCCGTATATGTATCTGTCTGTAAGACCTATAAACTGTCACATTTCAAGGGTTTTAAACTTAAACAACAAACAAACAAACAAAAAAAAAAAAAAATTAACAAGGCTTTATCAAATATTCATCTGTCTTCCTTGACTAGTATGTCTATGAATTTTAATTCATTTTAATCCTATTTCCTTAAATTCAATTGTTTACTACCTTAGTTCAAATTCAATTAAAACTCATCAAATCTGAATAGTGCACAATCCTGACCTAAACATACACTTTTCAGATTCACTTTTCACTTTGTTCCTTTCCCCCTGCTATGAAGTACTATATGCAAACCAAAAAGACTTTCAAATCTTCTTTGATCTAAATGATGAGGGCCAACATCCTGTTTGGAACAGAAACACTCAAAAATGCAATACAAAATTGAATGAGTTCTCGTAGTCTGTCCCCCTCTTACTCTTTCTAGCATAGTCGAGAACAGCACAGTAACATTGCACGCTACCAACAAAAAGATGTAACCCAAAGATGAAAGAAAGCCTGCATGTTGGTTGAAAGAAGACCAGACAGAAGAATACAGTCTCCAAAACAATCCTCTCCTTAATGTAGCGCGGGTATAAGGGTTTCCCTACCTTTTTGTAACTCTATCAAAGCTTTCCTCAAGAGCCAAAAGCATAACTTAGAATGAACATAACTGAATCTTCAAAGACGGCCACTATCTGCCTCTGCCAGCTTGCTACGTCTCACGGGCGGTCAAGGTTTCTGATTAGCGGTTATCGGGTGCTGGCGTCTCTCTTAGGTGAGCCCTTCTGACTGCTTAGGCATGGCCTAGTGGGGCTAGATTTGCACATGGCCTCTTGCCATCTTAAAGCATGATCTCAAACAGCCATGGCAGATAACAATGGTGGAACATCTAGCCATTCAGTAATTACAGCGGAAACTGGCGTGTCACGTTACAATCTTTGTGTGAGCCTAAACCTGATTTATCAAAGGCTCCAAAACATGCAATTTCTCTTGCACTGTTATCAGAACATTGAAAATGTCTTAATCCATCACATATCAAGCAATGCTGTCATTTTTGATTTGCAAGAATAAAGTTTAATTGCAAAGTCCAATCTCAGCTGTAAAGAAATGAATTGCTTACTATCTACCCAATGATACAATGAAGGAACATAACATAACTATTCAAAAAGGGATATTTATATGGAGCAAACTCCATCCACAGGATTTACAGTGGCAAAACATATAGCCAGATATTCATCAACCTAGAAATGCAGACCCATATCACAATGAAGGTTTAGATAACTTTGCAACTCAAAATATACAAGCTTTCGAACTGCTTCTAAACACTCTAACTTGGTTTTCATTGTAAGTGCATACAAAAAGCATTGTTTTCTTTGGAAATTGACATAGGTTTGGCCCAGGGCCCGTCTTCTGCCGTACGTATAGAGAGGAGCAGACAAGCGAGGGAACGTAGCCAGACCACCCGATGCTGGAAGAGCCGTCGCGGTCCACCAGGGGACAGAGGAATCAGAAGCCTTCCACCATGGGTGAGGGCCTCTCAGCTGGTTGAGGGCCGAGCAGCAGTGTGTTTTGGTCTGTCCATCCTTCCGTCTCCTTTCTCTTGCCTCATCTGTCTTCACCCCTGCAGCCAAGCAGGGCAGGGCCGAGAGCCGTGGGAATGTTAATGAGCATCACCTGCATGCCACACCGGTTTCGAGTCTTACAGAGGAGCTCCAGAAGGATAAAAGGAGGAGTGACGACAGTGCAAGAGGAGAGAGGACCAGGCCTAGTACATTATGTTGTTGTTTTATTTTCGTTCAGGCGGCAGTCGTCCTTGAGTGGCTTCCACTTTACTTTTACGTTCATCCTGCCTCCATCCCTGAACCTTGAACTTTGTTACAAACATCTTTTAGAGTCTTTCACAATGTTGTTTTGGAGTCTGTGCCACCCAAAACAATGCAGGGCAAACCAAATGACCCCTGAGAATGCTCCAGCATGGCATCTCTGAGAAGTTTATATTTAGTTGATTCCTTTCAGGAGAACCCATCTGAACTGGCTGCTGTATCAGTGTTAACAGTCTTAACACCTGTGAAAGGTACTTCTCTGTTCAAATGTACTTTATATTGGACCCAGTCCAGAATGAGCCAGGTCTGAAGGAATGTGAAGCCGTGCCAGGCTAGCATGGCTGCTGCTCCTCTGAACAAACAGGCGTGAATGCCATGCCAGTTCATCTGAGACCAAAAAGCTCAGTCTTTTGCTGACAACGGCCCCAGACCTGTCTCTGATTTAACTGAATGATTTATTGGGAACCAGAGTTTTTAATAATTCAGAATTACGGGGTTTAGTTTTAATTAAATGGACAAAAACAATCTTGGCAGTATCTCTGCACACAGAGGTCATTTTGGTTTCTGCTATTGAAGGTATCATTCAAAGACTGAACCAGTCAGAGATGGATCCAAAATGGATCCTTAATGCTCGCTGTGAACTCTCTTTCTCTGTGGAAAGTTGAAAATAAGCATCAGAAAATGAGCCTGGTCTGTTTAGGGCTGGACAGTATGTTGAGTTTGATAGATATATTGCTACATTTTTAATAAATGATATGGAATGATGCAACATCATTTATATTAATATAAAGTTTGATACGAGCACATCTGAAAAATAGTCAAGGATGCAGAGTGAGCTGCTGTGGGGAAAGTGCATCATCCAATTTGTCCTAAACATCAGACATGCTTTGTTAAGGGCTTCAAAATAACTGGTAAGATATAACAAGTATAGTTTAAAGCGGCTTGCCCCATCAGATGCTCTGACAGATACATGTGCTGACAGATACTTGAGTAGTGCTTTCCTCAGTGCATAACTTACATTTCACAGGTATTTTCTCCATCTGTAAATGTTAGAAACAGTTGGAGTGCAATATAACAGGAGCGCAATAATTCTGAATAAAATATACATATTTCTAAAATATTTATTGTTGGACAATAAATGTGCCATATGTAGAATTTTAAACCTACAAGTAGGCCTAAGTGTATTTTTATGATAGCAGTCACTGCTACCCCTATTGTTAGGGGTAATCAAATGTAGGCTGATATAATTAGTCTGCATATGCTTTTGTTTGTATATATTTAAATTTTTAGTTTAGTGAATTTAAAAATAAAATCATAATTTTGTTTTTAGATTGTAAAGTTACAATGTTAGAATGTAATGTGAATTTAACCAATTTTTGCACATAATATAGCACAGCTTACAATGTTACATTCATTATATTTCTTTTCATAGCCTTCAATATGAACATTGTTTGTAGGACAACATTGGGCAGGATCTGAAATAACATTTTCTTTTTAAATAAATACAGATTTTTTTTTTTAACCAAGTAGAAAAACATAGAAAATACAGTGATATATACCGTACATCGCCATTCAAACAAACAAAAAAAACAGAGATGTGATTTTTTTTGTCCATATCGCCCAGCCCTAGGTCTGCTTGCAATCAACCACACTTAGTGAATGACAGCATTGTGACATTTTAAAAGAAAACCTAAAAAGCCTTCAACCCCCTCACTCTGGGCATTGTTCCAGCTTGTCTTGACAAATCCCCTGTCTTTACAGCAGTCAGTTTCACACCTGATAGGACCACCTGAGTACATTCTCCAGAGGGTGAAATCAGAGAGGGCCATCATGTGTACCCAGCCCCAAATCCACTCTGCTTTGAAACATTACTATGAAAACAAAATGCACACATATCCACTGTAACGGAGTCCTGTGGGGTCACATAGGGCACTGAGAAGTCCATTAAAAGAATTCTCTTATGTGAGTCTTTGACATGTTGCAATGAAATCCTGTCCATTATCCAGTAGTGTTGGACTGCTGAAACATTTCAAACAAAAAATGTTTCTGTAGAGAATCACCTATTGTACCTTCAAGCGAAATAAAGGCATTTAAAAGACTATAAGGTTTATTCTTACTATATACTTGCTGTAGGTGCAAAACATTTAGGAATCTTATCCAAGGTGTAGGCAACTCAGTATTTTTACATTTTTACACTTTACATTTCACTGCCGGTTGTATATTCTGTATATAACTGTGTATGTGACAAATAAAACTCTTGAATCTTGGTATTGGCCAGTTGTATCCGACATAAAGGATCCACAAATTAAACTGTGACCATAAACTTGAACGAAAGGCAATAATCAGCAATATGCTTTCGCACAAATAACTTTTTATTTAATTGTTTCAATATGCATTGACACAAATTACTTTGTTTCCTTGATATAACATGAAACATGAGTTGGTAAAAAAGAAATGCGTAGTGACATCATTGCATGATGACGTAAGGAACCAATGAATCGTTTTGTTTTTTTGTTTTTGTTTTTTCAATCAAGTTTTTTTTTAAACGGTTCATTAAAATTAACTGTCCGAAAGAAACGATTTGTGGAAATGTTGGACTTTACACCACTATTAAAAAGTGTTAAATGAACACAAAGAGCTGTGAGAAAATAAGATGTGTGTCACATCCGGGTCATGTGCACCAGGTGTTTGTATAAAATAAAATAAAGTTTGTAGCTTTAATAAGGATTAATCTAGATATAATTTATAATTTATGCAGTGAAGACATGTGATGTGTTTGCTAACTTTATTAAATTGCTGTGTATTTCCTACCTGTAAGATACCTGAAAATCTGAAAGCACTGTTTACAAGGTTACATTGGTCAAAAACAATGAAAAACAATAACTTTTTTGTTCATTTTAGAAGAGCAGGTAAAAATCTGAAACGGGCCGCCTGGAAAAAACCAAAAAACATAAGCCTATTGTTGAACCCAGATATATTAAAGTCACAGCTAAATGTGACATTTATTACAGTGGGTTTATGTGAAGATTGTTTTAAGTTCACTTAAATTAAATGTTGTTAGATTTTTTAAATCCTATTAAATGTTAAAGCTTTTATACTGTAAGCCTCTGTAAACTTGCTGTTCAATAATTTGACCACAAATGAGCAGTATAAAGTGGTGTACAATATGCTTTAAACAATGAAATCTTCACTTCATCTGAACAAGAACTAAACTTAGGTAAAAGTATGTTAGCATACATCATGCGTATCTGCCTTTCAATATCCTCATTATCTGTCATGTGCTCGGTAATAAAATGTCCACGATATTTTACTTTCACATTTAAAGACTGGAAAGTTTACATTTTACAATCCTTAGTTCAGCAAATCATAATAACACTCTTACTAGCATTATATATAATATCATGTTCAGAGCCATACACAGAATTTATGTTTAGAAACTGTTGGAGACCAGCACTATATGACTAAAAACCACAAGATCATCTCCATACATAAAATTATTCACTAAGATATTCCCAATCATACACTCAGTGTTACAGGCTTTTAAGCATTTAGATAAATCATCCATATAAAGATTAAAAGAACTGGGGACAAAATCCTCCTTGTCTAACACCATTTCTAACCCCAAAAGGGCCAGAGCATACCAATACCAATTCTGGCATACCAATCAGCCAGAATTCTCCCAATGTATTCAGACATCTCTCTTTGTCTCATTTTAAGAAATAACTTTCTATGGTTAACTTGATCAAAAGCTTTGGATGCATCAATAAAACACATAAGAACTGTTGAGTTTTTATCCCTATACTTATTTACTATTTATTTTAGGGCATAAATGCACAGATCAGCCACGTTTGGCTTTAAAACCAAACTGGTTATCTGCAGAGTTAATAAACACATTTATCCTATCCAGCAAGATATTTTACATTTACATTACATTTACAAAACTTTAGAAAGAATACTGGCTAGAGCTATGAGCCTATAATTATCTAAACTACACACTATTCCAGCGTTGTCCTTAAAAACTGGCACTAACAAAACAGACAACATTGAATCTTGTAACAAACCATGAATCATAAAACTGTAAATTTAAGATGTTCAGCAACGATGTTGTCTAGGCCACTTGCTTTGGATAGGATAACTTATAGCTTGGTACACATCATGTGATGTATCACTATTGGATCAGGACCCTCAATATCGCCCACCTTATTCAGATCACAATTAAATAGATTACAATAAAGCGCTCTCCATAACTCTGCTGTTCCAGAGACTTCATCTGAGGTACATGGGAGAGATATTCTGCAGTTGTTAAGAGTTCTCACGTCTTTCCAGAAATCAGTAATATTGTTATTTAACAACTTCTGTCCCATGGAATCAGCCCTCAAGGTTTGCTCATTTTTACATATAAAACAAATAGCATGCTTATACACTCACCTAAAGGATTATTAGGAACACCATACTAATACTGTGTTTGACCTCCTTTCGCCTTCAGAACTGCCTTAATTCTACGTGGCATTGATTCAACAAGGTGCTGAAAGCATTCTTTAGAAATGTTGGCCATATTGATAGGATAACATCTTGCAGTTGATGGAGATTTGTGGGATGCACATCCAGGGCACGAAGCTCCCGTTCCACCACATCCCAAAGATGCTCTATTGGGTTGAGATCTGGTGACTGTGGGGGCAATTTTAGTACAGTGAACTCATTGTCATGTTCAAGAAACCAATTTGAAATGATTCGAGCTTTGTGACATGGTGCATTATGCTGCTGGAAGTAGCCATCAGAGAATGGGTACATGGTGGTCATAAAGGGTTGGACATGGTCAGAAACAATGCTCAGGTAGGCATTTAAACGATGCCCAATTGGCACTAAGGGGCTTAAAATGTGCCAGGAAAACATCCCCCACACCATTACACCACCACCACCAGCCTGCACAGTGGTAACAAGGCATGATGGATCCATGTTCTCATTCTGTTTACGCCAAATTCTGACTCTACCATCTGAATGTCTCAACAGAAATCGAGACTCATCAGACCAGGCAACATTCTTCCAGTCTTCAACTGTCCAATTTTGGTGAGCTCGTGCAAATTGTAGCCTCTTTTTCCTATTTGTAGTGGAGATGAGTGGGACCCGGTGGGGTCTTCTGCTGTTGTAGCCCATCCGCCTCAAGGTTGTGCGTGTTGTGGCTTCACAAATGCTTTTCTGCATACCTCGGTTGTAACAAGTGGTTATTTCAGTCAAAGTTGCTCTTCTATCAGCTTGAATCAGTCGGCCCATTCTCCTCTGACCTCTAGCATCAACAAGGCATTTTCGCCCACAGGACTGCCACATACTGGATGTTTTTCCCTTTTCACACCATTCTTTGTAAACCCTAGAAATGGTTGTGTGTAAAAATCCCAGTAACTGAGCAGATTGTGAAATACTCAGACTGGCCCGTCTGGCACCAACAACCATGCCACGTTCAAAATTGCTTAAATCACCTTTCTTTCCCATTCTGACATTCAGTTTGGAGTTCAGGAGATTGTCTTGACCAGGACCACACCCCTAAATGCATTGAAGCAACTGCCATGTGATTGGTTGATTAGATAATTGCATTAGATAAGCTGATTAGATAATTGCATTAATGAGAAATTGAACAGGTGTTCCTAATAATCCTTTAGGTGAGTGTAGATGATCAGTTGTTACTGTGTTATGTAAAATGCTCATAATCTCCAAAGAGGCATCAGCTGTACTGATATAGTATTTGATTTTTATCTTGACAGAACTGAACAATATGATTAGCAAATAATGAATTTCTATCTGAAATGTCCGCATTCATATCCCCAAAGCCAGGTTATCCCGGTACATTTTTCTGTTGAAAAAAAAATTGTGTATATTTAGCGATATAGTGGGTGAATTATGTATATGTATATTACGATGTTATGATCTATATGCTTTTCTCCACAGACGTTCTAAATTGTTCAAAGCGCTTCTAAGGATACTGATTTCAAAGGCAGACTGAGATGGCGAACGGCAATGGGAACATGGTTTGTGTAACATTAGCGACACATTATCAACTGATTGATAACGTAGTCAAGCAAAAGGCTAATCATAATAATTACTGTTATGTGTCCGACGTTGTAAAGAGCGATCCCATTGTGCAGCCATAGCGTTTTCTTACAATAAAGTTGACAACCGAGTGGATCTCTGAGTAAGTGAGTGGAGGCAGGGCTAATTTGCATATTCATGGTTCCGCTTATACTTAAAAAAAAAAAAAAATCTTCATGACTTAAAATAGCTTGAATGTCTCTTGAATGTCTAACTCTACACCCTTGCTTTTTATGTCATTTTGGTGATCAACGATGAGTTTTAAGGAATCAAATTATTGACTACAGGGGACCTTAAATACTCATCTTCATATATAATGACGTTCATACGGTGTATATAAATTTAGGATAGTAAATTCCTAATCCTAAGAAAACTGTATTGCAATACACCAATCTTCACCAAGTCGAACCACATTAACTAGTGAGTCCAGCTTTGTATTCCACAGTATGGCCACACTCCCAGGTATCCGTTGTCTAACTATACCCATTCCAGTATCTGTTGTGGATTCACCAGTAAAAGAATTCTGTTTTTCCAAATCTTGCTTTGTTAAAAATGTCTCTTGCAAACATAAAATATCACAGTTCTCCAATAGGTTGTCATCAGCGATGCGGCAGGCTTTATCACCATCACTTTGACCCACACGCAGCCCAGGACAGTTGTATGACACAACCCAAATGTCAATAGAATGCATATTTATAATGTGCGTATATACACTGATCAGGCATAACATCATGACTAATATTGTGTCCTAATATTGTGTTGGTCCCCCTTTTGCTGCACTCAAAAAAAAAAATTCTAGCTTTTTGCTCAGTTTATTTAAATAAAATAAGCTAAAACAACACTGAAATCTTTAGTTTTTTACTTAATTGCCATTTTACTAAATTTCATTACATTAAATGAAATAAAATGTGTAAAATGTTAAGTTAACTTAAACCATTTGTGTTGAGACTACATGAATCATTTATGTTGCGCTGACTGAACTGGGCAGTGCATTTGTAGTTCCCAGCATGCTTTGCATAAGGATGGATCAGGAGAGTAAATGTTGAAATTAAGTGCTGTTTAATGTGTTTTTTAGTAAAGGGAAATGCCTGTTAAAGTTTGATGTTATATTTGACAGTTATATTTGACATTTAAAAGTTGTGTTATGTTATGTCGATTTTTGAGGTTACCATTATTGTGAAGTGTAGACCTTGTGGTTAGGCTGTGCTGTTCTCAATGAGCTGTAACTGTCCTAATGCCAGTGGTGAGAAATGTTTTATTTGATCATTACTTGCATGCTACAAATGTTACAATTAGCATGCGATCAAGTGTTGTGTTGACTATTAGTTTTTATAGAAATAAAGAGAATAAATTAATTTGACACAGTTCCTACAATATGGTCTAAATATGGTCATCAGTTCTACCCCCTTTATACTACTTTATCTAGTTAGAATTGTTTTTTTAGTAGTCTTGACTAAATAAATGTAAGTTCATACAACAAGATTACAACAAATCATTTAAAACCAATTAGATTTTGTTGGAAAAATATAATTACATTTCCTTAATTTAATTGAGTTCATTCAACAGCTTATTTTTTTGACTGTGCCAAAACCCTGACCCATTGAGGCATGGCCTCCACTAGACCCCTGATGTTTGCAGCATATCCTTTCATTTCTGTAAGTTGCGAGGTGGGGCCTCTATGGATCGGACTTGTTTGTTCAGAACATCCCACAGATGCTCGATTGGATTGAGATCTGGGGAAGGCCTTGGAGGCAAAGTCAACACCTCAAACTTCTTGTTGTGCTCCTCAAACCATTCCTGGACCATTTTTTTCTTTGCGGCAGGGCACATTATCCTGCTGAAAGAGGCCACAGACACCAGGGAATACCGTTTCCATGAAAGGGTGTACATGGTCTGCAACAATGCTTAGGTAGGTGGTACGTGTCAAAGTAACATCCACATGGATGGCAGAACCCAAGGTTTCCCAGCAGAACATTGCCCAAAGCATCACACTGCCTCCGCCAGCTCACCTACTTCCCATAATGCATCCTGGTGCCATGTGTTCCCTAGGTAAGCCACGCATACACATCTGGCCATCCACATGAACAAAATAAAAAGTGATTCATCAGACCAGGCCACCTTCTTCCATTGCTCTGTGTCAATACTGAAGCTCACATGCCCACTGTTGGTGCTTTCAGTGGTGGACAGGGGTCAGCATGGGCATCCTGACTGGTCTGCGGCTATGCAGCCCCATACACAATAAACTGTGATGCACTGTGTATTCTGACAGCTTTCTATCAGAACCAGCATTAACTTCTCAGCATTAATCTGAGCTACAGTAGCTCGTCTGTTTGATCAGACCACACAGGCCTGCCTTTGCTCCCCACGTGCATCAATGAGCCTTGGCCACCCATGACCCTGTCGCCGGTTCACCACTGTTTCTTCCTAGGACAACTTTTAATAGATACTGACCACTGCAGTCCAGGGACACCCCACAAGAGCTTTTTGAAAAAAGCAGTTTTGGAGATGCTCTGACCCAGTCATCCAGCCATCATAATTTGGGCCTTATCAAACTCGCTCAAATCCTTACGCTTGCCCATTTTTCCTGCTAACACATCAGCTTTGAGGACAAAATGTTCACTTGCTGCCGAATATATCCCATCCACTAACAGGTGACGTGATGAAGGGATAATCAGTGTTATTCACTTCACCGGTCATAATGTTATGTCTGATCGGTGTATATACTGTATATATAGAGAGAGTGATTTAATTGTTATTATTAAACTTTTAACATTAAAATTATTAAAAAAAAAAAGCTTAAAAAGCTTAAAAAAAAAAAACACACAGGAAAAGTGTCCATATTTCATGCTATTCTAATGATACCTATGGTGTTTTTTTCTAGTCATTTACCATTAACACGGGAGTTATACCAAACATGCAAAGTGTCAAGAGCTTACCTGCTTTTACCAGTTATGAGTTTGGTCTCTATTGTTTGTCTTTGTCTCTAGCGCTGCACCTGTACTGGTTCTGTGCAGTACTGCATTGCCCGTATAATTTAATTTTAGTACTCATCTCTTGTATGTGTACCAACCAACAAAAATACCTGGAACAAACAGAACATAACTTTTTTAACTGTATTGTTAAGTGTCTTCTTAAAATATAAATTTGAATGTAAACATACCTTTCAGAGCTAGTTCGCCACACTCTCTGATCCCACTGGGTTGAACAGCTTCAGACTGTACAAGGTATGCTGGCACACCCAAATTATGGGAAAATTGCCAGTCATTAGAGAATAGACATACAGACATGGGCAGTTTGTCTAAGTTAACTGCAGTTAGGCCTTCCTAATGATGGACTATCGGCTGCCCAGAAAGCCTCCACACTAGCGCTCCCTGGTGGGGGAAAAAACTGTCTGTTAATTATACTTAAAACATTTAAAATACATCTTTATTGATTGTCTTGTTTTGAGTGAACATACTGTAACCAGCAGACGGTATGTAAATACTTAAATAAAGGGTCAAAGGGATGGTGAAACGTGAATTGTCAAATCTGTTTTTCATTGTGCACTCAGTTATCCAGGTCACAGAAATATTACTCAGTTCCTCGTTCACTAGTCAAAAGCCTGTAAGCCAATTAACTCATCAGGTTATAGGAGCTGATGGAGTTCAGTGCCTCTGACTACACATTCAAAGAGGCTGTTAATACTCACATTTCTAAATTAGAAAATTGAAGCAATGTCAACATTTTGTTACATAGGACAATTTTTATTTTATTTTATTTTTTTATCAACTACATGCAATTTTAAGGAATCATCATATCGGCCAGTATTTACTGCACCATGTCAAACATGAATTGTAAGTATGTATCTTTCACATACCTCAGAATTACTACTAATATTAATGAAAACAATAAGCTATATCACTGTAACTCACAGCCTTGAGATAATTTTATGAAAAGCTCTAAAAACAGTATTTCAGTAAAATGTTAGATGTATTAACAATAATATTATTATTATTATTATTATTAAACAATATACTGTAAGTGCAACTGATGCATCATTGTAGAATTCAAATGATGTGCAGTGACATGTATGTGCATGTTGTATTATGCTACAACCGTTAAACAAGGCTTGACTGATCAGAACTTTAACAATCTGTTTTATAAAAAGAAATGACAATAAAATGATCCCGAACTACCCCATGTTCTTCCCGTAAGAGTCTTTGTGTTTTGAGCTGTCGTCAGCGCCCTGGCAGCTGATCAGGGCTCTTGGAGGGGGTTATCTTCATTAGCTTGCCACTTGGCAGCTAATTGCTGGAGCAGGCGAAAACAAAAAGCTCGGTGTCCGTCCCTACATGCTCTGATTGCTCTGGGACAGGGGGAGGCAAAAGTCTGTGCGCCCCAAACAGAGAGCCTCACTTTGGCATGACTTGGCAGGCGAGCCTCATCCCTGCTATGAATGTTTGTTTGGTTGTTTTTGGAGATTTGGGTGAACAGGTCTAGGCCAGGGGCACTGAAATCAGCATTACAGTCTTTTCCTTTTCTTTTCTCCCCCAACAGGAGACAAAATAAATCCCTTAATTCAGGAGGAAATAGCATCTCAGATAAGTGTTGCAGAATCCCTTTGGAATATTAGATTTGTCATTTTGAGCTAAGACCATTTGTTCCAATTCTAATCAAAACAAAAAACGAGTTCTCTGATAAAGCTCCACTGGTTACACTATAGGCTATTGCCAAAAGTATTGGGACGCCGCTCCAAATCATTGAATTCAGGTGTTTCAATCACTTCCATGGCCAAAGGTGTATAAAATCAAGCACCTAGGCATGCAGACGCGTCTACAAATATTTGTGAAAGAATGGGTCGCTCTCAGGAGCTCAGTGAATTCAAGCGCGGTACCGTGATAGGTTGCCACCTGTGCAATAAGTCCATTCGTGAAATTTCCTCACTACTAAATATTCCACGCTCAACTGATAGTGGTATTATAACAAAGTGGAAGCAATTGAGAACAACAGCAACTCAGCCACGAAGTGGTAGGACACGTAAAATCATAGAGCGGGGTCAGCGTTAGCTACAGGCCTCCAAACTTCATGTGGCCTTCAGATTACCTCAGTGTGTGTAGAGAGCTTCATGGGATGGGTTTCCATGACCCAGTAGCTGCATCCAAGCCTTACATCACCAAGTGAAATGCAAAGCGTCGGATGCAGTGGTGTAAAGCACACCGCCACTGGACTGAGCAGTGACTGAGGACTCCACTAGAGCAGTGGAGACGTGTTCTCTGGAGTGACAAATCACGCTTCTCTGTCTGGCAATCCAATGGACGAGTCTGGGTTTGGCGGTTGCCAGGAGAACGGTACTTGCCTTACTGCATTGTGCCGAGTGTAAAGTTCAACATGACTGCGCACCAGTGCACAAAGCAAGGTCCATAAAGACATGGATGAGCGAGTTTGGTGTGGAGGAACTTGACTGGCCAGCACAGACTCCTGACCTCAACCCGACAGAACACCTTTGGGATGAATTAGAGCGGAGACTGTGAGCCAGGCCTTCTCGTTCAACATCAGTGCCTGATCTCACAAATGGGCTTCTAGAAGAATGGTCAACAATTCCCATAGACACACTCATAAACCCTGTGGAAAGCCTTCCCAGAAGAGTTGAAGTTGTTATAGCTGCAAAGGGTGGGCCAACTCCATATTAAACCCTATGGATTAAGAATGGTATGTCATGAAAGTTCATGAGCATGTAAAGGCAGGCGTCCCAAAACTTTTGGCAATATAGTGTATCTCGCATGAGTTTTTACACATCTTAGCAGTGAAGAAAATAAAGCAGCTTTTAATGAATCAGTGAGATGGATTGTTTCCACTTATCAAGATATGGCTTCAATTCAGGGTAAAGGTGGGCAATTGCTTTAGTAAAACATGTTCTTGTTCTTCTCCCTCACATGAATGAATCTCAACAAGAAACATATTGTATCGCCCTGTGATTTTAGTGACATGTTTTCATTAAACCTTCTGTAACATCCCTCTCGTATCTCCCTCTGAACTGAACTCTATCCAATGGAAATGACTCCAGTTATTGGACATTAGTTTATCTTATCTTCTTCACTTTGATAGCCTTTGGCTGGCAGGTGAAACAATCAGATCCTTATTTTATTTTGAAGCTGGGAGGATTTGATATGTCTAGACAAAAGGCAACAAGAGAAAGTCTTACCGTCCATAAACTGTCTGAGATAAGGAGAAGAAATAAATGCCACTGTGCGCCAAAGGGTTCGGCATTTCTTTATTTTCTCTTTGATGCGTTCAGCTATCGTCAGAGCTTGTGGTTGTGTTCTGTCTGCCCCAAAGGCGTGATTTGTATGTGGAGTCAGGTGCTGTCACTCAGATGTGTGGTGACCCCATCAGATGTCTATGTTAAAACAAAACAGCTTCATAGTTCAGACATGCAGTGTTAAAAATTCATATGGATTTCTACAGTTACTGCTGAGTTAAACACTGCTTCATTCAGGCTCACAATGACAGTCAAGATGAGATGCTGTTCGAGTCCAAACAGGTGAAAACAGGATTAATTGTAATGGGTTTTGACAGGTAAGACAAAATAGACCACCTATGAAACAGTATTAGTTAAAATGAAGAAAACCAATGCACATAAAGACACTTTGTTCTAAGCCACGCTGTACTTTTTCACCAACTGTTAAATGAATATTACCGTGTGCAGTCCATCTACAAAATGAGTTTCTCAAGTAAATGTTGTACTGTACTTGCATCTCCAATTTAAACTACAAAGCCATTATATTATCAATCAGAATATGTTTTAAGACATAGGTGATGCTGCAGCACATTTTTGAGATGAAATTGAATTGGAACCAGTAACAATACATTTGCATTTGTTAAATTCATGCAAGAGAGCAGAAACCACACTTTGCACTGCAGAACAAGTGTGGGCTGTTCACTTGTTTCTAAAGTGTTAAAGGAATCCCTGATTTAAGTGAATATAGGGACATCTAGCGGTCACGTTGCAACATTACACATTTTGAGTACAATGTTTGAGGAACGTTCTTGGTTGACATTTACATTTATGCATTTGGCAGACGCTTTTATCCAAAGCGACTGACATTGCATTTAAGGTACACATTTTTATATTTTGTCAGTTCTTGCTTTCCCTGGGAATCGAACCCATGACCTTGGCGTTGCTAGAGCCACACTCGTATTGCTTGAGCTACAGGAAAGCTTGTTGAATGCTGTACAAATTAAGCAATGTAGACAACACCTGTGGCATTTCGAACTGCCCTACAGTTTGTAAGAAGAAGAAGAAAAACAACAACAGTACATGCAAAGAAACTAAAGTAAAGCAAAAGTGCAATGGTTGAATTGGTCACAAATGAAAATGATGCTGTGCGGGTTCTGGTCCATTCAAGAGGTGAAGATTTAACTGTCACAAAGCATGTTTTCCTGAGTTCTTATCACCAAAAATGGTTTTGAAAAGACAAAATTTGAATGCTGTATCAGCTGAATGATCAACAATTAGGAAGTCAGTAATTTTTTTTTTTTTTTTTTTTCCTTACAAACTGTGGGACAATTATCTAATGTTAATCAACATCATGCCAAAAGTCCTGCTGATAAAGCTAAACATCTGTAAATACGTTGAAAATTGTACGACTTCTTCACATAAAATGGAAATTAGACAAACACAATTGTTTGTGGCATTCGAATAAAATCACTTATTCTCATTAAAAATAAAATGAGATAAATAGGCTACTATGTTTCTGAGAGTAGGATGCTTATATGCAGCCTTATGAGTGAAAAATACTAGCAAATTATGTCACATGAATGAGTATATAGGTTAAGTAGTTTTGAGTTATTATTCTATTATATTCTAGGCCTATTGTAGAATCAACCACCATGATATTGAAAAGTGCACTGTAAAAAAACAAACAAAAAAAAACATTGCTTTAACTTAAAAAGTAAAAGTAACCTGGTTCGTTGCCTTAAGATTTTAAGTTAACAAATTAGAAAATTGAGTAAATACAATGAAACTCAACATATTATGTCATCTGAACCACATCAATTCTGTAAGTTGATTTGACACAAGAAAAAATGTGATAACAAATCATGAAACTTTTTTTTTTTTTTTTTAGTGTGGTTGATCAATATTCGACAGATTCTTAAATGTATACTGTTTGGCTCCTATAGGCTAATCTATAACAGTTGGTTACATTGCGATGTTCTATTCTATTCTATTCTATTCTATTCTATTCTATTCTATTCTATTTATTCTATTCTGTTTGAGTTTGTGGTTATTACCCTTACAGAAATTAACTGTTGTTATGGTAATCATTACGAGAAAAAACAAAACTTTACTTTACTTCTACTATAGTAAAACCACGGTTCATTTTCTTAGGGGATGATCCTGTTATGTATTAGCCTTTCTCAAGAGAGAAACTGAGTCAAAGAGTTAAACGTGTGATAACGCATATATATATATATATATATATATATATATATATATATATATATATATATATAGAATGATGATCAGAATGATGTTTTCACACACCCGATGATAATATCAATGTGGGATGGAAATGAGTGTGTGGAAAAACCAGCAGGTCCCCCCGCCTCTCAGCGACCGAACTCACCCACTCTCCCTCCCGTTACCCGGAAGT
The DNA here is from genome assembly GCA_018749465.1 of Paracanthobrama guichenoti. Taxonomy (NCBI): domain Eukaryota; kingdom Metazoa; phylum Chordata; class Actinopteri; order Cypriniformes; family Gobionidae; genus Paracanthobrama; species Paracanthobrama guichenoti. The sequence continues at coordinate 28,212,285 of CM031956.1, forward strand.
ATGCAGAATTCCCAAAGATGGCGGAACAAGGTCCGATGGCGATAGCTATGCGGCTAAGAAATCAGCTGCAGAACGTCTACAAGCTCGACCCTTTAAGGAACGAGGTGAGTGGACGGGGTTAAAAATCGCTTCAGTCTTTCGCCGCGTGCTTCCCGCGCTTACCATAAACACGCGCGAGAGGGGCGTTCTGTGCGGCGCGAAAGCCGAGAGATGGAGCGCGAGACCGTGCTGCGTGTCTGCGCAGGCGTGAGTGTTGCGAAGAATCGATCCGCTGTGTCTAGCGGTTGTGTTTTTGTTCTCCGTGGCGAGGGTTCTCTTGTCAGGTCCGTCCCAGTCGAGTCCCCCGCTTTGGAGTTCTTTCCCCATCTCCAAAATTCAACGCACGGATAAAACGGGTTGTTTTGTGCGCACCTGAACGAATTTAACGATGGTGGTTCACGTCGCGTGCCGTGCCGAGCTGTGATGTGATGTCCCACATGATTATTGATGCGCGTTGGCCCAGACAAGTGAACAAGTGCATCGCTATGATCTGCTGCCGCGTGCATTCTCGGCAGGGCATGTCCGTGTTGAACATGAGTGACAGAAAATGTGTTTTTACTTTGGAGTCCATGGGACGTAATGTGACCCCTAAGGTGCATGTGCGGAGGCATGCCGGTTTCTTCTTTCCTCGACGTCAAGTCCTTGTTTAATTCAGCGGCTTGCACTTCTGGCAATGACTGCTATTAAACTAGAAGTACTCGCGTAGTCCACATACTCTGGTTTATTTGGCCAGCCGCTTGTTTACAGATGACACCTGACTCCCTGAAAAGTAAAGCGCGCATGTGCGCGCCACACGAAGGAGCGCGAATGGAAAGCGTTGTACACAACTCGTTTTTCTTCTGTAGAATTAACACAGTTTCCCTGTCAGAAGAGGCACGTGATGTCGAAATACATAGACCTACATATTATTTCACATTTGCACAATTTTAATCACTTTTTTGCATCTCTATTTATGACTATTGGGTCATAAAAACGGCATAATAGCAGATGAAAAATTAGATGCAAGTAGTTTCAGTTAAGGTTTAGCATGTCACAACCCTGCATGCAATCGTCTAGGCTAAAACAAGGCAAAAATCTGGGCTGTCAGTGAAAATTTAATAGACGTCTAACCATAGACTAGTCATCTAGAACATGAACACGTCAAAGAAATTAAACCAAACACCTTGTGATCACTGTTGACTTTGCTTACATGATGGGATATCGCACATTTTGCAAGTTATTTTGGCAAAAATAGGACATGTAACCAAATTCAAGGTTATTTTGGCTGGGTTACTCATAGGCCGTATGTGGTCGGCAGTGAAATCTTATTGCTTGTTGAGAATGCAGGACACTGCTTAAACTTAATTCAATGTCAACTATAGAAAGTATAGATGCTTTTTTTTTCTAGTCACCTAATTTATGGTCAAATATGAACTGGCCTTGCACAAGTTGACAGATGGGAACGGCATGGATAAAGTGTCTTATTTACACGTTTTAACATGCGAGACGCTCTGGGATTTCAATATTGTACTGTGGATAATCAAGGGCTGCCCTAAATCCACCTTGAGACTAGTGATTTTTATTTTTTTCCCCATGAATTCAGAATGTTACTGATCTCAAACGACCTGTTTTCCCCTGTTTGGCACCGCAGGAAGAAGTTAAAATAAAGATAAAGGACCTAAATGAACACATCGTGTGCTACCTCTGCGCTGGATACTTTATCGACGCCACCACCATCACAGAATGCCTCCATACGTGTAAGTGTACTTCATCGCTCTCCTAATAACACGCTCTCAAATCCACAAGCTACTTTGTAATACTCGATACTTGCAACTCTCCGCAGTCTGCAAGAGTTGCATTGTGAAGTATCTCCAGACCAGCAAATATTGTCCGATGTGCAACATCAAAATCCACGAAACGCAGCCCCTGCTGAATCTAAAGCTGGACAGAGTCATGCAAGACATCGTCTACAAGCTAGTCCCGGGTCTACAAGAGAGTAAGTACAGTGAACTGGATCAGTTGAACTTGAGTGTCAGTTTATGCGACTCCTGGTCGGTCGTGGTTAAGTGTCCATCTGATCTTCTCAGGCGAAGACAAGCGAATTAAAGAATTCTATCAGTCGCGGGGTCTTGAACGCATCATACAGCCATCTGGAGAAGGTACGTGATGACATGTAGGTAGATACAGCTGTAAATTAGTTTTTAATGAGACTTTTATTAAGTGTGTTTTCCTGTAGATTCAGTTCCAGATAACACAGGCTTACCGTACACAAGCTTTGACCACTCCAAAGCTCACTTTTACAGATACGATGAGCAGGTCTCTCTGTGTCTGGAAAGGCAAAGGTAAGACAGCAGTAAAGCTTATTTTATAAATGTATATGTACCGGTCAAAAGTTTGGAAACATTACTATTCTCACAGTTTTTTAAAAGAAGTCTCTTATGCTCATCAAGCCTGCATTTATTTGATCATACAGAAAAAATAATAATTTTGTGAAATATTATTACAATGATTTTCTATTTTAATATACTTTTATAATCTAATTTTCCGCATCCAGTCTTCAGTGTCACGCGCTCTTTCAGAAATCATTCTAATATGCTGATGCATTATCAATGTTGGAAACTGCTCGATATTTAATTTTTTAATAACCTGTGACTACCTGTGAGATTCTTTGAGAAATAAAGAGCAGAACAGAATTTATTTAAAATAGAAATCTTTTGTAACAATATACACTGCCGTTCAAAAGTCTGGGGTCTGTGTTTAATACTTTTATTCAGCAAGGGTGTGTTAAATTTATAAAAGTGATGGTAAAGATTTCTATTGTTAGAAAAGATTTCTATTTTGAATAAATGCTGTTCTTTTTAACTAGATCTTGAAAATGTAGAACTTTTTTTTTTTTTTAATTTTCCAACATTGATAATAACAAATCCTCATATCAGAGTGATTCCTGAAGGATCATGTGACACTGAAGACTGGAGGATCACAGGAATACATTTATTTTAAAGTATATTAAAATAGAAAATCATTATTTTAAATTGTAAAAGTGTTTCACAATATTAGTGTTTTTGATCAAATTAGAGACCTCTTTCAAAAACATTAAAAATAGTAATATTTCCAAACTTTTGACCGGTGTGTATATATATTTGTATTCTTTTACAGTACTGTTCAAAAGTTTCAGGCCCATAAGATTTCTTTTTTTTAAAGAAATTAATATTTGTATTTTTCATGAATGCATTAAATCGACAGTAAAGACATTTAAAATGTTACGAAAGTCAATCAAACAGATGCTGTTCTTTTTGAAGTTTCTGTTCATCAATGAATCCTGAAAGAAATGTACCACAGTTTCCATAAAAAGTGGGAGTATTTTTTTGAGTATCAAATCAGCATATCAGAATGATTTCTGAAGGATCATGTGACACTGAAGACTGGAAAATTCAGCTTTTCCATCACAGGAAAAAATTACATTTGAACATATATTCAAGTAGAAAACAGCTATTTTAAATTGTAATAATATTACAGTTTTTACTGTATATTTGATCAAATAATTTCAGCCTTAGTGAGCATAAGAGACTAATTTTTAAGGTCACTTTTGAAAGGTAGTTCTGAGTTCAAAAGCATCCTGTAATAATTTAATTTTGCTTTTACAGCTCGTCATTTTCTGGGAAGGACAAAAATAAATTAACTTTACAGGTAAGAAGACAGCCATGGAAGGAATGCTCTCAAGAAAACCTTAGTTTGTTTCTATTAGAAGTGATGGCAAATGTATTTATGTTCATCCGTGTTCCCGCAGCAGAAATTTGTACGTTGTTCAGTCAGGGCTGAAGTACGGCACCTGAGGAAAGTGTTGTGTCATCGACTCAACGTGGAGAAACATCAGGTCTGACTCTCTTTCTCTTCTCATGTCATCACTTACTCACCCTCATGTTGTTGAGTTTCTTTCTTCTGCTGAACACAAAAGATGATATTTGGAAGAATGTTGCTAATTGACTTCCATATAGTATTTTTTTGTTCTTACTATGGAAGTCAATGCGGCCCGTCAACTGTTTGATTACCAACATTCTTCCAAATATCATCTTCTGAGGGTGAGTAAAAGTGATGACAGAATTTTCATTTTTGGGTGAACTATCCCTTTAAAGAGCTGCTGCTTTCATATTTAGGACCAGAACGTCAGATTTTGTGGAATATTTTGCATCAACTTCAGTTGTCATATTTTTCTAAATCATGAATTAATATGATATAATGTAATTAGATTTAAAGAAATGACTAATTTCAAAGGGATTTAAATCGACAGTAAAGACATTTAAAATGTTCCGAAAGCTAATCAAACAGATGCTGTTCTTTTGAAGTTTCTATTCATCAAAGAACCCTGAAAGAAACTTACAACCGTTTCCATAAAAAATATGAAGCAGCACAACTGTTTTCAACACTGATAATCATAAATGTTTCTTGAGCAACAAATCCTCATATCAGAGTGATTCCTGAAGGATCATGTGACACTGAAGACTGGAGGATCACAGGAATACATTTATTTTAAAGTATATTAAAATAGAAAATCATTATTTTAAATTGTAAAAGTGTTTCACAATATTAGTGTTTTTGATCAAACCTCTTTCAAAAACATTAAAAATAGTAATATTTCTGACCGGTGTGTGTGTATATATATTTGTATTCTTTTACAGTACTGTTCAAAAGTTTCAGGCCCATAAGATTTCTTTTTTTTTAAAGAAATTAATATTTGTATTTTTCATGAATGCATTAAATCGACAGTAAAGACAAATAAAGTACAAACGTCAATCAAACAGATGCTGTTCTTTTTGAAGTTTCTGTTCATCAATGAATCCTGAAAGAAATGTACCACTGTTTCCATAAAAATATGAAGCTGTTTTCAACATTGATGATAATCAGAAAGGTTTCTTGAGCAGCAAATCATCATATCAGAATGATTTCTGAAGGCTCGTGTGACACTGAAGACTGGAAAATTCAGCTTTGATCACAGGAGTAAATGACATTTTAAAAAGTATTACAATAGTAAACAACTATTTTAAATTGTAATAATATTTCACAATATTTTATTTTTTACTGTGTATTTGATCAAATTATTTTATCCTTAGTGAGCATGAGAGACTTCTTTCTAAATGATGAATTAATATGCTATGAATTTATAGTTTATTAATTAGACTTTTAAAGAAGTGATGATTTCAAAAGCCAACTCTTTTTGCTTTTGTCGCATCTGGCCTACTGTTTTGTTTCTAGCTATAATTGTAACCTGGTATAAATAGTTTCAGTCTACTAAAATGTACATGTGTTTTTCTGTGGACGATGAAGTAGGAAACAAAGAATTCACCCATGTTCTGTTGATGAAGTCTAGCCTTGAGCTCACAGCTGATTGGTCTGTTGTTAGTGAACGCGACATGCAGCGTCGATGCTTCCAGACACTGTATTAGACAAACAAACGACATTTTGATTCATTATAGAAATGGCATGTCTGATTTGCACCGTTAAGAGAATTTATTCCCATAATAGAAAGGATCAATGTTAAATTGGATGACCAGCTAGTTAGAGAGAGAGATTTTGAACCTCTCATTGTTTTTCTTTCCCACCCTCCTTCCCTGTTTTCTTCTCTCTTCATCGTGTGCTCTTTGTTTCGCTACAGGTCCAGATGTTATTCAATAACGAATCTCTCCCAGATCACATGACCATGAAGCGTCTCTGGCTGTCTCACTGGTTTGGAAAGGTATCGTCGACTCAAGCGTCTCCAGCTAATTTCATACCGCATTCTTTCACACTATCAGCCCGTTTGCTTTCCCTTTAGGAGGGATCTTCATTTCTCAAGCACACTAGCGATTTACTGTGTTTACATCTTCGGAGGGGAATCGCAGCACGGGCAGAGATTTATTAGCACTAGGAAAAGCCATATGCCTGATGTCGCCTTGTGGTCTGAAAAATGCAATAGAAGTGCTACTCTCCATATTGCTTCATACGGTGTCTTGCTGCGGTTTGTGGGGCGTCAAAGTATTGTGAGAATTTAGCACAAGCAATTCCATGCCTCGTATGCTTTAAAGTGCGACGGATGACGCTCTGCCCCGAAGTCTCTGTATAGTGTCAAAGTCGTTACCCTGTCAACACGATGATACTTAGCTCTTTTCATTTCAAACCTTGAATTCGTGTTCTAACGCTTTCCTCTTTTTCTCTCGTCTTAGGCACAACCGCTGGTACTCCATTATGCTATAAAAGACAAACGGACAAGATAGGAGTGTGTGAAAATATCAATTGGTGTAAATATTTTGTATTTCACATATTCTATTTTAATAGCTTTCTGTACATATATACTTATTTTTGTTTTGTATTTTTGAAAATAAATTTTAAGTGGTAAAAACAGAGTGCATTTTGTATCGTATGTTTGAGTGTCCTATTTTATTTTAATTAAATTCAGTGCAAGTCAAGTATATATAAAAAAAAAAGAGCATTATATGAGCACAAATGATGTCTAGCCTTGTTAAAGTCGAAATGAAGAATGTTATTTGTGTTGCCAGAAGCCAGTGTTTTTCGAAGTCAACCGCCAGGGTGCAGTGTTGGTCTTCAGGAGAGCACCACTAACACCAGGCACCTCACAATGACTCTATTAGGATCATCTCAAGAGTGCATTATATTATGGAGAGCTTTTAAGATGCAATGAAAACCTCAGGCAGGGAAAGTAGCCTAATGCTGATGTAGCAGTTGTGATAAGAAACGACTCGCGAAACAAGGAAAACAGTCAGTCAGTAAAATATGAACAGATCATAGATAATCAGAAAAATAACGCACGTGTTGTGATGGGTAAACGTGGACTCAAACTGTTATTTTTGTTTACCAATTTCATGTTGCCTCTGTCCACCAGTCTTTGTTTACAATGTCAGAATGCATTTATATATTTATATATATATATATATATATATATATATATATATATATATATATATATATATATATATATATATATATATATATATATATATATATATATATATATATATTAAAGAAAATACATTTTATGTTTTCCATTTAAGACCAAATAGCCCTGCATTTTATCATTAGGCTACAAAATAAAACAGGTTTACAGTTAGCATAATTAAAAATACGAACTTGAAACATGAACAGTAGGCCTATACTGTTTAAATGATTAAGTAGCATTATAATGTTTCTTTAGTAGTAGCCTATTTCAGTGGGGAACGTCACGATTAGTACAGGCAATGTTCATCAGAGTTGCTGTGTGATGCTGTCTGGAATCATGCTAGGCTTTAAAACACACAACTCTTTAGTGACCACTCAGTAAAAGTTTTTAGGCCTATTTTATTTTTCATTAAATAGGCTATTTAGGCTACATATATGTGCACGGATATAACTATTAAAAACGAAATTAATTATATTAATGGGCTACGTCGAAAGGCGAAATGTTTGATTTTATTCCGTTTGTTTTCTGTAATAACTAACAATCTTACGTAGCATATATTTTAACGAATCTATAAGATAATGATAGTAGCCTAATAATAATTATAATAATAGCCTAATGCTAATTAACATTCAGTAATATTGAAATAAGCACATATCCTACAGTGTATAATTGGTTTATTTCTATTATTATTATTATTTTTTTTCATATTGTCTTTGCCATGATTCATGTAGCTAGCATAGGCTATATCATGTTACAAAACACATGCGTTTCCATTCGTATCATATGCACGTAAAAGCTAGTTCGTAGCCCTATAAATTGCACGATAAATAGCCTGCAGTTCGTGCTATAGACACGCATTTCATGAGAATGTGTTGCAGCAACAGGCACTATAGGCCTATAGGCACTTTTACCGCCTTTTAAATGAATGAACAGTGCCAGTGTGTGCAGGCCCATGTGTGCAGAAAGCATTTAAAATGGAAGTGAAACATGCTGCTCTGTCATCCGAGGGACCTCTCAGAGCGCTTGCTTTCTCGCATTTTTTTTTTTTTTTTCACAGTGTGAAATCATGGCTTTCAATTGCAATACTCCAGAGGCATTTGCATTCATATACCTTCGAATTCCAGTCATCGCGATTGTCAGTGGGAACCCAAAGCATTTCGAGTGGCCATTGTGCAGACAGAGCTCAATCGGCGCAGCTCTGAGAACCCCGGCTCTCCGGCGAGTCTCTCCACAATGCGCTCATAAAAATCTGCTTGACTTTTCAACCCCAACTATTCCAAGCGATTAGGCCAATTGTACTTCCATCTTCTCGCTGCCCCAAAAACTGCTGTCTTGATCTGCTCACAAACTGACACAAATGGGCCGAAAGAAATTCGGATGCAACAATCCACCCCATTTCCACCGGCTTCCCATTGAGATTTATTCATTGGGAACCGCATGCAAATCATCCGCTATTCATGGGCGTTTTTAACACACGGGCACAGATGTGGGGTATTATTTGGGCTCGACCGACTGAAACTGTTAAAGCGCGCTCAAAGGCGGGTTAACCTAATCAATCACGTTGACTAGTTTGTGTTAGAGAAGATTCATAAACCATATGGCGCGAGGAGGAAAGCAAGCTTTATGTTGTCCTCGTGACAATGTGAGAGGGGGAACCTTGTTCAATTGTCCTAATTAAGCTTCAGGCACTTAACACACACAAACACACTTAACACACACAGTGAACCGATGTGTAAAAGTGCTCTGCCTCTCTCAGCTGCTTGACTCAAGAGAGTGTGCCAGAAAATAAAGTAGGCCTATTTTATGCATGCCACTTTTGCCTCATTACACTGTAAAAAAAATAAAAATATGCAACTAAAATATTAAACTTAAATTTAATTTCTATCTTAAATTTTTAGATGGTGCTAATCGTTTTTCAACCACTTTGACTTAGTTACAGAAAATAAAAAGACGAGTGATGAGTGAAATGCATGGAAACAAAGAAGTGGATATTCTATATCCACAAATGTATGGGAGAATTATTATTTTATAATTCAGCTCAGCATACAATGCATGATTAAATTCTGACTCAAGGTAAGGAAACATAGTGAAATTACATATACCCTTTATTTACATAAATGAGGATTAAATAGAATGTTACAATAAATTTAATGAGTTAGATGCATCATAACTTGTTATATATATACACAACCTTGCCCTTGCATTGTTTTGGACATTCATTTATTTTTCATTTTTTATTATTTGTTAAATAATGCCTGTAGGAATTGTGCCAGGGACTGGGATATATAATGTAAAACTTTGGGAAATGAGTCTTGACAATTACAATGTAGAATCAAGATTGAATAAACTCGCTTTCTGGTGACTTTTTTTTTTTTATGTTCTGAAATTATTTATAAATATATAATTCTATTCAGCTGAGAATTTAATTGAAAATCACTTTTGGCATAGAGGTTCTACAGCGGTCATAAATGTGTGTTGAACGGTGTAAACAATTGCACACGTTTCCTTCGAAAATCGAGCTGAGAAATAAAGCTTAAAATGTACATACACATGTTGCAGTCTTGATACTGTACCATTTATCTCTAAGCAATTCTCAGATCTTATGAAAGCGTATTCCTTCAACCATGTCTTCTGCACGTCAGAACGTAGAGAGGTCCTTTCAATAAATTAAAAATAAGGGAGACAGAATCTTTTCTTTTGCATTTCAAGTTCTTCCGCAGAGTCCGTGCAAAAGTTGTGAAAAATGCCCTTCTCTGAAAACAAGGGCCTGCTTTTAATCGTCCACCTCGATTTCCTCGTCCTCCTCCGAGAACTCGTCTGTGGTTTGGCCTCTGGACGAGGACGGGGACTGTGGGAAGGCTCTCGGGGAGAGACTGGGAGAAATGGGCCCCGAGCCACCGTGAGGGTCTTCAATGTCCTCCATGGACACCAGTTTCTGCAATGCCTGCGGCGGGATTTTCTTGAGAGACTCCACGTCCGCCTTCATCTCCTCCAGGTCTCTCTTGAGCTTGGCCCGTCGGTTCTGGAACCAGGTGATGACCTGCGCGTTGGTCAGGCCCAGCTGCTGTGCGATCTGGTCTCTGTCGGCCGGTGACAGGTATTTCTGGTACAAAAAGCGTTTTTCCAGCTCATAGATCTGGTGGTTTGTGAAGGCTGTGCGGGACTTCCGTCGTTTTTTGGAGGCCTGTCTTTGGCCGAAGGAGTTGAGATGTTCACGACCTTTAAAAGGAAAGAAAGGAGAGGTGATTTCCAGGAATAAATCAGTTGAGTGTGTGAGGACTACTGGGTCACAATAACTTTCATTAGCAAATCATACACAAACATTATAAAGCTATAATGCATGTCAATTCAAATAGACAAATGTATGAAGTTTCATTTCCCATTTTATTTACTTCCATGGTCCTATTTTTGGCTGTATATTGTTCTTGACTTGCTGTTTGGTTCTCTGGAGATTAAAAACAAGTATTTAATGCTACATTAGAGGTTTAGTGTTTTGGTTTCTAGGATCTTTAAAGCACCAGAACAGACTAGCTGATTTTTTCTTTCTTGTAAAACTTGAATTAAGCTGCAAAATCCTGTTTGGTTCGAATTAGAACCTTTATTTTTAAGAGTGTACACACTGTTGTGTTATGTGATAGGCCGCAGTTGTTCATTCCAGCTGCATAACAGCTGTTCTTGAAAAGGGGGAGAAACTTTCCAAAACATCTGAACTATTGATTGCCAAGTAAATTCGAAATATTTGATGTGTTAATCAAGCAGCCTATCACGCCACAGAACTGGCCTCAATCTTATTACAGATGACCTTAACCATTAGTGTGACCCACTAAGACAGTTCTGCAATGTCAACACGGATGTCATTTCGGATGAACATGAATGATCTATTTAACATTCTTCTAAATGCAGGTTACTTTCTATCACATTAAGCTACATTTCTGGGGAAAGATTAAGGTTTTGGGACATTTTTTTAGTTCTGCATGAAACCATAATTTACTGGCATTTTAAAGAATCACGAAACCAGTACACTGATCAGACAAACCCATTTAATCTCCAAAGAATCATATAGCAACTCTGATGAAAATTATTCTTGATAAGAAGAGGGTTTTTTTTTTTTTTTTTGCTTGACTGTCGAAGAACTTGACTGTCGAAGAACCTAGGTAGATGCAATTCCTGAAATACTGACATTCACATTCGAGGAATCACTTTTGACATTTACCTCATGGAAATATCAGGAGAAATGTAATATCTGAAAATGTGTAAAACAAAAATATGCGGGGAGGAAACAAGTTGGTAATCACTTAACCTAAAAAAAAAATTTAAAAGTATATTAAAATATATATATATATATATATATATGTATAATGTGTATATATATATATATATTGACTTTGTGCTTATAAAGATAAGCATTCCATATCAAATGTAAAATACGCATATGATAGCTTAGTGCTACAATAACACTTCCAAAAGTGCCTCCATTTGCGCTTTTGAAACTCGTGCATTAATTCGTAAACACTATCCTAATGCAACCGTATAATTCTCTCTCTAAAACAGACTAAACATTGTACCTTCTGCGGCTTGTATAACGCTGACTTCCAGACCCTTAAATGTTTTGCTCGCCAGCTCCTCCAGAGCGCATAACGGCGAGGACGGAGCGCTGAGTCCGTTCCGAGACGCACTCGAGCCGGCCACTTTCTCCAGCACCCGCGGAGGGCACAGATTACCGACAGACTTCTTGACGGACGGTTTATTTAAGATATCCTCAATGCTGAAAGGGGTAAGAGGCTTGTTGGAGTTGGCCGGAGGTGGGAGTTGGTCCAAAGGACCCCGCCGCCTCTCCTCGCCGCTGGACTGCAAAACGGAGCCTGCCTTCATGTCTTTAGAGCTGGAGGTCATCTCAGTCCCAGGAAACTAGTTCGAATAGAAGTCACCTAGTTCGCTCAAACTTGTTTATGCATACAAAAGCCTTGTCTATTCCTCTCTTTAATCAGAATCGTTGTTCTTCCTCACTCTGAAGTGGCTCTCCAAAAGCACCATGCTTCAGGAGTCACGGGCACCCGAACTTTAGTCCTCATGTGCGGCTCCAGTGTTCTCTGAGCTGCTCCATGAAGATCTTCACCGTGTGTAGCCGTGTCTGAAGGAGGCTCAAAACAGCAAGCAACCGCTAACGAGTTCTTGTTGATTGCTTTTGTGAAGTTCAATTAGAGAAACTCTACACTACTTTCTGACCCGCTGCTCCGTCTTAAAGGGCCAGACCATAATAATGAATTGGACCAAGAATAGGAGGAGTTTCCCTCTGAAGTTTAAAGAGAGGGGAGATGGCTCGGGATGTTTATGCATCTGTTGATGCACCCCACTCCCACTTAGGACAAACCACGTGCTCTACGCGTATACCTCCCTGAAAAGGGAGAGTGTGTGCTCATTAACACCAACACTAGCATTCTGTGCATTCGAATTTGTATTCAGTTTAATAATAATAATAACGTATAGTGCAAAACAAATAAAACAGAATAGAATAAACATTCAACAAGTCATTAATGAACATTAAAAATGAATAGGCCCGTTTAAGATATTCAAGAGTTGTCCATGTGGCAACGACTCGCTAATTACGGAAATATTGTAGGATGTGATTATTACAGTTTTGGAGGCTATTATGACAGCGTAATTTCCTCACACCTCGTGTATAGCTGTCATCAGAACACACGAGATCAGAATGCAAGGCATATGATCGTTTCAGTCCAATAAGAATGATTTATTTGCTTTATAATGAAACAAACCGCATGAAACGTGGACAACATTTAGGCTACATTAAACGTATACTGTATGTTATGCCAATTTTAACAGTGTTGATCTTGCCAAAGCACCGACATTTTTATAAGCAGTTCTTTTAAGCCTTTTAATTAGGCTACATGCAGATTTTATTTATTTTAATTGTAGCAGAAATATAGCAAAGGCATAATATCCCGCGTAAGCGGTTTGTTGTAAAGGGTGATTTTCTTTATAGGTTTTCCTATATACAAAAAAAAAAAAAAAAAAAAAAAAAAATTCTCAATAATAGGCTACTTCAGTCAGCACGGCAGTCCCATTCTATGAATTTGTGAAAATGCACGTGTAAAGGGGAGAAAGCAGCACTCGATGCAGCAGTGCTGCTCTGACACGCTCAGCGTCGGACAAGATTTCAGAGGATGCTCGCGGGACACTGGAGAAGCGCAGTGCGCCTGCTATCAAGATGCAGGTAAGAAGAACTCGCGTTCTTGCTTTAAGATTTAAGACACCACTAAACAGAAGTGAGCAATGACTGATGTAATGACAAGCCTACTTGAACTGAAGAAACGGATCAACGAAATAAAACATATTTCCCCCCACATATTCTTCCACCGCACTTCGTGTTTCCTTTGTGCTATTGCACTTATTACGCGAGATATTTGTTTACCTTGTTTCAGCTTGCTTTTTTATCAAAATAAAGATATTTCATCTTACACACGTGAGATAACGTGTTATTTAAAGCCTACAAAGGCTAAGATTTTTATTTTATGATCTGCTCACAAATATATTTTTAAATGGCATACACTGAATTCCTCAGTTTTATTGCTTTTGATATTTTATTGCTTGGTTAAAATTAACTGTGTGACTGTGTTGCTTTATATATATATATATATATATATATATATATATATATATATATATATATATATATATATATATATATATACACACACACACACACACACACATACATCCATACATACTGTAAAAAAGCTGCTTCCTTAAATTTGTAGGTATAATCAACTTAAATCACATTAAACTGACTTTACAAAATGAGCTAAATCTTGTATAACTTATGAACAAAATTGCTTATCTTATTTTAAAGCAATGTAAAAACATATGTCATAACTTACTGATCATATAATTGTTTTACAGTGTATAGGTCACTTTCTCTTAAACGTTGCTGAGGCCTAGACTGGTGAATATTTTGGTGGTCTCCCCATAAATGTAAAACATTGGGCAATAAAACAAGTGGCGATGTTGACATCTGCTAATATTTAACAGGGTTTCAATAATCGATTAGGGTGATAGATGCCTCTCTTACACGAGTCATTGGCGATGTATGGCCAGTTCGCAGGAATATCGCATTGTCCGTGCCAAGAGCGCCATATGGTGACATCCGTACAGGGACTGGAACGAGCCAAACTACTGACGAGCAGTAAAACAGCACGACATTCTATTAGTGCGGCTCCAGACCGCTCGACGTGGGCGACTCAGTAGATAGTTCATGGCAAATGAGCAACAATGCATTGAACAAATATATCTTACCAGACCATACACAAAACATGATAATGACCCTCACAGTTTCAGCACAATACATTGTTTTGTTTAATTTAAAGCATTCATTTTATCAATTCAACTGAAGTAACATTTTGTTTCTACAGTACAGGAATGCAATGGAAGAGAAATATCAATAAAGGAGGGTTTTAAAGAAACCATATGGTATCACTGTCACTATTGCTAAGCATAATAAGCAACGTTAAAATGTGCACACGATTGCATTAATAATAATAATAATAATAATAATAGCTAATAATTATTATTATTAGTCCAGTCGCGTTCAGATGTCCTTAACGAATTGGTCACCTCAGAATGCCAGGTCAGAGGAAAGCTGCTAAACCTATTAAATGATGCACGGGTATTAATGTAATGTGGATGGATAGGATTTCTGATAGGGAGACTGATGCCCTTCAGCGCCAACAATAGCACATTCGCATTACCCCACAGAGGGCGGGTGGAGAAACCGAAGCTGAACATGGTGTTACATTTCTCTCAAATGCGCGAGCATTATTAGTTCTAAAGATAATCCCGCCATCTCTCTTCTCCAAACGGCTCTGAGAGGATCCGGACGGTCTCAAGCGGAGCAGCGCTAATTCGAAAGGTTTTCTTTGGCCTAATTTAAACGTTAATTAGAAACAGAACACCTGACATCATCAATCATCGAGGCTTTAGGGGAGCAGGGGTTTATTTTCGCCCAGCCCGTCTCTGCGTCACTTCCCTCGTGCGCATATGGAGGTGAGCTGCCATGAGCTGCCATGGCTCTGGCTGCTGGGAACATTTAATGGGGATAATGCTACTGTGCACCTTTTCCCGCTATTGATAGGCTATTATCCAATGACAGAATAAATAACAATTAATAGAATGGAATTATAGGTTACGCTTCATTTTAAGGTGTCATTGTTACAGTGTAATTATATATTTAAGTACTGATTAATAATAATTAACAACATACTTTAAGGTTAGGATAAGATTAGGGTTTAATTTTTTTAGGGTCATCATTTACTGTTATTACTATGGTAACATATGTAACTATGGGCACTGTAAAATAAAGTGTTACCGAATTATATAATAGAATACAAACATGATTCCATAACGGAATAAAATGCAACAGAAGAAAACTTTTTCTTAATCCGTGCAAACAAAAAATAAATAAATCCAATATAGAAATATCAATAAAAACTGGGATTGATTATTGTATACACTATTAAAGATATAACACATCTAATATTGCATTTAATCGTGTGGAAACTAGTTGTTTTTCTCCTCTTTTTCAAGCTGCCTCGGATCCAAAACGAGTGAACAGTTTCAGAAACACTGAAGTGTCTGATTCCCAAACATTTAGATTTCATTTGAACAGCAAAATAAATAAATACAAAAATGCTGAGCTGTTGACTGTTGAGATATTAATTAGGCGCATCTCTCGTAAAATTGCCAATCTCTCAATAAAAAAGACTTTTATATTGCACTTTAAGACAGACTCGTTCCTGCTAACATCGCGCGCCCTCTCTCTCACCCAAACAGCTGTACTAACTACTATATAAACATGATCCGGGGACGTACGCATTAACGGAGCCGAGCGGTGCCGTTTGACTGCGAGGAACCTATCGGGTGTGTTGTGTAGTGAGGTGTTACTCTAGCTCTGTGCTGTTTATTTCCAAAATACCCTCTTGGCACAGTTTGACCCCACGTACATAAACACGAAGAGATACGATTTTCATTAAGATATTAAAGGGAATACACTCAAATTCTGAATTATGTGAAATAGCCTAAATCCTGCTATGATGCTCGGGTCGTTTTAAATTAAGAAGTAAGAATGAGTCGAGTCTGAAGCGATAAATCCACGCAGTGTGATCGACACGCTCCGTCTTTATGAGTATTTGAGCTGCAGACCAATCACGTCCACGCTTGGCTGCTCTCAAAAACGGCTGCGCTCTTAGGCCTCCAATCAGAATTGATTTACCATGTAACACACGATTCACAACGATATGCGCGTACCAAAGTCATATTATAAATATAAAACAATTTAATTCAATTAAACATTTCGGGGAATATGCCAATCGTGCTGCATAAATCACACGTATCCTTCATTGGAAATCGGTAACTCAAGTGATGTGGCATAAAAAAATAAAAATAAAAAACAAAATTCTGTTGGATTATTTAATATATCATTCATCTTGGATTATTTAATTTAAACTGATGTCAAATTTGTTGCAGAAGCGCAGGGCTATTGGTGGATGTAATGAGCTAATCGATGTAGTCATGAGTGTTAATTGTGTTTAATAATGCCATATCGATGAGTGTTTCTTGCAATTTGACAAGCTCGAGTCAATTAAGGAGCAGTAAAATCGAAAATCCATTATGGTGAGGCGCATGCACATTTGATGGTCACAGGTTAATTGCGCGCCTTGGTTGACGCCTGGCGGCGCAGTGAAGGTGTCCAAACAGCCCTCATTATTATTGAGACACCTCTCTATAAAACAATATAATCAAAGCGTCAGAGTCGCCTGCTGTTTTACATCCCATGTTGCTTTTGATGGTGTCATGTTCAGCAGTATTTAGTACCTGTTGATGTTTTCTCTTTCTGTGGATGACAAACGCCCCGGCTCCCTAATGCGCACTCACCCTCCCCAACAGCCCCAAACCCCGGACAAACGGACGCGCCGATCAAAGGCTCTGACCCCAGCAGAGCAGTGTTGCACCCCGCCAGCGCTCCACTGGAGTCGGGTCGAAATCATAAAAAAGGCCGTGAGGGGCACGACTCCTGGAGAGGATTATGGAGCTTTTCGCCACGAGTTCCGAAAAAGAGCAGCAAAGGTGTGAACAGGAGGAAATGGATTCGACCGAACTGATAAACGCAGTTATTTGGATAGATCAGCAAGGCGTGGGAATTCGATGTAGGTCACTGCTCTTCACACAACAAAGGCGCAATACATCAGTAGCTTCGTTAAAACAAACGCACGAAGGTTTGTGTTAGCACACATACATTTGGACAAAACAAACATGCTAAATTATAAATGATACAATCTATCCAAAAGAATTGTATCGAATATACATCGAGACAAGAGAACCCGCTCTTGCTCTTCAGTTTGTCACATCAATTTTAACATAGGGACATTCTCATTCCCTCTCCACTGAACCCCTCAACCCCCCTCTCTCATCATCTGAATGAACGCTTGACACCCCAACACACTTCACTGATGGACACGCGCAATTACGCACATCTGCGTCTGAGCGTCCAATGAGCGCAAGCCAAAACAGAGCTGCTATGTGTTCCAGTCCACGGCGCTGCCACCGCGCCACGCTGCCACAGCCGTCCGTGTGTGAAGAGGCATTTTTAGCTCGTAAAATTTCGATTTCAGATTTGTTTTTATTCATGGAATGGACAAACCGTTTGAAGATTACACGTTCTGTAGGCCTACATCAATTGATTTAATCACGATAACACTAACAGGGCGTAATTGCAAGCTGTTCTACAACACGATTATATAATGCATTCGTTGTTCAGTATTATTAGTCAAGCTGTAGAGAGAAAGTTTGTGGTTTAGTAATTAGTAACAATTATTTACAAACATTTTGTTAATTTAATTAACAAAATAAAAGAGAAATAACGACGTGAATTCAGTTATTCAAATGCAAATCTCAAAAAAGACACTAATATAGGCATAATAATAATAATAATAATAATAATAATAATAATAATAATAATAGTGATCTCAAATATATACAGTAAACAGTTCCCCTTTGAAAGTGAAAAACATTGTTAAAGACAAATCCGTCTACATTATCATGTGTCTGTTTCTATTGAATCTGAAACACGCAGACAAATCTCCGCTTTCTGTTTCTCTCTCTCATCTACACGCGCGCGCACACACACACACACACACACACACACACACACACACACACACACACACACACACACACACACACACACACACACACACACACACACACACACACACGTCTTTTATGGTGACTTTCCATAGACGTAATGATTTTTAACCCTAAACCTATTCACCACAGAGAACTTCACTCTAAAAATTGCTGGGTTAAAAACAACCCAAGTTGGGTTGAAAATGGACAAACCCAGCGATTGGGTTATTTTAGCCCAGTGGTTGGGTTAAATGTTTGTCCAACCTGCTGGGTATTTTTATTTAACTCGGAACTGTTGTTTAAAATGACTGTATTGCTTGCTTAAAGTGAACCCAGAGTATGTTGGAAATGAACATTTATTAATATGTTTAATAAATGAACATAAATTGCTTATTAATAATGTTCACCTTTTGATTATTCTTGTTGCCTCTATAATTATGTCTGATTTTTAATTTCCAACCTATTTTGGGTTTATTTTAAAACAACCATATAGTCATTTTCAAACAATAGTTGAGTTAAACACAACTACCCAGCAGGTTGGGCAAACATTTAACCGAACCGCTGGGCTACAATAACCCAATCGCTGGGTTTGTCCATTTTCAACCCAACTTGGGTTGTTTTTAACCCAGCAATTTTTAGAAGTGTTTCTGCATTTTTACATTTTCAAAAAAACACAATTTAGTCTGATTTAGTAAACTGTTTTCCTTATGGGATCAAAAATGTCCCCACACGGGCAAAGATTTCGGATACTGCCATCTTTATGGGGGACATTTTGTCCTCATAGGGTTTACCTGGACGCACGCACGCACGCACACACCTGTCTCGTGGATGTGATGGATTCTGGCCTTTGAGCGCAGCGTCATGTGAGCTGAAGCAAAACCACGGAGCGAGTTATCAAAGAGATGCGAGCTGACGTTCAGACACTGACGTTCACACACTGATCACACACACACACACACACACACACACACACACACACACACACACACACACACACACACACACACACACACACACACACACACACACACACACACAAAAAAAAATTGCCTTGATTGAGTAAAGATGCGTTGGCCTTCATATATATATATATTATACATTATTACAATAATCAATTAATACAATACATATTGGATTATTAAAGTATTAGTAAATAGTGGACACGTTATGTAAATGAATGTGGGTCAATGATAAATTAGGATCTCGATAAAAAAAAAAACAAGGAAAAAAAGGAAAAAATCCATACAAAAGAAATCTAGCTTCCAGCTCTCCACGTTTGCTAAGTTCTAAGAAATGTAATACTTGTATTGAAGTTGGTTTCATAATTTAAAAAATTATAACAATTTCTTTGTATTATATTATAACAATTTCTGTGTACTTGAATACACGTCGGTGTGAACAACTTAATAATTATTTATTAATAATACAAATAAATCAGATTTAACAAAACGCCCCTTTAACAAAATGTTAAAACGTGATAGTTGCAATAAACACAATGACCTTGATAGTCCTTGATGTTTGATTTGGTGGACAAAAAAGAGAGAAAACAATCATTTCAATTTAATATTTTATTTTGTGAAGTATACTGTATTGTAATATTTTAATACATGTAATAATCCACCAATTAGACTTAATATAAAAATGTATATATATATATATATATATATATATATATATATATATATATATATATATATATATATATATATATATATATATATATATATATATATAAACAAAAAAGTCTAAATTACTTTTATTTCAGAAATCTTATATTAAGGTGTCCTTTCCTCGCATTTTAATGTACTTCTAAATTACTCCATAGATAGATATACAAATTAATTTGCAACTGGGATGAAGAGATGTGTTCATGACGCTGAATGCTCTCTGGAATGGAAATAACTGATCATCAGCTGATTATGGCGCATGTAACCGGAGGAGCAACATCAGACACGATTTATGTAGTTCCCTGAGAAGCACCATGCGCTTTAAAAAGAGGGATTTAATTTGGAGTGCACTCCGGGTGCATATCAGCGCTTATGAAGATAAATGCTATCACAAGAGCACATTGTTCCGTGGGAACTACAGCTGAATCAATCACCGCAATTCTGGCCGCGACCACTTGGGCGCCTAATGGAGAAGATGGAGGGGCGGTGGACTGAATCACCTCATCAGAAATCCCACGAGGACCAAAGGTCAAGGTTTAAAGTTGGATTTGTCAGATGCACAACATGCACAGCATACAGCACAGCCTGCTGACAGTGAATTGTGTCATCCTGACGTTGGCAAAATTACACATCAACACAAATAAGTTCTATATTCTCTAATGGAAGTTGTAGAGTGAAAAACTGCTTCATATGATAACACCTATTCCCGAGAACATTTCATTTTAAATGATAATCATGACAGTAATGCATAACCATCATCTATTTGCAGACAATTTAAATATGAATCAAAATGGAGTTTCAAGAGATTTTTTTGTCTGGATATATAATTATTCAAAATACAAAAAATAAATAAAAATGTATTATATATACACACACACACACACACACACACACACACACACACACACACACACACACACACACACACACACACCACAAGTTTGTAGAAAATTTTGTTTCTATAAATTTATATATATATATATATATACACACACACACACACACACACACACACACACACACACACACACACACACACACACACCACAAGTTTGTAGAAAATTTTGTTTCTATAAATTTATATATATATAGAAAGAAAGAAAAGAAAGAAAGAAAGAAAGAAAGAAAGAAAGAAAGAAAGAAAGAAAGAAAGAAAGAAAGAAAGAAAGAAAGACAGAAAATGTCCAGGAAAGTGTAGTGTGTGGAAGCTGGGGAAATCTCATTTAATGTTTGGTTTTAATTTTTAGTTATTATTTTACATTTATTGTTATTATTATTTCTTAAATATGCAATGAAGCTACAATGTTTTAAAATATTATTAATATAAAAACATGTTTGTCCACCAAATCAAAGCCCTTTGTTTTCATGTGACAAGAAAGCCTTTTTGCAGATATATATTTAAAACAAAATTATGCGAATACAATATATATATATATATTTTTAAATGTTCTTGAACATAATAAAGGTGTGCTCACTCGTGTGTATTCAAAGTGCATAGAAGTATTAATTAACCCTTTGTAGAAAAAAATAGTTTGGTACATTTGTAAATCTATGAAACCAACGTGACTAGAAAAATACATTTCTAAGGCATTGCCACTTGTTTTACTTTTTTTTTTTTTATCATCTTGGACATCCTTATTTGTCATTAACCCATACACAATTAATGTAACTTGGATAATATAATGCAAAATGTTACCTACAATAATAAATGACATGAGCTACATGTAATGGAGAGCAGAAACATGCACTGAAGATTGGTGTTTCCTAAAGTGTGCGTGGAGGTGGGAGAGCAATGAATGTGCATCCGTGTTGCATTTTACGAGGAGAGTGTCTGCGTTCACAAATAAACACTGATATAATGTGTGCGGTGAAGCACCTCTCCAGAGAGGTGTAGTTTCTCGTAGCCGGAGCGCATAAGGGTTTGATTAAGCTGTGATCAGCTCCTGCCCTCTCCAGCTCCGCTCCACTCCGAAAGCGCAATGAGGAAATAGCTCGTCTGGTCGCTGACAGAGCCCCGGTTTTTCTGTAAAGATAAATGACCCAAAGTATTAAAGTTTAACACTTTGACAAAACCCACCTGATCTGGAGGATTAATGCAATGAAAAATCCATCTGCGCACGACTCCGTGGAGAGTAATGGCCTCGCGCTGGGAAGGTCAAACAATATTTAGGATAAGTATATCTCCAGTATATAGAGCTGAACTTTCCCAAGGCTCGCACACTTAAATGACACCTACACACACGCTCACATGGAGAAAGGGAGAGAGGAACAGTTGTCAAAGGACAGTGGGTACATTATTCTTTGTCAGCATGCATTTCCAATTTTGGCTTAAAAGTAATGCACACCTATTAATGCATCCAAATGAATAGGTTGGTGTACATTTAACCCTCATGTTCTGTTGAAAAAGACTTTTTCCCAGAGACCCTGATGTAAGTGCATAATAATAGCTCTCTTTTGAAATGAATCTCTTATGTTTCTCTGTCTTTGTCACAAACCAGAAGGCAGATAATATTAAAGATCTGATGAACAGAAATGTGACTTATTTGTTAGTGGTCAATTAGGGCTAATTCCTCAGAAAATTAGGACAATTCTCAAACTTAAAACCTGCTACTTATTGTTAAGATACTTGTTAAGATATTAAAATGGTCTTGGTTCTCTTAAACAGATGAAGGTAGACTAGCTAAATAACAAAACAGCACACAACCAGTCCAGACCTGATTACGCACAAGGAATCGGGAAGACTAGGGCTGCATATATCCCAGATGGATCCCATAAATAGAATCCAATTGGAAATGGCAGATAAACGGCGCTGTCAGAGAGGACAAAAAGATAATTTTTCAAAACATCCCAGAGAAACAGACCAAACCAAACCTTCATTACCCCTCTGGTTTTGGACAAAACAGAAACTATTCACTCCCTGGAAGTAAGTCATCTTACGGAGGAAAAAGAGCTTGTCCCCCGTGGAACATTCCTCACGGAACACAGGAGGGGATTGCTGAAAAAAAAGAGTAAAGAAAGAAAAAGATCTATCTATCTATCTATCTATCTATCTATCTATCTATCTATCTATCTATCTATCTATCTATCTATCTATCTATCTATCTATCTATCTATCTCTATCTATCTATCTATCTATCTATCTATCTATCTATCTATCTATCTATCTATCTATCTATCTATCTATCTATCTATCTATCTATCTATCTATCTATCTATCTATCTATCTATCTATCTATCTATCTATCTATCCATCCGTCTGTCTATCCATCCATCCGTCTATCCATCCGTCTGTCTATCCATCCATCCATCCATCCATCCATCCATCCATCCATCCATCCATCCATCCATCCATCCATCCATCCATCCATCCATCCATCCATCCATCCATCCATCCATCCATCCATCCATCCATCTGTATGCTGTCTGTCTGTCCATCCATCTATTAAAAATATTTCTCATCACGTGACAATAATAAACATTTATTTAACAAATTTTTTTCCTCTTAATTTTCCCAAGGTCAAAATCCCCTTCCACAGCCCCCAAACAAGAATAATAAACCAGGGAAGCTGAGACAGAGATGTGTAATCGGAAAAAATGTAGAGTGAAAAAACTGGGAAAGGTCTAGGCCCTCAGTCCTGCTATAACTTACAGTGTCCCCATCGCCCATAAATATCAGAAATAGGCTCACACTCAAACTCATTCACAAGCAGCAGTCCCTGTGTGTGTGTATCCCAGGGGCCCGGGGTCACCACACACACACAGAATTAGCCTTCAGCTGTATACTGTCCGCTCTCAGGTAGTGGAAAGGGAGGTAACGTACAATGAGAAACACAAATTCACCCAATCGCTCTGCTGACGGCAGCAGGGCAGCTGCTAACTCCACAGTATTTATTGCTGCACGTTTTGAAGCATGTGTGTTTTGGTCCACTCGCTTCATCCTTTTAAGCTTTCTGGATTTTTTTTGGTGGAGAAAAAGATAAATAATTGGAGATGACAGTGCTTAAGGAGGAACTAAACCTCTACAGTAAATTTGTCAGAAAACAAGGTTTTCAACTCAAGGCTACGTGCTCCTCGGGTGGATAAGCAGAAGAGAACCGCTGATCTATTTAAAATCATAGTCTAGAGAAGTCAGTCCGATTATGAACAAAGTAATTCACATGCCATTACATTAATCAAACTACATTTTTAGGCAGATCGTTATTTTACAGCCCTGTTTCCCATGTCCATACTATGGACTTATTACAGTAATTGCAACACCTGGATAATAATACTAACCATGAAACTAAACCTAACCATAACCCCTGTAGTTACCTTATATTACCCAGTACTTTCTTAGGTAAGTACGCTGTAAGTACACGTACTGTAAAATAAAGTGCAACCAATTTTTGCATTAAATGTGGTGTTTCCCGCGAGTGTATTTTAGTGCATTTCTAGATGGTTGCTATAGGGGTTGCTTACTGGCCCAAGTCAACAGAGCCTATCCCTCCAATGGTAGTATATGGGATTTTTCTTTTTCATTCTTTTCTTTTGTTCGTATGTTTTTTTTTATCAGCCCACATGTGAAAACAGTTTAGTTTAGAAGTACTAGCACACCTCTCAAGGTTTCCACGGCTTCAGGAACAAAGAAAAGGGCAAGAATTACTGTGAAATTGTGATTCATAATGTCGCAAAAGATTTCCATGTCAAATAAATGCTGTTCTTTTGAGCTTTCTATTCATCAAGTAATCCAGAAAAAACTAATGGAAAAACATGGTTTCGACAAAAATATGAAGCAGCACAACCGTTTTCAACATTGATAATAATAAGAAATGTTTCTCAGCAAATCAGCATATTAAAAGGATTTCTGAAGGATCATGTGACATTGAAGACTGGAGTAATGATGCTGAAAATGCAGCTTTGATCACAGGAATAAATTATATTTTAAAATATATTAAATAATATTTCACAATATTACAGTTTTCACTGTATTTTTGATCAAATAAATGCAGCCTTGGTGAGCATTAAACAATCTTTCCGACCCCCAACTTTTGACTGGAAGTGTGTATATGTATATATAATGATATATCATTGTGCTTGACTATTTTGGTGCATAACGTTTTATCACAATGCATGTCAGCAATCCATAATCCTAATAAAAAATAAATAAAAAATTGCCAGTAGTATCAAGCATTTATCAAAACTGCTGTTCTTTTGTGCCTCATATTGAAACACATTAGCAACAGCTGTTACAATGAGGAAAGATTAACAGGGTGAATCCTATAAAATAGCATCTGGTTTTAGCAAAGTCTTAAATAACAAGGATAAGTATTGAATCACATGTGTAGAATGTGAACTACTAGAGAAAAAACAGGCCAGATCAGCTCAGCTTTTTAAGGCATCTTATTGAAATGCCCTGATGGCTCTTTTGTTTTTCTCCTCTAAACAATGATGCTTCAAAACACACGCTCACACACGCACACACACACACACACACACACACACACACACACACACACACACACACACACACACACACACACACACACACACACACACACACACACACACACACACACACACACACACACACACACACACACACACATATCAAGAGGAAAAAGTCTTTTAACTCCACCTAAACATCAGGTTCGTTGTGTGTTAATAAACTCTTTGCTCACCCAGCGAGAAAAAGCCAGGTCTGATCTCCAGCGACACCCACAATACGGTGGCCGAGATTAAACGGTATGGAAACGAACAGGGACAAAAGCCCATCAGCATGTCACGGAGGCAGCCGGCATTGTATCTATATGTATCGAACAGCAGAGCCGTCAGGACTGCTGGCACAGTCATTCATCACAAACAAAGCGGGTTCCATCAGTAACACAATACTGAATACATCAGTAGTGCTGCTCTCTGACAACCAGGACACAGCAGCAGGCCGGCGGACGAACATTCACATGTTTCAGCCTCTCGCTTCTTTTACCATCTCTCACCTGCTTGTTCTTTTCTTCTGCTCTCCATCTCTACAAGCAGGACCTTCAGTATCTCTTTGCATCCCTATAAAAACGGAAGATTTGATTTGGTTGTTTAGCACCACATTTACCTAAAAAACTGTTTTAGGATGAAATTATTAGGGTTCTGTACTCCTGTTCTACATCTAAAAGATTCAAAGCCAACTAACTTAAATCTGATGCTATTTAGATCCATTTCTAAACACCAAATCAATCAGTGTAAATGTAAATGTAAAGGTTTTACTTATCTGTATTACCATTTGAATGGAAATTTGATAATTTTATACAATGAACTGAATTCAGTCCAGGTTTTTGTTCTAGATTATTCAAACTAGCATAAATCATTTCACCAATATCAATGATAATCTGCAAATTATCTAATCAGGTTTGAAAAGAAAGCGGATTTAACCTAAAAATGTACTTACGTGCGTAAATTAAAGGGATAGTCCAAAAATGAAAATTCTGTCATCTTTTACTCAGCGTCAAGTTGTTCCAAACCTGTATGAACAGAAAGAAGATATTTTGAAGAATTTTGGTGATGAAATAGTTAATGGGCCCCATTGACTTCCATAGTATTTTCCCCCTTACTATTTAAGTCAATGAAGTCCATCAACTGTTTGGTTACTCATATTCTTCAAAATATCTTGTGTTCAACAGAAGAAAGAAATTCATACAGGTTTGGAACAACAAGTGAGTAAATGATGACAGAATTTTATTATTTTGGGTGAACTATCCCTTTAAGTGGTTTATTCAAGAAATTCTTTATGCAGAATAAACCAGAATATGCTACACCAATGGAAGTCATTTTAAGAGTTAGATTAGGTACAAATAGCACAAAAATTACACATTCACTTTTTATAATATGGCATTACAACATGGTACATTTCAGTAGCCTATAGTCTATTCAAGATATAAATAGTTAAATTTTAAAGTAAATTTGATCATAGATTTAATTTCTTTATGCAAACTATACTTGTGTGTGTGGTTCAGGTATTCTCTATGATGTGGGCACAAAATGGAAATTTTGTGGTCCCTATGAGAAAAACAGCTAATAAATCATACTAAGTGAAGTTTTTTTTTTTTTTTTTAATTGATGGATAGGTTTGGAGGTAACGTTAGGGGATACAGTTTGTAGTATAAAAATCATTGTCTATGGAAAGTCCTCATAAAATGTGTGTGTGTACTGGTTTGACCTACATTATGAGGACCTAAAGTCCTTGGGCCCTATTTTAATGATCTGAGCGCATGGTCTGAAGCGCATGGCACAGGTGCACTTAGGGCGTGTCTGAATCCACTTTTGCTAGTTAAACGACAGAAAAAAAGGTCGCTGCGCCAAACGCATAGTCCAAAAGGATTGTGCCTAGTCTCTTAATGAGTCATGGGTGTATTTTGGGCGTTACGCGCAATAAACCAATCAGAGTCTCATCTCCCATTCCCTTTAAAAGCCAGTTGCGCTTGCACCATGGCAGATTCGCTATTTACATGGTGCAATTTGCGAGCGGAAAGACTGAACGCTTCTCCAGAGAGGAATCCTTTTATTCATACTTAAAAATGTTTGTGTGCTGCTGCGCGTCCCTGTATGTGTAATAAGCAGAGTGTACGTGCTTTGTGCACCACCTATAGGTGCATATTGCTAACGGGCTCTTTAAATAACACAAAAAATACTGCGCTATTGACTTTAGACCAGGTTTTTGTTGGTCAATGGAGCAGTCGTTTTCAGTTTCCTCAAAATAGCAACGCGCCAACAATGCGCCTGAACACACCTCGTATTCAGACCAGCACGCCCATGGGCGAACAGATGGGCGCAAGTGCATTTTCGCAAGTGCAAATTACAATTTGAAGACATGCCGATGTTCTTGTAATTAAAAATGCTAACCAAACATACTAATTTATTTTTTTTTTTTATTAAAAACGTAGAAAGATGTTTAAGGTTTAGGGGCTAGAAAATATCATTAGCTCAGTATAAAAAACATGCATATGGAATTTCCTCATAATGATAGGAGTATCAGCATGTGTGTGTGAAATATGACCTGGAGTTTTAACTAATGCTATCTCAACATTATGCTCTGTTAAGTGAACTTTCCACCTTAAATTCTCATCTCCAGTTGCTGCCGTCTTGTGTGCTTCTCTCTGAGTGGCTGAGTCAGCGACAGTGGTTTAATTACAGATCTGCTCTGGGTGGGACTGAGGGACACACACACACACACACACACACACACACACACACACACACACACACACACACACACACACACACACACACACACACACACACACACACACACACACACACACACACACACACACACACACCACTCTCACCTGGGACAGAAACTCTACAGGGAGAAAAGCAATAACATGTTCAATAGACGGCAATAAACTTGAAGTGTGTCCTCTTCCCCTGCGCTGTGGCAACATTATCTGTTTATCCAGCACAAAAAGGAGAGGAACTCATATTGTACGTCATTACAGAGTGTTAAAGTAATCAAATTCAGAGCTACATTGCGAAGTGCATTTCTACAGAGCTTTGTATTAAGGCTTAGAATTTCAAAATGTCATTATTTGAGGCATAATTTTAGTTTTTCAATAAGAAATTCATTAAAAATTTATAATAATCAGAGATTTGAGTCATGCACGGAATGAATTGGCCACTGTAGATTGAATTGTCTTTGTTTTACGCTTTTCTAGTGTTGACAGGATTCATAAATGTGCCTCTTCAATTGAATTACAATGATCCTCTAATCAGTTACCAGAATGAACTGCACGAATGCTTTTCTTCAAACTTTTTAATAATTTACTCCTCAACAGTAATTGGTTTGATTTGACTTAAAAATTCAATTGTAAATGCATTTAACTGAAAGGAAAAATGCAAAAGGTAAAAATGATGATGAGTATTTTGACTGAAATCCACTGATGTCAGGTACATTCAATAATCCTCAACACAATGTGCTTTATTATAATTTAAAAGAAAAATAACCACTGAAAGCCCCACTAAATCATATTATATATTGTTCTCTTTGCTTCTAATCAGTTACATTTTTTTATTATTATAATTTTTTTTTACTTTTATTGTTAATTTGATTTCTTATGCATCTGTTATGATTATTTTATAATGATTTTAAATCCTTTTATGTAAAACACTTAACCACTGTGTATGAAATGTGCTATATAAATAAACTTGCCTTGACTCTGAAACAACACAATCTATGTGCTCGACTAGAATCCCCACCAGTAAGCTATTAATAACTCAATAACAAGTCCTTCGCTGAGATACGAGGGTCATAATTTACCAGGCAACAGCCAAGGACTATATTAATCTTTGGGAAAAGACCCCAAGGAATATTAGAGTCCGTGTCCCATAACAGGGGGACAATGACGACATTGTGTGTCAAAGCGGACCATGAGCGGCACAGCCTGCTGTGAGCTCATTTAGAAGTCTGGGTGACTCTCCCCTGAGATCGGCCACCTCTCGAACCCCCTTCCCTGCATTTAGTTTTAATTAACCTCCGTTAGATACTGGGCTGTAGCTTTAGCGTGTCTGTGGCAGAAAGGTTAATGATTTTTATGGGCTCGGGGACAGAGGAGGGGACAGATCAATGCGACTCAATTCCCCACAAGGCTCACTCTCACCACCTCATCTCCGCTTACTGTCTCACTGTCAGTCTCTGGACCTGTAGAGAGAGAGAGAGAGAGAGAGAGAGAGAGAGAGAGAGAGAGAGAGAGAGAGAGAGAGAGAGAGAGAGAGAGAGAGAGAGAGAGAGAGAGAGAGAGAGAGAGAGAGAGAGAGAGAGAGAGAGAGAGAGAGAGAGAGAGAGAGGACAGGAGACAGAATGAGCATGACTTCTGCCAGACACAAACACACACACACACTACGAGTAACTTTCCCCAAAACGGTTTATGAATCACTTATTTTTTTTCAAAGACATCAAAAAGGTGCTTTTTTTTTATTATTATTCTACACACTGTAAGAAAAACATTAAAAACAAACAAACAGATAATGTCCTGGCAGAAGAACCAGAGAATTATCACAGACATTTCATTGAACCCTAAAACAAACCAAAATATAATTCAAAATACAGGTCAAACACATGTGAAGAAAAAGATTCCTTTATATCAATTACTTGTACATAGTAGTACATTGGCCTGCATTTTTAAAGGGCTCCGTTTATGCTTTTTCAATTATTATCTTTCATGTAGTGTGTAATATAGCTGTTTGTGAGGTTTGTAGTTTCTGAAGTTTTAAAGATCAAAGTGCATGACCAATAAAATTAACTCCTAAATAAAAGTAATTCTGAATTGCTGAAACGAGTTGTCAGTAATTCCATTTTCACTTCCTGTTACATACCTAAGTAGCAATACACTATATTGCCAAGCTATATTGCCATTGAATTCAGGTGTCCCAATCACTTCTATGGCCACAGGTGTATAAAATCAAGCACCTAGGCATGCAGACACGTCTACAAACATTTGTGAAGGAATGGCTCGCTCTCAGGAACTCAGTGAATTCAAGCGTGGTACCGTGATAGGTTGCCACCTGTGCAATAAGTCCATTCATGAAATTTCCTCACTACTAAATATTCCACGCTCAACTGTTAGTGGTATTATAAGAAAGTGGAAGCAATTGAGAACAACAGAAACTCAGCCACGAAGTGGTAGGACACGTAAAATCATAGAGCGGGGTCAGCGTTAGCTACAGGCCTCCAAACTTCATGTGGCCAGGAGAACGGTACTTGCCTGAGCCTTGCCTTGCCTTACATGCTGAGGTACACAGTGCGCAGAAGTTGTCAACTTTCTGCAGAGTCAATAGCTACAGACCTCCAAACTTAGTGTGGCCTTCAGATTAGCTCAAGAACAGTGTGTAGAGAGCTTCATGGTATGGGTTTCCATGATCGAGCAGCTGCATCCAAGCCTTACATCACCAAGTGCAATGCAAAGCATCAGCTATGGTGGTGTAAAGCACGCCGCCACTGGACTTTAGAGCAGTGGAGACGTGTTCTGCTTGACTGCATTGTGGCAAGTGTAACGTTTGGTGGAGTGGTGTGGGGTTGTTTTTCAGGGGTTGGGCTTGGCCCTTTAGTTCCAGTGAAAGGAACTCTTAATGCTTCAGCATACCAATACATTTTGGACAATTTCATTCTCCCAACTTTGTGAGAACAGGTTGGGGATGGCTCCTTCCTGTTCTGACACGACTGCACACCAGTGCACAAAGCAAGGTCCATAAAGACATGGATGAGCGAGTTTGGTGTGGAGGAACTTGACTGGCCTGCACAGAGTCCTGACCTCAACCCGACAGAACACCTTTGGGATGAATTAGAGCGGAGACTGTGAGCCAGGCCTTCTCATCAACATCAGTGCCTGATCTCACAAATGCACTTCTAGAAGAATGGTCAAAAATTCCCATAAACACACTCCTAAACCTTGTGGGAAGCCTTCCCAGAAGAGTTGAAGCTGTTATAGC
Organism: Paracanthobrama guichenoti; assembly: GCA_018749465.1. Lineage (NCBI taxonomy): Eukaryota > Metazoa > Chordata > Actinopteri > Cypriniformes > Gobionidae > Paracanthobrama > Paracanthobrama guichenoti. Next base: position 28,243,542 of record CM031956.1, read on the forward strand.
TGCAAACGGTGGGCTAACTTCACATTAAACCCTACGGATTAAGAATGGGTTGTCATTAAAGTTCAATTGCATGTAAAGGTAGGCGTTCCAAAACTTTTGGCAATATAGTTTAGGTTGCTGTTCATAACCCTGGATCTCTGAAACACTGAGTGCCCTTCCCATAGGTGGATCTCGAACACGAGATGATGAAAGAGAACAATGTAACAAATTTGCATAATGCCAGCCTTCTCCATTGGCTGCCTGTGAACAACTTTGATCCTCCCTCAAACACTGTAGTTGTAGCTGAGGCCTGAAAGAGTTTGGTTCATGCTGTCTACATGTCGAGAAGACGCTGTTTTCAGCATTGCAAAAGCAAATCAACTTTGCTGCACTTCCAAAAGGACAAGGACTCAAGCTGGAATTGATACGAAAAAACAAAACAAAAAAACAACGCCATCGTTACTGTGGCTATTTAATTTTTTTTTTTTTTTTTTTTTCTCTGATTAAGTCACAGATATTTCGTTGATATCTTCACACATCTGGCTGTACCTCCAGTGTTAAAGACATCTGAAGCAGTATCTTATTCACACTCACAGCTGAAGGTAAAAGCGTGAATGAATGAGCTAAACACCCTGGAGGCAAACTGGACGCAAAATTGTAGTCCAACAAAAATAAGCTTTTAACTTCATGACAGCTAGAGATAAAATCGCTGTCAGATCATTTGTCATTCACTGACAACAAAAACAAGCTTTTTAGCAAGAGATAAACGACATACTTGTTACTTGATCAAACAGAAGACCAATTCCAATGACAGTGAGTGGGTTTATGAACTGCTCTTTGGTAAAATTTGGAAAGTTTTCATGAGTTTGGTAAAAGACTGAATGGGTTCTTACATAAAGTACACAAACACAGAAATCAATGCTTTTCCAATTCTCTGCCAGCACACAGTCCTGTTGTACATATTAACGTGCATCATTGCATTACTTTGACGGTAACAAACCTCAGTACTCGAGGGGGTGATAGAGTTTCCTTCAAAAGTCAGTTATGCTATTATTCAGGTGGCTACAGTAGCTGTAGATGTTGACAGATTAACAGGTAGCTAAGCTATAGTGTTAGTTTAACTTTCTTGCTCAGCAAAAAATTCTGTTAATTTGAACTGAGAGAGAAAACTGAAAATAGTTTGCTTCTTCTTATTATAGCCCCCAAAGATGTCCATAATATCGAAGGGGGAAAAAATGCTATCTGTTAGCAATCCAGATAGTTTCTCAAGGGATCACAGAAGTTTTTGAGCCAATTATCTAAGCTATAAATTAAATTTATTCCTGAGCATGCAGAAAAATGACATCATGACAATGCTGTTTGGTTGATGGCAGCACAAGAAAGGCTCACAAACCTGAGCTGAGACATCAAAGACAGTCCATTTCATGATTTTAGGATTTAAAATAAAATATATATATATAAAAAAAATAATAATAATGTGGAATAAAATAAACCTATTCAGGCACTGATGCCATATTCAGAGTGTCTATTTACACCAAGTGCAAATAGCATGTCTTGTTGGCAAGCACTATTTACACTAGCTCTGCCCAACAATGCCTGGTTGAGCCACACAAGATTAAAAAAGACGTATGTGTTTAAACTTCTTCAGTGGCGTAGTCAGTAGAGCGTAAGGCTCATGAAACTAGGTTTTGACGCGATCGACCCGGGTTCAAATCCGCCTTTTGCCGAGCTCGTTCTTCTCCCTTTCCCCATCAAATATCACATTTACTTTCTCTAAAAATTAAGAAAAAGTTCTAAGAGTGGAAATAAAGTGCCTAACAAAATGTTTAATAATAATAAATGTTTTTATTGGGTAGGGTTAGTGGTAGGTGTAGGGAGGGCTTTTATTGTCCCATTAAGGCGGCATCCATTTACTGATTTTAATAAATATAATCATTTACACTTTATGTTATTACTGCATCCTGTTAATGTACAACAATACTGAGGTGCAAAGACTAGGCTATGTATCTGTCAAAATAAAGTATAAACAGCATCTAATTACTATTTACACATATTGCAAAGAACTGCTACTTTTACATGGTGTAAATAGAATATATCACTAGTTTCACTTAGTGTAAATAGCATCTATCGCTAAGAAAATATGCTATTTTCACTTAAATATAAAATATTACCCTCTATAAAATAAATGAAAATAAATAAATAACTGTCATGAATTCAGCCAACACACCCTCAGCACCAGGTCCTACAGCTCTACCCACTCACCTGAATATTAACCTGCCACACACTCTCATCAAGCACCATATATAAGCACCCAGTTCACATGCACTCATTGCCCGGTCTCGTCAGTCTCTACTCTACAGAAGAGAGTGTGCTGTATGTCAGTGTCCTGTCTGTGGCTGCGTCTCAATAAAATCCCTAGTTCAGTAGTCAGGGCACTGATCAGGGAGTCGGCCACAATCATGTACGTTACATGATATACTGATTCACCACCTAGGACACACACACACACACACACACACACACACACACACACACACACACACACACACACACACACACACACACACACACACACACACACACACACACACACACACACACACAGATTTGCCCCAGTCTCATGCACACATCGAGTTCTCTTTCGCTCTTGAACAAACAATAACAACACAGAGAATGTTGCCAAAATGCCAGTTTTGTCGAGTATTGAAATGAAAAGATTTTTAATACAGATTATAGAATACATACAGTAATGGTCAGAATTATTGGCACCCTAGGAAAATATGATCAAAGATGGCTGCAAAAATAAATCTGCATTGTTTATACTTTTGCTCTTGCATTACTTATCTCTAAATTCAAACCTTTAATTGAAGTAAAAGAACTGAGTAGGGGGAAACTCACATTATAAAATGACTGTTTTTCTCCAAAACACATTGGTTATTGGCACCCCTAGAAATTCTAGTAAAATATCTTTGAAGTTTATTCCCATTAATATTTACATATTTTAGCACACCAGGGTGACTAGGAACATGAAATTGTCCAGTCATGACTTCCTGTTCCACAGGAGTATAAATATGAGGAAACACAAAGGCTGAATTCCCTTAATCATTCATCACAATGAGTAAAACCACAGAATATAGTTCTGATGTGCAGTAAAAGATTGCTGAGCTTCACAAAATAGAAAGTGGCTGTAAGAAAATAGATACATTTCCCCATTTCCACCATCAGGGCAATAATTAAGAAGTTCCAATCAACTAAAGATGTTACGAATCTGGAAGAAGTCTATATTGTCCTAATGTACGGCGAGGAGGAGAGTTTGAGTGGACAAAGACTCTCAAAGGATCACAGATGGAGAATCGCAGAGATCAGTTGAGTCTTGGGGTCAGAAAGCCTAAAAAAATGCATCAAACAGCAGCTACATCACCACAAGTTGTTTTGGGAGAATTTTAAGAAAAATCCTGCTCGCTCATCCAAAACAAACTCCAGCATATTCAGTTGTCAGATACGACTGGAACTTCAAACGGGACAGGGTTCTGTGGTCAGATAATACTATAGAAAGAGCTTTTTGGCAGAAAACCCACCAGATGGGATTGGTGCCAATGGTTAAATATATAGTTGGATCTGTGAATTGTTTTCTGCTGTAGGTCCTGGACTTCTTGTTCACATACATGGTATCATGCTATCAAATATCAACAGATAAAAAAATCAAAACCTGACGGCCTCTGCTAGAAATCTTATAATGGGCCGTTGTTGGATCTTCCATCAGGACAATGATCCAAAACAAACACCAAAATCAACACAAAAATAAGTCACTGAGCACAAAATGAAGCTTCTGCCATGGCTGTCCCAGTCCCTGACCTGAACCCTATAGAAAATGAGTGAACTGAAGAGAAGAAGCTCCAACATGGATCTGTGAATCTGAAGGAGCTGGAGAGATTCTGTATGGAGGAATAGTCTCTGATCTCCAAACTCATCAGGCATTATAGAAGAAGACTCAGAGCTGTTCTCTTGGCAAAAGGAGTTTGCAAAAAGTATTTAATGAAAGGGTGCCAATAATTGTGGCCAACGTGTATGCCACATTTATTTCATAAAGTGATTTTCCTCACATTTTCAATACTTTTACCTCAGTGAAAGGTTAGAATTCTTTGAATTAAAGATCAAAAGGATTAACAATGCAAATTTATTTTTACAAGCTTCTTTGTTCATATTTACCAAGAGTGCCAATCATTTTGACCATTACTGTGCATGCACTGGTCAAACTCTAGCTATATATTACTTGCTTAAAAAAAAAAAAAAACATTTCTGCTGATGTCTATAGTGAAATTCAATCTGACTGACAGATAACAGGCAACAGTTGCGCCATTTTTGATGCATGAAGTTCATAAACAATCTAGGTAGTGCATGCAAACACAGACACGTGTATTTGCATCTTAATATAGGCAGCCTGCATTCTGTCCATCATGCACTGCTCTTATCTCATTGCAGCCCTCTCAAAAATGAGAAGCACTTCACCCATCTGTGAAACGAGGGAAATATCTTACAACTGAAAGACAACCGGAGGAGCTACTTTTATTTTTCTCTCTTAAGGAGACACATCTGGTTTACCTCTGCACCCTCCCCCCGGATCCTCCTCTGCCAATCACATTTCAGCACCCGTAGGAGTGACAGCACTGGTCTGTGTTTGAACTTCAGATGTCTTTTACACATACCGAGGGTCCAATGTAATTCACGCTGTCATGCAGCCTCACATTAGAGCATCGCTGATGTTGGCCTCTGCCCAGCTGCCTGTGTTGAGGTGTGGAGACATGCGATAATCATTATCGCTCCTCCTCTTCACCCAACGTGTACTGCTGTTAAAAGAGCAACCTCATGAGCAGGTAACGCAATGCATATCTTACATTCTTCAACGTTACTGTGAGAATCAACAGCCTTTGGCACTCAGGAAAGACCTGTTCTCTTCTTCAGCATATCTTGAGTAATTTCTTGTCGTCTAATGAGGGACTGTAAATTAAATGGATGCGAAATGCCACTTTCAGATGCAATCAAACACGCTGGATTATTATAAGACCATCAAACCATATGACTAGGCACTTGCTCTCATAAGAAATCATACAAAAGCAAAGGAACTGTCACAAAGGCCCTTACTGAATAGAACAGTAAATTAACTTTATCTAACTTTAAGTAGCATGGGATTTTTCATAATGTATCATGTAATGTACTATGTATGTAACAATATATTTGGGTGTTGATTGTAAAAAATAAAATACACTGCCATTCAAAAGTACTTTTATTCAGCAAGGATGCATTAAGTTGATCAAATGTTACAGTAAAGAAATGTATAATGTTACGAAAGATTTAAAATAAATGCTGTTCTTTTATACTCCGGAAGACGTGTGTCACGTTCTTTAAAGTCCTCATGAAATCAAAATTGACCCTATTTACTTTGTTAGCACACATTACAGGTTTTAGGGTGAACAATTAATCCATGCAAGTTAATACACAGAAAAAAAATAGTTTGTCGCGGTCATCTTTAATCAAAATCTGAAAAGTAACTTCCGGTCTGGAAACGGCGTTCCTTCTCAGATGATGTCAGTTTGACGGCTTAGGTTTGAAAATGCGTAACCACTCCCCCTCCAACCGTTAGTCTGCTATGAGCGAGAGATGGAGAGGAGGAGCGCTGAAGTGAAACCCCGCCCTCTGTTCAATATTCCGTTTCACTTGGAAATACGTCACAGCGCTGAAGAAAACTCACTTGCTACTTCCGGTTCACTGGGACTTTAATGGTCTGCCTGAAAACAAAATGGCGTGAAGCCAAACCCCCTCATTGAAGAAGAACGTCGTCGTGTTTACAACTGTGACAATGAGCGCTTACCAGGATCAACTAAATTTGAAGTTCGTGGTTACAATGTTGCACTAAACTTGCTCATCGTTCTTGAATGAATAATTTATAGATGCACGCCGGTCTGTTATTGCAGGGACATCGACTTTACATTTTCACGCCCCTAAACATGACCCCGAACAAAACAAACTGTGATGTCGGTCAAACGTCGGAATATGATTTAGATTTGAGAGCTGCAGAGGATGGGAAGTAGGGATGGGCGATACCACTTATTTTGTTTTCGATACGATACGATACTTTCAAGACCAGTATCACCGATACCGATACAATACTTTTTAATTACATTTATTAACTTTTTAATTACATTTATTAATTTTTTTAATTACATGTATTAAATTATTAAAATTACTAATAGTAAAATGGGTAAAGATTACTATTATATTTGGTACTATTATACCACTTAATATTATATTTGAAAGGTATTTTAACATTCAATATGCCTTAATTGCAACTTATTAGATCATATTTTTGTTTACACATGGTTAAAATATTAAAATGTACAGATACTAGTTGAACTACGGTCACTGTAGTAAAATATAAACCATGGTTCATTTTCATGAGGGACTGCCAGTGACAGGACGTTGCACCCATAAAATACAACCTTTTTATTCTGACATGATTATATTAACATTAGTTACAGAATAGAACATGATCAATATCAACTTTTAACATTAAATTCAAGGAGTGTAATTGCACTATGTAGGCTACAATTTCTATTTGTTTATTGTGAAATAACTCGCATATGTTTTTCTGTCTTCTGATGAGCATTGTTCTGGGCTGCGTTTCCAAAAGCATCAATGGTTTCTTATGATAGTTTTATGAAACGCAGCTCTGTTTGAATACAGTGTCATCAGTGAGCGAACGCTCTCTCTGTGATCGATTGGTTCTGTCTTGCAGCATTTGTGTGCGTTCAGCTCATGGTTCAGATGAGCAAGAAAATAGTCCTATACTACACAACTATTCAGTAACATAGGTTATTCGTATTGTATTAATTAAATAATCTTTTAATTAAACAAAATGACTGGTAAAAAACAAAACAAGACAAAAAAAAAAAAATTTTTTTTATTTGAGCATAGATACTTTTCAATGCTCACATCAGTATCGATATATCGATATTTCATATCAATACACCCATACCTAATGGGAAGGTTTTCACAGCCAAGTTCATATAAGAATATGGCATATAAGCCATATGAACTACTTTTAGATGCTGCTCGTTCCTTTTTGGAGCTTGACGGCCACGGCTATTGCTGTATGGAAAAGAGCAGCTTAAGTTTAAAAATAGTTTAGAACGACATGAAAGTGACGACATTTGCATGAACAATTCCTTCAAAGATGTTTTGTTTGTAACATGTATTGTAGTTAAAGGCGCACTGAAGTGCCTTGAAATGCACAGCATTATTCAATGTGTTGACATAATTTCCATTGAAACAGGAAGACAGGGCAGGACATATCAAATAAATAATAAATGATGAGTTAATAATTAATAAAAAAAACTGCCAGTAGCGTTTCATTTACATCACAGCTCGGCCAGAGCCGTTAAGCTCGGTAAAGCCAAAGTTTCCTCCTAATCTTTAATTGTTTCTCCTCCATATCGCTTTAAAATATAGAATTCTGTGCAGAATTCAAATAGGTCCGATATGTTTTCTGGTCTGCGCCAACTTGCACGTATGATCCACTCTGTGCTATCGTGTCTCTGGACCGGAGCAGACTGTGTGAACGCTGTGGCAGTTCGCGTGACACTAACGTAAAACCAGACTTAATTCGCCCCAATGGAAAGCATATGTGCACTGTCTGAATTGTTCCCTATCCCCTATATAGTGCACTGTGTGCCATTTCACCATGTAGAAAATAGCAAATGTGTGAACAAATTACAGACTTCAGCCACAGCTTCAGCGTCTATTTATAATGTAGGGGCCGGGATGCTTTAGATTCCAGAGAGCATTTGATTGGACAGAAAATCTGATGAGAAGCTGATGTCATCAAAATCATTGATCCATATTGGTGGAAGTGAGAAACTGTAAGATTTGAATGCTTATATCTTCTAAATGTGAATTTTGTTGTTGTTTTAGAGCACACTAGCATAACATATTCTAATTAAAAGACAAAAAATGTGGATTTCATGGAGATTTTAAATATTAAAATGGCAGTTTGACTGTAGTTAGACTTGACTGTGTAACTTGACACAGTTTTAAAGCAGCTTCCCTAACACTGGTGTGCATGTGTGTGTATTCATTTAAAAACAAATGAATGGGAGAGCAGAGATAAACTGGGAGGCCTGCAGTAACAAATGACTCTCATAAGGGAGCCGCTGAGAGCTTTTAGAGCGAGATGAGGCAAAGGGAGAGTAAAATGCAGTGATCTTATGACCTCCAAACTCTTAACCTCTGCCCCTCGGGTCCTCAATGATTCCCCTACACACGCTTACTAAGAGACCAGTCCTCCATCTCTCAACACGCAGGACTTTCCCCACAAAGCCCTTTATCTCCACACGCACCCACTCACTCGCAGCGATGCGTTCCCAGATGTACTCCTTATTCAACACACCTGGGACAGAGAGCCGCTAACATGGACAAATGTGCTCGCTGATTACAATTAAATACACACAGCGATGGATTCCACTCCATCTTTCCCATCCTGTTTTCATTCCCCTGAAGTGTGTAATGGGAAGGAAGGAGCACAGAATGAGGAGAGAGGAGAGGCGAGGAGAGGAGGAGGAGGACGTCCCTCGGCTTCCCCTCGAACCCTTGACAGCGCACACTAACTGGGTCTGAGTTATGTGCAGTTGGGTGATGTGTTTGTTTAACCATCTGGTAGCAACTCCTGCCTTTCTTCTGGTGATGTAGAGACTGCAAACGGACAGGAAGATCAGCTCAGACACATTTCATACACACAACCACGCACACAGGGTGATGACAAAACGCTTCACACACACTCACAAGCAGCCTGACATACTCATTAGAGTTCCCGATCTGCACGAGAAAGAGCGAGTACTAAACGAAAGAAGTGAAAGATGGAATATCAAAACACATCCAGCCCTTGTATGATCACTGACTTTAGAGACATTTAAACAGTTTATATGAGCTGTCATTTATATGCAATCTACATAATTTACTACATCATCTACATAAAAACCCTTTTAATCCTTAAAAAAATTTTTTAAATATTTTTTCCCCTCAAAACAAAATATTAAGGCAAAAAGTATGGCCCAGTCTTTATCCGCATTATCTGTCCTAAAATTGAGGTAAATTCTGTGGAGAGGATTTAAAAAATGTGAGAGAGCCTTAATTCAAATTAGTAAAAAATTTGTGAAAAATATTTAATTAAAGTTACACTATGTAAGTTTTTTTGTTCAAAATCAACACAATACAAAACACATAATCAATCCTTCTTCCAAAATGTTTTTGTCTTACTCTGATTCACTATGGAAAGCCTATTATAAGTGTTTATATTTTAGACTGTATGGGATGCTTTTTGTAGGAGATTGTATACATGCGTCACTCGCCCGTGCGTATCTCTTTATATCCGTAATAGAGAAAAGTTGCCCCGGCTACTTTGACGTGTGTCTGGTGTGTGACTGGCATAGGTTAGTTGTCACAACGAGCAAAAAAGTTTGATGTTTGAAAAAAGACAAACAGCAAAGGACAGTCTGCTAGCAAAAAGAGAATGCGACAGAGCTCGTAATAAAACAAGAATCCACACTGGCTTGGCTTTTCGGAGATGGCGAGAACTGAGGGATCTGAAATGTTGTAAAAGCGACGCAGAGATGTTTTTATTGCTGAATGGGTAAGGTATTTTATTGAGCAGATTATTTGTCATATGTAGCTCTAATAGTTCACAGTTAAAGCTTTATCTACTATGAAGGGTCTTTTCATTATTGTTGTTGTAGCGCTGTACTGGAATTAATTTTCAAGGACGTATCGTGTCTATTAATAGGTAAAGCTACAGTAATGTCTTCAGCTAGTCAGCTTGAGATCCTTTCCATCTCAACTGGTTATATCTCTAAAGCCCGGGACACACCAAGCCGACGATCGGCCGCTGGGCAATGTCAGGCTGGTTTGAGCGTTGGCCGAGTTGGGTATGTACCATCTGGGTTTTTTTGGGCATCTTCATCATGTAGAATCAGCGTCGGGCCCTCGGCGAGAGAGAGAATTCTGATTGGCTGTTCAGCTTAGCGAATGAGTCAGTGTGAGAGCATAATAGCAAAACAGTTCTAATGTTGCGTCATCTTACCGCGTGTTCTTAGGGCGAAATTTTTAATATTAACTTGAGCAGAGTGGAATAAAGAACATGACCAGCAGGATTGATATTCAAAAAGATTTGTTTGTTTATGGTTTGTGTATCTGTAGCCTGGAGTTGGAGTCCCTTTTGAATGGTGAATATAGAAGAACATATCTGCAGAAACAGACAGTTGTCTCATTCACACGCAGGCGCAGAACACGCATGCTAGCTGACAGTTGGCTGTAGTTCTCTCGGTGTATTCAAGTGCAGCTTTTTGGCCCTGACGCGGCCGACGAGAGGCAACAACACCGGCTGCTTTCATCGCTGCTAGCTCTTTGACGTCGGGTTGGTGTGTCCCGGCCTTTAAGCCTATAGTGAATGTTTTATGAGCAGTAGGATAACCATATTAATCCGCACAGTCATGCAGAGCCGAAGCACAACCAAAATAATGTTCTTCTGCAAAATGCATGCATTTTTTTAACCACTAGAGGGCCAAAAGTTACATAAGCCCTATTCGGACGGTAATTGTTTCTCGTGGGGTCGTAAGGTCAGTGATTTTATTGGCGTCCGAATCCAGAAGGTCAGTGTTTTTCTCCCACCACCCATGTAAAAATCCCCGGCCGAATTACCTACTGTTTTTTCATGTGTCATGTGGTAACTGAACTGCCACATCCAAATCCACATCTTCACATTTTCAAGAAGAGATTGCTTCAAAATTAACTGTTTATATCCTTTTTGACCACTGCGGAGCACCGTATCGTTGCTCTTTGCTGTAATTTGGATGCATTTTAAAGATCTAGCCTACACTTTTATTACTGAAATGCTGGAAAGTATTTACAAGAGTAATCTTTCATCACCGCTCAAAAGAGAAAGAGAAGAAAAACACGTTTTCAATTCATTTCAAATGAGCCGTTATTACGGCAGTAATTGACATTATATAGGTTAAATTTGCAGCATTGTATTCAATTGCAGTATTGTATATAAATATGATTTTATTCTTATTATTCCAAGCATATGACATTTTTACAGCAGACAATCATTCGACTGAGCACGTGAGCAGGTTCACAGGTGCGCAGGATCACAAAACTCGCTCCTCCACCGTGAATAAATCGCCACCCGAATGCTCGAGTTTTATCACTGAGGTGGCATGCCAATTTATTTTTACGGACGTCCACATGAGAAACAATTACCGTCCGAATAGAGCTATAGTGTACCTTTAACAAAACATACAAGAGGTGAGGAAAATTTTGTGGATGATGTGCATTCAAATTCTGCGGCAATAAACCACAAGATGCCATATGTAACAGTTATTTTTGAAATAAAGATTTTATAAAACTGAGGTAACAGCAATATGATATAAGATACCAATGTTTATTAAATACTTACATTTAATGATTTAGTTGCATTATTATTATTTATTTATTTACTTATTTATGTTGCTAAGTAATATGTTGGCTGATAATGGTTGCCAAGCAAAATATAACTTTGATTAATAGAAAACATTAATACATTAATAGAAAACATGTGGCTCATCCAATCCCAATTTAGAGTCAGAACTATCAGTTATTTTTTCATGGTAAATGCATTCAAAATCAATTTGAGCATGAAACAGGTGTATTTAATAGAAGATCATGAATATATGTCAACACTTTTTGCTCAAATCTCACTTTCCACTGAAGGACAATTACATTTGGGAATCTCTAACCATGTTACAGCTCTTGTTGGACAGACACTGGGCTGTGCAGTAATTACCCCAGCTCTAATAAAAAAGGGCACATCCTCCCTTTAATCACAAACTCCTGAATAATTAACAAGCTTTGTTATCTATCCACAGCTGCACCTCAACAACCCCTTTCTGCATGTCACTTCCTGTTTATCCAATGTGGATTGATACAAGAAGGTGACAGATGTACCCGTGAGATCTCAATATCTCAACATATACTCAGATTAGCCAAGATACCAAAGTCTGTGATCAAAAGTCAGAGATCTCAAATTGAGCTCAAGCATTTCTTGTCAGATTCTTCCAAAACCAAATTATCCACATCAGTGTCAACCCTATTCAATCATTTTTCAATCTCTATAAATTCAATTTAGACAAAACTGACGCTTAAAGGGGAGGATGATTATAATTTCACTTTTTTAACTTGTGTTAGTGTGTAATGTTACTGTTTGAGCATCTGCAAAGTTACGACGCTCAAAGTTCAAAGCAGGGAGATATTTTCGTTTAAAGAAATTGCTTTTTAAGGACTACAACAAACAGTTGGTAGGGACTACAAGAGACATCGGTAACCCTAAAATTGAAATACAGCTCCGCCCTCTTCCTGAAAGGGGGCCAGGAGCAGCAGCTCATTTGCATTTAAAGGGACACACACAAAAAGTCACGTTTTTGCTCACCCTCACAAAGTGACACTTTTAACATGCTATAAAAATGATCTGTGGGGTATTTTAAGCTAAAACTTCACACTCTGGGGAAATGAGAGACTTATTTTACATCTTGCAAAAAGGGGCATTATAGGACACTTTTAAATGACTGACACCAAGCTACAAAAGTCAAGTCACCTTTATTTCTATAGCGCTTTATATATTACAGATTGTTTCAAAGCAGCTTTACAGTGATACAGAGGAAGTAACAGAACCAACAATGCAAACTTCATCAAATATGAGACTAGTTAAAATTTTGCTGTAAAGCAGCTCTGAAAAGACAATATTGTCATTATTCAGCTCAAGTCAGTTGAGTTTAATAACTGTCAAATACCAGTAAACTGACTAGCGCAAACCTTAGTAAATCACCTTGCATTATTAATTTAAATACTCTCCTTCTATAAATTTTGCATCTGAAAGGGAAACTCCTTCAAATGCATATGCAATAAGGTCAGATGCAAACACTTTTTTTGCAGTCACTGCGTGCCTTTAGTTAATCCTAACAGTAGTTTTTTAACACCAAAAGAGGTTAGTAAATCTGATCCTAAGCGTCTTATTAAGAGAAACATCTGAGCATTTCTAGGTAACTATACTGTTTATACTGCAAACAGAAGACAATCAAGCCTCCAGTGATTGTGAAACCAGATCCACACTAAATCTGGAAACACCATGCAAAAGAAATAACTCAATATCGCCAAGCCAGAAAGCCTGAAGATAGCAATACGCACTCAATCATGTTTTCCAACCATCCAATAGCAAGTTAGTGTAAAGCAAACATGAACATCGACTGTTCTGCTCGGCCTTTATGGTCCAAATCGATGAAAGCTATTCTCTAACGGGCCAACGGAGTCAAAAAATCTGCCATTTCCTCCAGGATGTGCTTTCTTTCTTGCACTCTTTCCATTTGTAGGAAATGTCACGCAGGGTGTTTCTGCTGAGCGTCTGAAGCAGTTGCTAACAGCTCCGCTGGACGGCTGCGGTACTGACACACTGCGGCTCTGTCGATGGCATTTGGTTTGTTTTTACACAACACTGACTCACACATAACTACCACCACACTCTTTATTAATGTCAGCACGAGGGCTGGGGTCAGTCAATGTTTATAGCTACTGTGAGAGGGCAAGAAATAAACTATGTCTGCTCTCCAGACAGAAATGACAGCAAAATCAATGGCACAAATAGTAGCAAATTTGGGTTTAACTGCAGAGAAACTATCATGACGATCTTTCAGGCTTGTGTCTGTACTAATACTTGGGGACAGTATATAATAAAAAAACAAGGTTTTTAGTGGTACTTGCCTTTGCAAAATTCTCCACCACTATGGTAGGATGTTGTGGGTGGTTGCTAGGGCATGGCTATGATGGTCTAGATGGTTACTTACTGGTTTCTGTGATATTCTGGTCTCCCTAGATGTAGCTCAGGTCCATCTTTCAATGTAACCGTCTCCTTAACAAGATGATTTGAGGTGTCATTCATGGCTGAAAAAAAAAAAAAAAAATTGTTTACTATAATAAATACTAATTATAATGTGTGTGTGTGTGGTCCTGGTTAACCCTACATTATGGGGACAAAAGGTCCCCACAAAGATGGCAATATTCAAAATTGTTGTCCTTGTGGGGAATTGAATTTTTTGAAAATGTAAAAATGCAGAATGTTTGGTGTGATGGGTAGGTTTAGGGGTAGGGGCAGTGTAAGGGGAGAGAATATACAGTTTGTATAGTATTAAAATCATTATGTCTATGGAAAGTCCCAATAAAACATGAAAACACAACGTGTGTGTGTGTGTGGCTTGCTCATCAGATTTAAAGTCAGAACTATCCGTTTTATTCTAAACATTTCTTCCATAGTGATTCCATTTACAAAATCAATTCGATCATGAAACTGTCTTGACGCTGATTGACAGCGGGTCGTGAATATACCATCTTTGTTCTAATAATCTCTCTTATGTGTCTGTGAAATGATATTCTATAAATTAATTCTATAAATTATCTTGGGGTAACACCTTCCAATAAGGTCCCATTAGCTAATGCATTTGTTACAGTTTTTCTTAATCTTTATTAATGTTAGTTAATAAAATATCATTTGTTAATTCATGTTAGCTCAGGTCCATCAAATAATATTAACAGACACAACTTTTGATTTGAATAATGTATTAGTAAATGCTAAAATAGACATTGAATGCTTGTTTAGAAGTATTTTTCAATGTTAGTTCCTGCTGTCTAATGAGTTAACTAATGTTGACAAATGAAACCTTATTGTAAAGTGTTAAAGTTTATGGTATCATATGAAATGTAAAGTACCTGTTTGCCAGCTCTCTGCAGGGTATTTGTTTGTGTTTGTGTGTGTGTGTGTGTGTTGTATGTGTGTGTGGCCGCTAAAGCCTGACTGAATTGATGCCTTCTCCAGTTCAAAGGTTAATGAACGATTATTTCCCCTCTCCCAGCAGGCCGTGAGCTCTCTCCTGTAGCCAGAGCTGTCAGGAAGGAAACATACTTTTGCATCATTAAGATATCTCTCATAATGTGATCTAATGAAATCGGAGACATTGGGGGGTTTCGTGAGATTGAATGACATTATTTTGTTCCAGAGAAAGAAAGAAATTCAGTGTTGCACTGAGCGTGACAGCCCAATTTCATATTTATGAAGGCCATTTTTTAAGATGTGCAAGCCATTTATCATAGGTACGTTTGCAAAAGCTGAAATATAAAATGGTCAGATTCTTTTAAATCACATTTGACCATTGCTACATAACATTTTCCACCAATGTGAAAAGTGCAGGGTTAGCGAGAGTCTTTTCTAGTGATATAAAGTGATCGAGTGTTTCTTACCCCTGCAGAGGGAACAGCTTTGAAACACATTACTGTGTGAAACTGTCTGTGTGACTGACCTTTTCTCTCTCTCTCTCTCCCCTGACCCCGAACTCCTCTCTCTTCGCTGGCAGGCCTCGGCTTCAGAGATGCAGAGTTCAGCTCATATTCCGTTTCACCCCAGTCCAGGTGCGGGCGGCTGGACTTGCTGCGAACCGTACCCACACCCAGACCCAAAGCACGGAACGAGATATTTACACCCCCTGCGTGTGCTGACTCGGCCTCACAACTTTATTTCTATCTTCATGGATGTTCAAACATGGAGAAAGAACTTAAATAAATGTAATGCAGCAATTTGATGAAATATGCCTAAACTGGAAGTAGAAACACAAAGTAAGTTCTTTTGTGCATAGTATTTTAGTGCAAAACCCCACATCTTATTCACTAACCACCCAAAATCCAGTTGAACAGGCACTACCTGCACTGATAAAGTGCTGCACCATATTTAAATGAGCCCACTGTCAACAAAACATGCCTCTTTTCTGTGTAAATTGGGCTTATTATAGTCACATATAGTCAGTGCTAAATGTCTGTGCTATCATTTATGGAAGCTTGTTTTCCCCAGGGAATAAAAAAATAAAAAGGTAACTGTAACTTTTGATCTCACAATTCTAACTTTTTTCCTCCGCACTTCCAGTTTATCTCTCGCAATTCAGACTTTATAACTCGCAAAGTGAGCATTTATATCTCCCAATTCTGAGAAAAGTCTGAAATGCAAGATATAAAATTGCAAGTCGCAACTCTGAGAAATAAAGTCAGAATTGCGAGGTATAAATTCACACTTCTGACTTTTTTCTCGCAATTGCAGATTTATCTCGTAATTCTGACTTTTTTCCTCAGAATTCTGACTATTTCTAGAATTGTGACTACATATGTTGCATTTCAGACTTTTTTCTTAGAATTTGGAGATATAAAGTTTACATATAAGGCTATATCTTGCAATTTTGACTTTATAACTTAAATATCCCATAATTCGGAGAAAAAGTTTTATATATCGTAATTCTGACATTTTAACTCACTATGAACTCACAACTGCGAGTTAATTACCTTTATTATTTTTTATTCCATGGCAGAAACAAACTCCCGTATTACTGCCTGAAGAAATGAATAGCTTTGTTTTGTTTAAAAGAGAAGTAAAAATGTTGAGGTTGCATTTGTAATTTGCAAATTTACCCAATAAAAAGGTGCATATATTAAAACAAAATTATCAAGAGAAGGAGATACAACACTTGTGGTCAAAAACTAAATGTTTTCTTATTATATATAATATATTCATATTATAATAAAGTTTTTAACCAGAAGAGTTGCTGGAGCGCTTTCCCTCAATGCACTAGTTATGTTCCAAGCTTAATAAATTGCTTGAATATAAATGCATTTTAAAATATCTTGAAAACCGCATTAAGCGCCATTTTTTGCACATTATTTGCATAATTCGAATGCTAAATCAACCCACACACTGTGTGCATTCAGTGCTTTACCTACTTATTAATGCTCTGATTTGTGATTATTTTGTAGACTACATGATCTGTAACCTCATGGTTCATTTAAAATGGCCCACAAATGAGGCTCTCTCACTTTCAGAGCTGATTTGAAAAGAGATTTAGTGATTAGCCGGGCTGCTGCAAGAGCGTTACTAATGATATCGGTTCAGCTCTGGTTCCAAGCGGTCAGTTGAGCTTTGTTTTTCTCTCCTCCACGCTCTTCCACCTCTTGAATGTCCCTCGGTTCCACCTTCATTTGTGAGGCATAAACATTTGCCTGAACCGAGCACAGGGAGCTCATTTCTCAGCGCTCCGGTGGACAGTTGTCCTGTGGGTTAATGGCTCACCGAAGACCAGAATCAGAGCAGATGAAAGAAAGCAAAGGGCCCTCGTTTTCTCTCATTAATCATGCTTGTTTTCTTTTGGCTGATCTTTTCACCCAGCTTTAAGGACCTGTCCGCTCGACTCTGGGCTCGTCCGAGGTGCAAAGGGCCGCCAGGGGCCTCTAGGAGCCTCTCGATCTCTCAGCTAGAATATCCTCCGGGGGCCTGAATCAGACTGCGCTTTAATGGCTTTTGTAATGGCAAATTATAAAGGCGCTATGAGGGGAAGATTAATCGGGGGTGGTCTGAGGGGTAGGAAAGCCTGGGATACACGGTAACCCGAGAAAGTTAGCACAGCTCTGAAATATGAAGCGTGCTGCCCTCGTGACAATGCTAACGCAGACATATAAACCCTGCGACGTGACGTTTGGGTGTGTTTTTGTTGCCCGGGGGCAATGTGACCGCCAAAAAATCATTATCATTTATAATATTAACAAATTGTTTTGTCAGCTTTTTCAACGGCATCATCATTCCTGTGCTAATAGATTGGGTGTAACTCCGATCAGGGCTTTAAATCCCCCCTCGGGCCTAAAAAGGTGTTTGTGTGCGTTCTGTCAAAATTCAGTCAACTACAAATTAGAGACAAATTGAATACTCTTTCAAGAAACATAAGCTTTTACTAAAAAATAAGTCTTCAGTTTTCATGCCACTGAATGGCATCATTATATAAATAGTACTTATAGTTAATATCAAAAAAAGGAACAAAACTTTTTGATAAAAACTATCAATTAATCATTGTGACCTATGTAAATTTAGGAAATTTAGGAAATTGTTGAAAAAGTACCATCTTTTTCATGAGTCCAGCTTCTACAGGCAGATGCATCACAACGGCTAATGATGTCGGTTTGCATTTACAGTACATCCAAAAAATTGCTGTGTGTGAATGGCCCCTAAATCTATCTCGGACGAACTGAAAACGTTCAATAGCATGAAAAAAAAATCAAAAATTCTAAAGACACTTTTTGTTTACTGGAAACTTTACTCACAATATTGTCATCGTCATTTGGGGACTTCTCTTAGGAGCTATTTATACAGTATATGCGATTGTGAATTGTTCAAGTTAATTAATGTCCATATTGTTAGACTGATTAGATTTATAAAAAGTAACTAATATACAGTACACTAGAGTTTAAAAGTTTGAGGAAAAGTTTTTATTCAGGAAGGATGTATTAAATTTATTTAAAAGGGATGTTTTTTAATGAATGCTGCTCTTTTTAACTTTATATTCAGGGCTTGACATTAACACCCGCCAACCCGCCATTTGCGGGTGTATTTCAGCTGCGGCGTGTAACACAGTCACTCCCACTAGCCACTTTGGTGAGTTGAATTTTATTGTAGTCTTCTCAAAAGGCATCTGTTATAATCGCATTGCGCATTATAACCAATTACATGCCATTCTTTTGAGTTTATGATTGCAATGTCTAATAATCAGAGGCGCTCAGATTAGTCATCGCTGAAACGCCGGAGTTTTGTTCAGAGCGCTCTCTCACTCACTGAAATCCGCACTCTCATCATAGACAACAAGGCAGAGATGTAGCCTATGTGCGATGAACGTAGGAGATTCATTCATCATACAGTGATTGACTTTTGTTCAGCAGTGAAAATAATTTCAAACAAAGATCACAGCAGAACCAGAGCGCATCTGATGGGACTGGCATAAAGTTGGCTTGACGTTGGACGTTCAATATTCGCAAATTTAGGGACCGTGTCTAAAGTTAGGCTACACACGACATTGGTATACACGATTCTAACTTCAATAGCATTTGAAGAGAATGACTTACAGTCACACCTTTTAGAGTTTTCATATTTAATAATGTAAGGCTACTGTAAAGGCTTATACACAAATATGTCATAGCTGATAGAACACTGATGGGAATATTGCTTTATTATATTTACACCAAAATGTTTTATATTTTTCAGACAAGCAACTGTTTTCTTTAGGAGCTCTACACACAACCGTATCAGAGCTAAATAGACCTATTTGATGTCATGTAACAAATTTCATGTAAAAAGTCATGTAGAGTTGGTGTGTACAGTGCTCATTTACATATAGCCAACAGCAAATTTCCCAGCAGCAATATTTTGGCCAGTGAAAATACTGAGTGACTAGTAACTTTGAAAAACCACTGGCCACAATGGCTGGTGAGCAAAAAAAGTTAATGTCAAGCCATGTTTATATTCATCAAAGAATACAGATGTTTATATATATATATATATATATATATATATATATATATATATATATATATATATATATATATATATATATATATATATATATATATATATATATATAATTACTCAGCACTGTTTTTCAAATGAATGGTTTCTTAAGCATATTAGAACGATTTCCAAAGGATCATTACATTTTAAAACATTATGACAAATTAGTTTTCTACATCAAGTTAAATATAGAGGAAAATGAAGATTCCTGTAGGGATATATATAGTCTTGCTCAAACGTTTACACACCCCTTGCAGAACCTGTAAAATGTGAATAATTTTAACTAAATAAGAGAGATCATACAAAATGCATGTTATTTTTTTAGTACTGTCCTGAATAAGATATTTTACATTAAAAATGTTTACATATAGTCCACAAGACCAAAAAAAAAAAAAAAAAAAAAAATGGCTGCATTTATTAAAATGACCCCTTTCAAAAGTTTATGACCCATTGATTCTTAATACTGTGTGTAGTTCCTGGATGTTTTTTTTGTTTTGTGATGGGTGTTCATGAGTCCCTTGTTTGTCCTGAGCAGATAAACTGCCCAACGTTCTTCAGAAAAAACCTATCATATCATATCATATCATATCATATCATATCATATCATATCATATCATATCATATCATATCATATCATATCATATCATATCATATCATATCATATCATATCATATCATATCATATCATATCAATCATATCATATCATATCATATCATATCAATCATATCATATCATATCATATCATATCATATCATATCATATCATATCAATCATATCATATCATATCATATCATATCATATCATATCATATCATATCATAATCATATAATATCATATCATATCATAATCATATCATCATATCATAATAATATAATATCATATCATATCATATCATATCATATCATATCATATCATATCATAATCAAATCAATCATATATCATATCATATCATATCATATCATCATATCATATCATATCATATCATATCATATCATATCATATCATATCATATCATATCATATCATATCATATCATATCAATCATATCATCTATACATACTGCCCTTCAGAAGCAACAGAAGATACTTACATGTTTCCCGGAAAATCTTCAAATTCAAAAAGTTTTCACCCCTGGCTCTTACTGAATCATGTTTCCTTCTGGAGCTTCAGTGAATGTTTGAACCTTTTTTTAACAGTTGTGTTTGAGTCCCTCAATCGTCCTGAGTGTGAAAAGATGGATCTCAAAATCATGCAGTCGCTGCTGGGGTTTCAAATATGAGGGTTCAAATATGCAAAATATGCTGGAAATTTGCAGAACCTGGAGGATTTTTCTGAAGAACATTGGGCAGTTTATCTGCTCAGGACAAAGAAGGGACTCATGAACACCCATCACAAAACCAAAAAAAAAAAAAACAGCTGTGGATCATCCAGGGAACGACACACAGTATTAAGAATCAATGGTTCATAAACCTTTTGTTAATTCAGCTATTGGTTTGTCTTGTAGACTATATGTAAAGATCTTTTATGTAAAATATCTTATTCAGGACAGTACTAAATAAAAAAATAACATGCATTTTGTATGAGCCCTCTTATTTTGTTAAAATTAATCATATTTTCTCAGATTCTGCAAGGAGTGAGTAAACTTTTGAGCAAGACTGTATATGTATATATATTTTGGTGCTGCTAGAACCTGAGCACTTGACCCTCCTTAAGAACACAAAAAAAAAAAAACAGAAAAAGAAACGAAATGGGAGGCCATTGGGAGCCCTCATATCTCATCTCTATTAACGGGTTTACTGGTGACCCCAGGGGTGCTCGTAAAAGTTTACGCCCAGGTTTCGGGCCGAGTCCCATCTGAAAGTATGAAAGAAATGGGTTAGTTTATGGTTCGCCTTCAGGGTTTTACTGCATGTTTTACTAAAGCTCTCGTTTTAACAGACCCTGGTTCTAATTAGCCAGGCAGTGGCACCGCGGCCGGCCCAAAAACTTCCTTTCTTCTCTGAGAGAGAAAGTGAGAGAGCGAGCGCATGAGAGAGACTGTAATTGACTGTTGATCTGGGAGGACACACGTAGGTCAGGTTGGGAGGTGAAGGAGACCAGTATTCGCTGAGATATGCTGCCACTTCAGGAATGTAATGAACAGCTCCAGTCATAAAACGCTGGGCCCCGTATATCATATCTTTTCTAAACACATTTGTGGTGCAGAGGGTAAATCTGTGTTACCTCGGCCGTCAGGAATGTCTTCACGGAGAGAGGAGAGAGCACATCATCCCAGATGAAACGGAAAAGCAGAGTGCTTTCAGCAAGTGCTGCGACTGTAAAGAGAGAGAGGGGTTATCTTACATCACACACATGAACTATGAACAAACTGAGTGTGTTAGGACCAGAGCTGGGGAGCGTTACTGCACATTATTGTTTTACTCTTAATTGAGTTCTTGTATGAATGTTAATTGTATATTATTTGCCATCATTTGATTAAGGAAGCAGCCCTGCAGGGGGTCCAATTAGTATTCTTTAAGATTTTTTTAAAGTGATAAAATTAAAATATGTTTTAAAAAAATAATTTCAACCAAGCTGCAGTAAAGAAGAGTTTCTTGCAGTTAAGTGCAGTTCTTTGTCATTCCAATATTAAAACATAGCAAGTAAAGATTACAATTTTAAGTACCTAAATTATTCTCCCATGTGAAAAAATACACCCAAAAATTTTAATTCTTCAAAATATCTTCTTTTGTGTTCAGCAGAACAGCTTGAGGGTGAGCAAATGATGACAGCGTTTTCATTTTTTAGGTGAACTATCTCTTTCATTTTATTGAATGTGCAGTTGCACTTTATTCTACAGTACGTGCACTTACAGTGGTTAATATAAATGTAACTACAGGGGTTAAGGTTAGGTTTAATGCTAGGTTCAGGGTTAGTATCTAGTTATTACCCAGTTATTGCAATTACTATTATAAGTACAAAGTATAAATTGACTCACCCTTAAGCAATCCTAGGTTTATATGACTTTCTTCTTTCACATCACAAGTATATTTAAAAAATATCCTGGCTCTTCCAAGCTTTATAATGGGAGTGGATGGCACCTTTTTTTTTTTTTTTTTTTTTTTTAGCACAAAAAGCGTATCCATCCATTATAAAAAGTAATCCATATGACTCCAGGGTGTTAAAGGGATATTTCACCCAAAAATGAAAATTAGCCCATGATTTACTCAGCCTCAAGTCATCCTAGGTGTATATGACATTCTTCTTTCAGACAAATACAATCAGAGTTATATTAAAAAATGTCCTGGCTCTTCCAAGCTTTATAATGACAGTGAATGGGAGCCCAAAATTTGAAAAAAGTCCAAAAAGTGCATCCATCCATTATAAAAGTAACCCATACAGCTCCGAAGGGGTTAAAAAAGAACTTCTGAAGTGAATCGATGGAGTTTTGTAAGAAAAATATCCATAATTAAAACATCTAGCCTCCACCAGACCGCCTTCTGTATTCATCTTACGCTGAAAGCATAACGCCTCTCGCAGGTAAAAACGCTTACGTCATATGCCGTGCCAGTTACGTTTTTTCCGTAAGTTCAATATGGAAGGCAGTCTGGCCTACTTTTAAAAAGTGCATTTTGTAATTATATTAAATTAAAAGTTTTAATTTAAAGTGCACATTTACCTCATTGTATTAGTGATCTTTTGTTGTGCTTTAATAAGACTTATTTTGATGTGTTTACCAACATACTAAAGGTACGTTTACATGGCAACGATGTACTAAAAACAGAAAAGTATTTCCTTCATGTTTTTCACATACAGACAACAACGTTGTCAAAATGATTCCCGTTCACATGAATCCGCCAGGCCAGCAGTTGGCGATGTTACTTTGTAATTTAGCACTACATGTGCCTATAGACTGAATATGAAGAGTTCAGACGCAAAAGCCTCTGAAAGCCACTTCGGTCAAAAAATGAGATAACGATACTGAGCTCTCCGCACATAGTAACCCACTGAACCCCAGCCTCAGCCCGTTCAGAAGTATCGGTTCTTAGGTAGAAACCTATACATAGGAGCCTGACAAAAATGCTTATTTTAAAGAAAAACATCAGACGGACTTAGAGGCTTTTGCATATGTAATATGCATGTGCGTGACGTCACCGTTTTTCACAAATTTGTGTTTTTGTAGTTTACACAGAGACAATAACGCTATAATTTTTAAAAACTTCAAAAGTTTGTCTTTTCAGGTCTCTAAAATGCTGTTGTTGTGTAAATGAAAGTCCACAATGCATAAAAAGTTTTCTGTTTTTAGTTGAAAAAAAAACGGTATTGTGTAAATGGCACCTAAAGCAGTCATAAAGTAGACAACTTGATTATCATTTTAACTGTAGTGTTTTAATATTACATATAAAGATGTACTTAAGTCCTACTTAAGTGGGTCAAAAAATCACTCTGAAGTTAAGTTCATTACATTTAATATAAATATAAACTATAATACATTTTCATTTATTGCAATTGGCATGCAAATAAGTGTCCAAAAACATAACAATCAGTTCACACAATAGTATATTTTTTAAAATGCATTATTTATGTAATAAGTGCTTCTTTTTTCACAAGGGCTGTACTGTCTCTACTATCTGAATTGCTTTGTAAACAAAGTATGAGCGACTTTTCAGACCCCTTTTGCTTTCATTTTTTTTCTTTCAAAAGAGCGACTAGCTACAAATCTAGTGATTTTTTTTTGGACTGCTGGTTAACGTAGTCAGTCACTATTTCATACTTTTTCCAGTGTCTGACAAAAAATATGTAAATGAGAACAGCTTTATTGGACATTAGGTATACGATATATTATATTAAAATACAGTATGTGAGCACAGATTAAGAGAGAAAACAGATGTAAAGTGAAGACAGTTAGCACATTACAGGACGTCATCTAGCGATATTTAGCTACTTTCTGAGCAGGCTTTAGCTCCTTTCCATTGAAAATAGTTGGCAACACTGAATCTGATGATTGCATGGAAAAAATCGAGCATATTTATTTAATTAAGATGATTTTTAGATCTTGATGCTTGCCACCATTGTGTTGCTGAGTTGCTAGATGTGGCTCAGGTGCAAGTCTGTGGGATTTCTGGCCTCATCTGGTCTTAGATACATCCAGAAGACTGTTGAGAAATGAACAAAGAACCAGAATAATGAATGATTGCTCACAGGTTTCATTGAGAGCTCAGTATTAAGTGAGGAATGCACCAGTGAGGACGTCCTGTGGCATGTCTGTAATTCATATCTGTCATTGTGTCATTCAGACAGACAGAAGACGGCAGTCTGCCAAGGAGGGAGATCCAGTGAGAACGAGAGGGACGCACATGAATTATGGAACATGACACACAACACGTTCATGTTTTCCAGCAGAGGGTAAAGAAGGTAGAGTGCCTCAAGCACTCTCACGGGCAGCCCAGCCGGGTCCTACACACACACACACACACACACACACACACACACACACACACACACACACACACACACACACACACACCGTCTCTGGGGGCGGATATTTGCCAGACTGCCCCAGATCAGCAGCTCGGCCAGGCTCTCCTCTCCCACTAGGCTAAACTAACAGGCCACAGCCAAGATACCAACACTCACTTGCTTCAGGGGACAACTGGACATGTCTCCTGTCTCATGTTCTCATGTCGCTAGAGTGCCAGTGATGTTTTGCGTCAGCTGGGTGGGTATCATTATCAATCATTAACAGAAATGCACAAAACCCATTTTTCTTTATAAAGAATTTATAAAACTAGGCTGGGTTTCCAGAAGCACTATAACAACGTTAGTGCACTTAATCTTCACAGAATTCTTCCCAAAAGCATCATTATCTACTGTAAGAATCATATAAAAATATTAGCTTTGGGCCATATGTAAGTTCATTTTTTTTCATTTTGATCATTGCAAAGGCACTGTAAACTATACAGAGGTTAATATATATATATATATATATATATATATATATATATATATATATATATATATATATATATATATATATATATATATATATATATAAAATATATAATATAATTAGTCTTTGTTAACGTACAAATAAAAATAAAAATATTCATTGTTAGTTCATTTTAGCTTATATCCATTGATGAATATTAACAGATACAACTTTTGCAATACAACGATTGATAAATGCTTTAGACAGTTTTCAATATTAGTTCATTTTAACTAGTGCAGTAAACAAAGGGAATCTTACTGCAGTGTTACCTATTGTAATATTCATGTAAGTACTGAATATCTGCGACACTGATTTACGACGCTACACTGAGGGGCTGTGGGATACTGGCTTGGCAGCAGTTGTATGTGACGTGAACACTGCTGCACATTTGCTAGTAAAGCTTCACGTTTTGTTCGGTCATCTCTGTACGTCTCCTTATTTAAGAATGCACACCCTGTGCAACGTATGTAACAAATCGAGAACAAGACACCTATACAAAGGCAACTGTGAAAATAAATCTGCATTGTTTATCCCTTTGATCTTTCATTAAAAAAGTCACAAAATTCGAACTTTCATTGAAGTAAAACAATTGAAAGTGGGGGGAAACACACGTTTTTTTTCTCTAGTTCACGTTGGCCACAATTATTGGCACCTAATTATTGCAACAGCTCTGAGTCTTCTTCTGTAACGCCTGATGAGTTTGGAGAACACCTGACAAGAGATCAGAGACCATTCCTCCATACAGAATCTCTCCAGATCCTTCAGATTCACAGATCCATGTTGGAGCTTCTTCTCTTCAGTTCACTCATTTTCTATAGGGTTCAGGTCAGGGACTGGGACAGCCATGGCAGAAGCTTCATTTTGTGCTCAGTGACTCATTTTTGTGTTGATTTTGATGTTTGTTTTGGATCATTGTCCTGATGGAAGATCAAACCACGGCCCATTATAAGATTTCTAGCAGAGGCCGCCAGGTTTAGATTGTTTGTCTGTTGGTATTTGATAGAATCCATGAGACCATGTATCTGAACAAGATGTCCAGGACCTCCAGCAAAAAAATGGACCCACAACATTAAAGATCCAGCAGTATATTTAACAGTGGGCATGGGGTACTTTTTATCCATGTTTGCACCAAACCCATCTAAAGGCCCGTTGCCTATTACCTATTGCCAAAAAGCTCTTTCTATAGTTTCATCTAACCACAGAACCAGGTCCCGGTTGAAGTTCCAGTCGTGTCTGACAACTGAATATGCTGGAGTTTGTTTCTGGATGAGCAAGGAGAATTTTTCTTGAAACCCTCACAAACGAACATGTGGTGATGTAAGGGTTGTTTGATAATTTAAGGCTTTCTGACCCCAAGACTCAACCAATCTCTGTGATTCTCCATCTGTGATCCTTTGAGAGTCTTTGTCCACTCAAACTCTCCTCGTCGCCGTACATTAGGACAATATAGACACACGTCCACAGATTTCCACTTCCAGGCAGATTCATGACATCTTTAGTTGAGTGGAACTTCGGTAACACTTTTGAATAATGGTCATTAGTTAACTACAATAATTAACATGAACTAATAATGAACTGCACTTATAAAGCATTTATTTATCTTTGTTAAATGTTCATTTCAACATTTACTAATACATTATTAAAATCTTGTTAACATTAGTTAATGCATTGCGAACAAACCATGAACAGCTGTATTTTTATTAACTAACGTTAAAAAAGATGAACAAATACAGTAACAAATGAACTGCTGATGGTTAGTTCATGTTAGTTAATACATTAACTAATGTTAACTAATGACCATTATTCTAAAGTGTTCCCGGAATTTCTTATTGCCCTGATGGTGGAAATGGGGACTTTCAAAGTTTTAACTATTTTCTTACAGCCACTTTGTTAATTTTGTGTTTCCTCATATTTATACTCCTGGCCATGGCTGGACAATTTCATGCTCCCAGTCACCCTGGTATGCTAAAAAATGCACATATGAATGGGAATGTACTTCAGAGATATTTTACTCATAAGAATTTCTAGGGGTGCCAATAATTGTAGCCAACATGCATTGGAGAAACACATTTATTTCATAATGTGAGTGTCTCCCCACTTTCAATGAAAGGTTAAAAAAGGTTTATTTTTTATTTTTTATTTTTTATTTTTTTTATGAACCATCAAGGGGATAAACAGTGCAGATTTATTTCCACAGCCACCTTTGCTCATATTTACCATGGGTGCCAATATTAGTGGAGGGCACTGTATAGAATATGCTTGAGACAAATGGTCAGATAAATAATATATCATTAATATGAATGCATACATTTTTACCACTCTATCTTCTGGCTCCTCTTCCTCCAATGGCAGGTTCAAATCTGCTCCAGAAATCTAATCTGTATTCTGACAGTCACAAGTTCACAGTGCTTAGACCTCAAACCAGATGACCTGTGAATGCACAAAATGTCAATGACAGACAAGATATATATTTGAGTAGTTCACTACTGAGCTGATGTTTTATGTGCATGTTAAGTTTCCAATTAAAAAAGCACAACTGTGGCTTAATGAGAATGATGAGCCTTACATAACAATCCACATTGTGTATAATCCCTTCTCATGCATTTATCCTGGGCTGCTATCATTCATTTTCAAAAGATGACGTGTAATTTCTATGTTTGGCAGCATTTTCATTTTGGGGAGACAAGATCCTGGACATATTAGTAAAAGTTTAACACCTATTGGCCAAACAGCAAAGTGAGTGCGAGTGAGTTCATTCTCACAGGGGTTTTTATTAATGATGATGCTTCTTGTCATTGCAGGTCAACTCTGCTCTCCAGGTAAATGGTTCTGGAGGAGGGTTATGAATGGGGTAGAGGTAACGTTTCGGTCAGAGCTTAATCAGAGTTTGGCTCAAGTCTGACACTTTTAGGAAAGTAAGTTTGCGTAATATTTCTTGTTGCAAATGAACTCCCCAGATGGTTTGTGCATCGCAGAGTAGAAAGAGAGACCATTGCTCAAAGTTTGCTCTTTTGTGGCTCAAGAAACGTAAAGGTTAGTTCACCAACAAATTCTGTCATAATTTACTCACCTTCATATCATTCCAAAACTGTATGACTTTCTTTCTTGTGTGGCACAAAAAATAAGATATTCTGAGAGATAAGATTCCTAAAATTTCTTATAAGAAATAAGAAATAAGAAATGAGACAATAGTTGACATACAATAATATTACAAAGTTATAAAATGAATGTGTATAGCAGCTTATTTGGTCTTTGGAGAATTTCACTGTTGTTATTGTTCATTAAAACTATTAAAAATAATAATCTGTAATCAAAATAAAGCTGAAATAGAATAAAATAAAATAGAAATATTGGATGAAAAACTGTTGCCTTAGTAATTAAATTAAATAAATACACTATATTGCCAAAAGTATTGGGCCACCCCTCCAAATCATTGAATTCAGGTGTTTCAATCACTTACACGGCACAGGTGTATAAAATCAAGCACCTAGGCATGCAGACGCTTCTACAAACATTTGTGAAAGAATGGGTCGCTCTCAGAGCTCAGTGAATTCAAGCGTGGTACCGTGATAGGTTGCCACCTGTGCAATAAGTCCATTCATGAAATTTCCTCACTACTAAATAATCCACGCTCAACTTTTAGTGGTATTATAACAAAGTGGAAGCAATTGAGAACAACAGCAACTCAGCCACGAAGTGGTAAATCACAGAGCGGGGTCAGCGCATGCTGAGGCACACAGTGCGCAGAAGCCGCCAACTTTCTGCAGAGTCAATAGCTACAGACCTTCAAACTTTGTGTGGCCTTCAGATTAGCTCAAGAACAGTGTGTAGAGAGCTTCATGGAATGGGTTTCCATCGCCGAGCAGCTGCATCCAAGCCTTACGTTACCAAGTGCAATGCAAAGCGTCGGCTTCAGTGGTGTAAAGCACGCCGCCACTGGACTCTAGAGCAGTGGAGACGTGTTCTCTGGAGTGACCAATCACGCTTCTCTGTCTGACAATCCAATGGACGAGTCTGGGTTTGGTGGTTGCCAAAAGAAAGGTACTTCTTACCTGGCTACATTGTGCAGAGTGTAAAGTTTGGTGGATTATGGTGTGGGGTTGTTTTTCAGGGGTTAGGCTTGGCCCCTTAGCTCCAGTGAAAGGAACTCTTAATGCTTCAGCATACCAATACATTTTGGACAATTTCATGCTCCCAACTTTGTGGGAACAGTTTAGGGATGACCCAAACTGTTCACAAAGCATAAAGTCCATAAAGACATGGATGAGCGAGTTTGGTGTGGAGGAACTTGACTGGCCTGCCTGACCTCAACCCGACAGAACACCTTTGGGATGAATTAGAGCGGAGACTGCGTGCCAGGCCTTCTCATCAACATCAGTCAACATCATCAACTAATGAAGATGACAAAAACACAATAACATTACTAAAAATAAAGTGAAAAGTGAAAATATAAAATAAAAGATTATTCAAAATATTAATAATAGCATATAAATAATACAAAAATAAAACTGGAGAATTGTGATGAGAAATAATTGAGTTCATGTTGTGATCTCTGACTTTTGATTGTAGACTTTGGACTTTTTCTCAGGAGCATAATTTTAGAAGCAAAATACGTATTAATCTCATTGATGTCTAAGACAAACAATTGAGATATTAAAGAGATCTATTTATTATTTATAATATGTATTTATTATTTATTATTTCTTCCATTCTATGGGAAGAAGGAGTGAAAGACATACAGGGAGAAATACAGTATGTGTGTTGACGCTCTAGCAGGTCCTCATAAAACAGCGGGGCCTTCCTGTTTGTTATAGCCAATTGTGTTTGCACAAGACCTTCAGTGGACCACAGACCTGGGAGATAGATGTGAAACCAGGAAGACTTCATCCATCAAAACATTTACAGGACCGAAAGAATAATCTCTCCCAGTCTGCGGCTCGATTGCATGCGGTCTGCAGCAGTTGTTGGGGAAATACTTGGTGACATGAATAACTCCACCGTTCTAACACTAGCTTTCCCTTCAGCAGTTGAACTCCTCCTGTGCAACCTTGAATCACAGCCAAATGCATGAGCCGGGCTGGTTAATTGACATAACAGGCCCTTCATCTCTGTCTCGGGCCTGTAGCGGGTGAAAGAAAGTGTTAAGACGTGCTACAAGTGGTCGGCTGACACTTCAAAGTGTCCCGGAGCATGTCAAGTCACATGCATTGTATGATGGTGGTAAAGGGGGTTTCCCTGATCCGACAACTACAGCCCAGTCTTGAAGAGATTCAAACCCTCTCTTTGGAGCATTTCCAGCTTCTGACAGAAATTGGAAATATATATGACCGGTTCTTTTCAGACATCCACCCTCTCAGAGCAGGGCAGGCATCCTAGGGAGTATGCAGTCAGTATACAGTATACAGTCAGACGACGAATACAGTCATCCACAGGCGGTCCACACTACACTGATAGTGTTTAGTGTTTTGTGCTTAATACACTAAAGGAGACTGTACTGTTCCAAAAACCTCAGGGGAACTAAATGCCGCTAGGTGGAACAAACTGTAACTTTTACTTCTGTCTACTCAAAAGGACGCTTACAGAAAAAATGTGCACTATATATATAACCTTGAATGCATCGTAAGTTGTTCTGGATCCATGTTATTACTGAAATAGTATTATAATATTTATTAATTTTTATTTTAGTTAAAGCTTTAGTAATTTTCCTGTATTTTTTTTTTTAGTAGTTTTTTAATAGGTTTTTAAATGTGTAAATAAAGTTTTTATTCATTTAATTTTGGTTAAAAATAAGTTTCACCTTTTTAATATTTTATTTTAGTTCAATTAAAATGTATTTGAAGACAATTTTATGGTTTTAAACTTTTAGTTATATAAAACCCAGTTCTGGATAAAAGCATCTGCCAAATGCATAAATATACATATTTAAATGGCTTCGAGGTGTACAGTGGGGTCCGTAAGATAACATTTCGATTTTTTTGTTTGTAGACAATAACAATAATTTTTGATTCTGAAAATGTAAATAAAATAAAATAATTACAATTAATAATAAACATTTGACATTCTGCATTACTTCTAACATGCTAATTAAAAAAGTTTGATTTCCGACACAGATAATCTGACTCTTTGTACAGACTTTTAAATGTTCTTGCTTCCAGTCATCTCAAATTATGCCCAAATTAACATAATCAGCAGGTTTTGTTCATGTCAGCTCCAGTGCTGTCATTAAAGTCTTCATGAAATCAGAATTGACCCTATTTACTTTGTTAGCACACATTACAGGTTTTAGGGTGAACAATTAATGCGTGCAAGTTAATACACAGAAAAAAAATAGTTGTTGCGGTAATCTTTAATCAAAATTTGAAAAGTAACTTCCGGTCTGGAAACGGCGTTCCTTCTCAGATGATGTCAGTTTGACGGCTTAGGTTTGAAAATGCGTAACCACTCCCCTCCAACCGTTAGTCTGCTATGAGCGAGAGATGGAGAGGAGGAGCGCTGAAGTGAAACCCCGCCCTCTGTTCAATATTCCGTTTCACTTGGAAATACGTCACAGCACTGAAGAAAACTCACTTGCTATTTCCGGTTCACTGGGACTTTAAAGCATAAAGACATTCTCAAATCAATGTTCAAATAAGTTTCTAGCTAATGATGTCATTTGTAAAGAAGAAAAGAATATTGCATTGCAAAAGATTGCAAAAGGAGAATTTCGGACCACACTCTACATGTGAAATATTCAGGGCCAACATAAGGAAAAGTGTTTGTGTGTGTGTTTTTCTTCTCACTCTAGTGTTGTGTACAGATTTACAGACCTGCATATGTTTCCCAGCCTCCATACCATGGAGAATTGTGCTTTGATTCATCTCCTGCATAAACCATATGATGGCATTCCTCAATGGACTAGTCCAGGATTATTAACCCTCGATTTCCTGGTAATTATGTTTTAAATTTACGCACTATTTGCATTTATGCTCTTGACAGATGCTTTCTTACCAAATAAACTCAAAGTACAGTTCATAAGTTGCTACGGACATGCATTTTTGCCAAAAGGGGGAATGTGGGAAAAGATGTATTGATGGGAAAATGGTGCATATTTCTTTTTATATATTTTGCATATATTTTTGTCATAAATAACCATATATTTAGAAAGGGCCCATCATATTTAGCTGCCTGTAATAGACACATGAGAAGTGATTAATATATCAATGTCAAAGTCTATGTTTGTGTACAAAAATGTTAAGCAGCAAAAACTGTTTTCAACATTGATCATTAAATATTTTTCTTGAGCAGCAAATCATCATATTAGAATGATTTCTGAAGGATCATGCGACACTGAAACTGGAGTAATGATGCTGAAAATTCAGCTTTGATCACAGGAGTAAATCACATTTTTACATTCATTAAACAGAAAACAATCATTTTAAATTGTAATGATATTTCACAATATTACTGCTTTTACTGTTGCTTATATATATTAGTGCTGTAAAATTGATTAATCGCATGCAAAATAAACGTTCTTGTTTACATAAAATATGTGTGTACTTTGTATAATTATTATGTATATATAAATTCACACACGTGCATGTGTGCATATATATGTGTGCGTGCGTGCGTGTGTGTGTGTGTGTGTGTGTGTGTGTGTGTGTGTGGGGGGGTGGACAGCCTTACACTGTTGAAAAAACGATGTAAATTAAACTTTAGATTATTTTTTTGGTAAATTGTGCTAGGTTTGGTGTAAGCTGTGTCAGTGGATCAACAAATAGCTTTGTCTCCAAATTCAGAAAATATTACAAAATGTAAAATATTACATTTTTATGAAAATGCAGATAATGTGCAGAACACATTTGTGTATTCCCTAATGACTAAATGCAGCCCTTGACTTAACAGTTTATCTAGCCGACACTTTCTTCTAATTTCAGTTGACAGCACACATTGTAAAATATTACTAGGCATGTAAATGTTTAACTAGTTCATTTCTCCTTGACCAGGGGACACATAAGTAAAAGGCGTCGCTGCTTACCCCACTCTCCCCTAGCCAGAACTCTCATTTTGCTCATAAAACAGCCAGCTACAAGGGAAATCCTAACCCTTTGGATTTTACTCAAAGAGGGTCGGGAACGCAGGCACAGCACAGGCTGCCTCCTGTGGATCCTGAAGGGATTTGGAGAAGAGCGCAGTAAGCTCGGCTTTATTACGTCTAATACGGCTGGGTACCCAGCGAGCACTTGGGGAGGCACAGAGACATAATTATATCCCTTCTCTGTGCCGTCGGCCTGCATTAGCGTCTCCTCTCCTTCAGCGGCCGCGACAGAGACAAATGAGGGAGTTTTTCCAGCTCGGCCGGCTCATCCGTTACTGCCAGTTCCGTGCGATAGATCACCGCAGTTAAACGTGGCAATAGATCACGGCATAAAGCAGACTCGCTCGTGAGCGTACCCCAACGGAGAGCCGCTACAGATCAGTAGCTGCCTAATGCACATGTAGGTAAGAGTCAGATCCCGTTAGTTGACACCCACATGCCCATTAAGCCTCATATAAATGAGGCTGCGCAGGAATGCCAACCTCGGGCACAGAACAGCTTTGGCATTTACAGTGAATTATGGGATTTGTGACATTTTGACCTTTGAGATAACTTATCAGTCTTTGCGACAAAACAGCTGAGCTGTTGTGCACCGACAACAAAAAAGACAGCATGCAAACGAAGGCACTTAATATGCAACACAGTACGGTAGCGGGAAATTAGCCGATAAGAATTCTGCAGCATCCGTTCTTTGTTTGTTTCTTAATTAGCGGAAAACAGACATCTCTAAATAGCAAAAATGTTTTTTCTACCTTATGCTGTTAGTAAGGCAGCGAATTAGCACTGCTGCAAGCATTCAGGATTTCAATTAATTCACATCAACCCAGATGTTCCATCCAGTCTCTTAAACGCAGGCTAATTCTTATGCTAATGGATGTCAACAGACAGACACACAGCAGACAAAACATTAGCAGGAAAACAAATCTCTGCGAAGCAACAGCAGACGTCAGGCCAAGGTCTTCCTCGCTATTTTTAACAGACATTTCAATCGCTTGCTCCAACACGGCCGGAGGGTCTCTCAGAAGCTGAACTTGTCATAATAACAAAGAGCTGGTCACCTGCCCTCTGACACTGTAAAAGAAAGATAGGAGAGAAAGAGACAGCGAGGCATCGTCACCGACTACTGTGCTTTCCTGTGTTCCTCAGCTAAAACAAACCAATGAATACCTGCCATAATCAAAGGCCAGGATGTGCCAATGTGACAAATGAGGGTAAGAAACGAGGCCCCAGCTGAAGTCTGTGCGTGTGTCGCAAAAATCACGGACGCTGCAGGAACTCTGGGAAATTAGCACATCCCTTACTCAAACAGGAAGCTGTCATCATGAGAAAGACTTGTCGACATAAAACCCTTCCCTGCACAACTAGCACGATGACGTGTCTTTTGTAGCTCCTGGTGTTGAGGTGTGGGAACCAAGGTTATGGAGCGTCGCGTCTGAGCGTTTCCATTGTTTATGTAGCAGTATTGTTTTATTGATGAGCCTTTGTTTGGTTTGGCCTTTTACGTAATACTGACTGGTGCTAATAGACCTCAAGAGTACCTCTCCGATTTATAAGAGACTATCAGAGTCACCGCAGCACAATAACCGTAAAGTGTTCAAAGTCAATGTTTCCTGTAAGACAAAGACATGCCTAGCGGCTCTTATGTAATATACTAGCATACACATTCATGGCACCAGATTTTTATCGCACAGGAAAAACACTTAAAAGGTCAAAACGCCAGACTGAAATGTTTTATCTAACATAGTACTGGATGAGGATTTACAGTCAAAACAAAAATTATTCAGACACCAGATATATTTTTTTACTAGTGGGTGCAGGACACTATAGGTAATTTACTTAAGTGAGGATAGCAAAATAAATTAAACTGTGACATATTATACCCCCAAATTCTTCATACAGTGGACTACTAGTAAAATGTATAAAAATGTTGGACCAAAATGATTCAGACACTTTGACCTGACCATGTTTTGCTGAAGTGTTTTTTCTTTAATTGCTAATGCGAACTTTTACACCACAGACTGAACAAAATGAAGCGCTGCCTAGGAACTGGTTGACCTAAATTGGCATCATCTAATCATGTACTTAAATTTAACAGCTGACAGCTGATTGGTTGATTGTAATCCATTACATACCTTTCTATCAAAGTTATCTGACATTATCAAGATGAATTTGTTCTGACAGTTTAACCCTTGTCATAATTTATTACCATTTTCTAAACTATTGCGAATAAACTGTGATAATATGAGAAAATGTTAAAGATGTCTGATTAAATTTTGGTTTGACTGTACCTTCTAGCACAGATCTATGCTCTCTGTGTTGATCTATGATCTATGTTCTTTAAGTCTATTCGCCTGTCACTTTTTCACTGACATTGATGCCAAAATCAAGAAACACAGAACACATAAGAAATTAGTTGCTCTAGCATTGGCCTACATTCTTTTTTGATTTTGTTTTTAGCAATATGTCAGTGTCAAAATGTTACAACTTCTTAATTTTGACTGTCCACTTTCATGTTAAAACCTACGAGCTCACCAAAATTGGACAGTTGAAGACTGGAAAAATGTTGCCTGGAGTCTTGATTTCTGTTGAGACATTCAGATGGTAGAGTCAGAATTTGGCGTAAACAGAATGAGAACATGGATCCATCATGCCTTGTTACCACTGTGCAGGCTGGTGGTGGTGGTGTAATGGTGTGGGGGATGTTTTCTTGGCACACTTTAGGCACCTTAGTGCCAATTGAGCATCGTTTAAATGCCACGGCCTACCTGAGCATTGTTTCTGCCCATGTCCATCCCTTTATGACCACCATGTACCCATTCTCTGATGGCTACCCAAATGGCCCCCACAGTCACCAGATCTCAACCCAATAGAGCATCTTTGGGATGTGGTGGAACGGGAGCTTCGTGCCCTGGATGTGCACCCCATGAATCTCCATCAACTGCAAGATGCTATCCTATCAATATGGGCCAACATTTCTAAAGAATGCTTTCAGCACCTTGTTGAATCAGTGCCACGTAGAATTAAGGCAGTTCTGAAGGCGAAAGGGGGTCAAACACAGTATTAGTATGGTGTTCCTAATAATCCTTTAGGTGAGTGTATTTTAAAATGTAATTTACACCTGTGATGGCAAAGCTGAATTTTCAACATGATTACTCCAGTCTTTTGGGTCACACAGTCCTTCAGAAATCATTCTAATATGCTGATGGTCATGGTCAGTTTTTCCCTGGATTATTTTACATTTATACTTGACATCTCTCACTTTGTCCACCAACACTGAGTTTCCACTAACCAGTAATGCATTCTGGGATTACACCCTTCATCAAGGATACATTTGATGAGTTTGGACAAAAAAAGATTTCTCTGAAGGCAGCATTCTATGCCTGCCTACCTTTTGGTCTTGTTTATAATACCTTAAAATGCTGTCTAGGAAAGCAGCTCACTAGGTTTTGTAAAAGAGCTTATGTTTTTTCTTTGAAATTAAGCCCATTATACCTGTCTAAGCACAGGATTCAGCACAACAGGTGTAGGGAGCAGAGCTGGGGTCACATTGTTCACATTTGGCTTGCTAAAGACTGGCAACAGAACGCAAAACCAGGGAGAGAATCCAAGATATTAGGGAAGATGATTTATCTC
Source organism: Paracanthobrama guichenoti (assembly GCA_018749465.1). Taxonomy (NCBI): domain Eukaryota; kingdom Metazoa; phylum Chordata; class Actinopteri; order Cypriniformes; family Gobionidae; genus Paracanthobrama; species Paracanthobrama guichenoti. The sequence continues at coordinate 28,280,687 of CM031956.1, forward strand.
CGCTGTCAAAAATGTGACAGCCAATAAAAATGCATCAGAGAGAATGCTGGGTGAAACTATGCAAAAGATACACTCAGATTTCAGAAGAAATGCTGATGGGCCTGGTTGTTCCTTTAAAGTTTCAAATAATACTTTTCAAAATGAATCGCTAAACTGTGTGTGATTCACTCTTTTTTTACTCTGTTCCAATAAACCATCTGAAAAATCACAATGCTGGACTGAAACGTTGCCTTCTTTTTTTTCTGTTTCAAAGAAGGCTGTGACCTCCCCAGAAGTTCTCCCACAGATTCTGTAAGATGGGGAACGTCTAAAAACTTACAAAAAGAAATGAGGTCTCTGTGACTTTTTAAACAGCAGTGGATTAAGCAGACTAGAGTAGGTGTTTTCAGTTAATTCACAAAAAGTGCGACGCCATTTGCAAAGTGTTTTTGCCAGTTTCAGCCTGACACAGTTATCATTTTCATGTCCAGCACCATGTTGTTTAAATAGCAAATGCACTTGCGCCATCTGTTCACCCATGGGCGTGCTGGTCTGAAAACGAGGTGTGTTCAGGCGCATTGTTGGCGTTGCAATTTTGAGGCAACTGAAATTGATTGCTAGACTAGGTAAACCCAGCCTGATCTGCTGGCGATTTGATTTCGCCCTGCAACTGGGAAGCCTGTACATTCATTTCTACTGCTTCTGTTACACTTTTGCGGGAACCAATCACAGACTGGCTTATCCACCTGGCAGGGGTTTAAAGGGTCATGAAACCCCCTGTTTCAGCAGCAGCAGTCAGTTCTCACCACAGTTTTGAAAAATGCTATAAAAGTGGGCATGGTTTAACGGCAGAGTGGAGGAGGACGAGGGGAGACTGACCGCACATCAACAACGGCTTCTGATTCAGACAATTTTATTTTGCTCTCATTAAAAGCATCAAAGCTTCCCACAAATGCATGCTGCAAATTAGCATTAAGTTACACACAACACATTATATATACACGTGGATTTGTAAGCTCACCGTTACACAAATACATATATCCTGTGACAGCTATAATTCAATGCAAAATTAAATGCACAGCCATTTGCAATTTGCTTCGAAAATATATATGAACACACTGTTGCATAACTTTGATAACTTTTGAGGCTTATTTTGTGGAGTTTTATATGCCGTTTGGTCGGTTAAATGGCCGTGAAGAGTGGTTACACTCAGTGTGGATGAATCGCGTTTGTGTGAAGACTCAGGATCTAATGAAGGGAACGTAGGCAACGCAGACACTCATACAAAGCAGAAGAAAACACTTGTTTTTGAGCCATTAATGCATCTCTCACTTACTGTATGCGATCTCACTGTTTGAAGCACCAGTCAGGGGAAAAATGCCCATCAACACGTGCTGTCATGAATAATTAAGCACGTGCTGTCATGAATTAAGCAACGCGTCTTCTCATAGGATAAAGACACGCAGTCTCATGAATAATTATGAGACACCGATGAGTCATCGCTGTACTATAGTATGAGAAAATGTCACAACCTATGACGTTGACATGAAGACAAATTTAAACCAGGAAGTTGAAATAGAGCAAAAAGGTTTACAATTAACTAGTTTTCTCCCACATTCAAAACTAACAGATGGTAACATTGTCTTCCATGATATTCAACACACATACTTCAGTTAAATTCTCAGAAAATTTGGTTTAGGGTTTCATGACCCTTTAACATGATGACGGATAGAGAAGCGATGGGTCGTTGCCATGGTTGTTGCCCGTTGATCACACCTCTTGTGGTCTGATTGGTTTAAGGACTATCCAATTGCATACATTGTCATTTGAATAATGCTCATTGATCACACCTCTTGTGCAGTAGAAAATACATAGCAGACTCCCCAGACCAATGTTCAATCTTAAATTGAGCTTGGTCTGGTGATAGTGAGACAAATTGACTCCACCATTGACCAACAAAAACCTGGTCTAAAGTCAATAGCGCAGTATTTTTTGTGTTATTTAAAGGGTGCGTTAGTAATATGCGCATATAGGTGGGTGCACAACATGCATACTCTGCTTGTTACACACAGGGACGTGCAGAGGCACACAGACATTTTTAAATATTAAAAATAAAAGGATTCCTCTCTGGAGAAGCGCTCGCAGATTCCGCCATGTAAATAGCGAATCCACCATGGTGCAAGTGCAACTGGCTTTTAAAGGGAATGAGAGATGAGACTCTTCAATCGTTAAACTAGAAAAAGTGGATTCAGACACGCCCAAAGTGCACCCACACCGTGCGCTTTAGACCATGTGCTCAGATCATTAAAATAGGGCCCATTACCTTTCATGTGTGTAATATACACTCACCTAAAGGATTATTAGGAACACCTGTTCAATTTCTCATTAATGCAATTATCTAATCAACCAATCACATGGCAGTTGCTTCAATGCATTTGGGGGTGTGGTCCTGGTCAAGACAATCTCCTGAACTCCAAACTGAATGTCAGAATGGGAAAGAAAGGTGATTTAAGCAATTTTGAGCGTGGCATGGTTGTTGGTGCCAGACGGGCCGGTCTGAGTATTTCACAATCTGCTCAGTTACTGGGATTTTCACGCACAACCATTTCTAGGGTTTACAAAGAATGGTGTGAAAAGGGAAAAACATCCAGTATGCGGCAGTCCTGTGGGCGAAAATGCCTTGTTGATGCTAGAGGTCAGAGGAGAATGAGCCGACTGATTCAAGCTGATAGAAGAGCAATTTTGACTGAAATAACCACTCGTTACAACCGAGGTACGCAGCAAAGCATTTGTGAAGCCACAACACGCACAACCTTGAGGCGGATGGGCTACAACAGCAGAAGACCCCACCGGGTACCACTCATCTCCACTACAAATAGGAAAAAGAGGCTACAATTTGCACAAGCTCACCAAAATTGGACAGTTGAAGACTGGAAAAATGTTGCCTGGTCTGATGAGTCTCGATTTCTGTTGAGACATTCAGATGGTAGAGTCAGAATTTGGCATAAACAGAATGAGAACATGGATCCATCATGCCTTGTTACCACTGTGCAGGCTGGTGGTGGTGGTGTAATGGTGTGGGGGATGTTTTCTTGGCACACTTTAGGCCCCCTAGTGCCAATTGGGCATTGTTTAAATGCCATGGCCTACCTGAGCATTGTTTCTGACCATGTCCATCCCTTTATGACCACCATGTACCCATTCTCTGATGGCTACTTCCAGCAGGATAATGCACCATGTCACAAAGCTCGAATAATTTCAAATTGGTTTCTTGAACATGACAATGAGTTCACTGTACTAAAATGGCCCCCACAGTCACCAGATCTCAACCCAATAGAGCATCTTTGGGATGTGGTGGAATGGGAGCTTCGTGCCCTGGATGTGCATCCCACAAATCTCCATCAACTGCAAGATGCTATCCTATCAATATGGGCCAACATTTCTAAAGAATGCTTTCAGCACCTTGTTGAATCAATGCCACGTAGAATTAAGGCAGTTCTGAATGCGAAAGGGGGTCAAACATAGTATTAGTATGGTGTTCCTAATAATCCTTTAGGTGAGTGTACAGTAGCTGTCATTGGTATTGTCTCCCAAAAGAAAGCACAGATTCTGAACTGCCTGAAACGAGTCATCAGTAATTCCTTCCTAAAGGCTTACCTCCTGCACAAACCTAAATTTGTTTGTTCAAATTTGCATAATGCCAATGGTCTTCATTGGCTGCTGGTGAACAACGTCTACTTTGGCCCACCCTCAAGCACTTTAGTTGTAGCTGAGGCCTGAGTTTGGTCACAGAGTTTGGTTTGTGATATCGAGAAATAAATCCACTTTGCTTCACTTCCAAAGAATGAAGAGTCGGCCTCGAATTAATACGGTAAAACCAATGTCATCGTTCCTGATCGTATCATGGTGTATCAAGCGCAGAGGAATGAAATTCAGATATGGTAATGGTGATTTGGTTTCTGACACACGCTGTAAGCAGTCGACCAATCACAACAGACTGGGCCATTTGACCAATCAGATCAGTGGAAGCTCTCGGAAAGTAGGGGTTTAGAGAGACCGAATCCTTTATCAAATTGTTTCAGACACTGTGAGAAAAGATGTGATGCTGCAATGCATATTATGAAAAAAATGAAAGTGTTTTTTTTTTTTTTTTTTGGATCCATTTAAACCCATTGTAAGTGACAAAAATTAGATCCTCTAATAGGGTCACTTTGAACTGACACTGTATCTTTACTTTAGGCATTCGGAAACAAATCTTGCATCTAATTCCAATTTTAATGGTGTGTATATTTGATAATTATATTGGTCATGCAGGGAAAAAACACAGCTGTAAAAAAAAAAAAAAACAGCTTCACATTAAGAAACTTGCAAGATTTTCACCGCTAGGTGTCTAAGTGTCAGCGCGCGTTCACGGACGGGCGTACTTCATTAGAGGTCGCCGGTCTTATCGGATTCAACGGATGCACGGGGGACTGGCGGCACTGGGATATGAAGCCAGTGTCAGAGTGAGTGGAATGAAGATCCGACAGCCTCCCAGAGAGAAACGCCAGGACCCTGAAAAGCTAATTTACTCTGTTGTAAAAGTGATGGCATCTCAAAAACAAAGTGACATTGAAAGATGCATCTGAGAGGCCCAAGCCAGTCACGTCCCCCTCCCCAGCCACGCCCCAGGTGTCGATATATAACATCCCCGCTCATATCAACTCAGAGGGAGGGGACCAATCAGTGTCCTCCGAGCTCACGCTTGATACCCCTCCACCTCCCCGACAGCATAAGGCTGTCAGCTCCCAAAACAAGATGTCGTGTCAACGCTGGAAAATTACACAATAACGAGGCCCACTTGAGATTAGGCTAATGAGAAAATCAAAACACAATTTAATTCTTGTCAGCGACGAGACATCTTTAAATTACCTCTCCTTGCATGCTGATTACCCAAAGCACGCCACTCAGCCAGAGGCTGCTTAAAATAACCCTCTGGCTCTTTGGACGACACGTTCGCTTTGTATATCTGTCGTGGAGGAAGGGAAGAAAGGAACCGTTTCATTCCGCTCTTGTAATAAAGATCTGACCTGAGGCATGACTCCGGGCGAAGTTTCAACGTACAGTTGGGTTCGGAAGCTGAGCGTGCAAACCAATTACCTGAGTGGAATTGGCGCTGTGATGCAATTCAGAATAGCTGAATAGTAGCCCCCTCATACATGGCACTAATTTAGATGGGAAGTGCTTAGGGAGAAATGGTTGATTTTGGATATTTGCAACATCAACAACATATGGTAAATGTTATAAATTTGAACCAAAATGCAGAACATTACCTTTTTTCCAGTTTATTGGTCTCACAAGGGCTCGTCTCTTTGTCTTTGGCGTCTGTCGTCCAGTCTTGGTTATAGATGTCACCGTGGTAATTAACTGCCAAAATGTTTGTTACATTCAGCCACACAGCGGCTCGTTTTCTGTTCCCAAACAACCAGCTAGCATATGGCGCAGAATGTTACACACTCCTAATAGCCCATGAGAGCTGCCACTTCCTAATAAACCTGCGGCTGCAACAGCGCTGAAAGCACAAAACCTGTTAGTGTAACTCACCTAAATGTGAACGCATGAGATTGGGAAAGTATGTCTATGGTGTTCGTGGATGGAAATTATAAACTGTCAAAGAGGGAAAAAAAGAATGTATTTCCGAGATGAAAATATTGAAGCTATTTTTACAGCTGGTCTAAAATGGCCATTGGCTGGTCCAAGCTAATAGATAATTTTAGACTTGCAACAATCAAGCTACAAATGTAAGTGTTCAAACTGGTTTTTGGGCACATATTAGCTGGCCAACCAACTAATGGCTAGATATGACCGATTACCAAGTATTAAAAATAAAAGGATTACCAGGCATGTTTGTGTGCATGTACTTATTGTTTTCCAGTTTATATCCTCAGCAATGAGATGAATGGTTATAGGTGGACTGATTGACAAAGTATCATCAAGCTGGGTGGTGATGGCAATTGTCATTGCAGTATCTGAATCACAAAACCACACAAACACAAGGGTTGCATTATAACTTAAACAGCATGCAATTACAATTAATGCATGTCAAATAAGTATAGCATGCCAAATAAATGCTTATATGTACAATATGATGGATTTGGATAAGAAGTTTGTGACGATTTTCTTTCAATGTATCGATCGATGAATACAAGGCTAAAGCTGCATCTGCAGTTTTTAGATTTTTTAACCTAAAAGTTATGAATTTTAAGGTAATTAATATACAGATGCTAGCGGAAGTATGTTACACAGTGGATCTGTGGTATTGTTATTCAGTTTTATGGTGTGGTAGTACATTACTGTTCAAAAGTTGAGGGTTGGTGCATTTATTTGATGAAAAATACAGTACAGCTGTAATATTCTGCAATATTATTACAATTTTAAATTATTGTTTTCCATTTGAATATATTTTAAAATGTAATTGATTCCTCTGATGGCAAAGCTGAATTTTCACAGTCTTCAGTGTCACATGAGCCTTCAGAAATCCTCAAGATGATTATTATTATTATTATCAATGTTGCTTAATAGTTTTGTGGAAACTGTGATATTTACATACCTCACGCTTGGTTATATTGAGCCAATTATTAATTTTAACTTATTAACTCAATTTTAACTATTAACTTCCTCATGAAACACAAATCTTAGCACTCCCTCTCCCCATTGCTCACCCTGTTTTGTTGTATTTTTACGAGACCTCCTTGTCCGGATGGAGGATACAACAGCCAGCACTGGGTCAAATGGTTTTACCATTTTTTCCTGTCACGCAGGTTAGTATCTGGGCAGGCGGCGGGGGAGGGAGTTCTTTACAGGTTCGGCGGCTCTTTGATAGCACACTGAATCAGTGGAGCGAGTAAAGCGTTTCCACCTCATGGTTTCGCCTGGGCACTCCTGGTACCTCCAGCTGAGCCATATGGCCCCAGGACTCTCCTCATCTCTCAGATTTCTGCTCATGTGAGGGGAGGAGAAACATGTCTTACACACATCACTGCTTTTATACACTCCATGAACACATGAGCTCCCAGATCTACTCAGATCCATTCTACTACCACTGTCATGACTATTGATGCTAAAAATGTGTACACAAAAGCTTTACACTTTCACAATTAATTGTGCAAAAAGCATGTGCTTGTTTACACACACACACACACACACACACACACACACACACACACACACACACACACACACACACACACACACACACACGTCTGGTTTTTATACTGTACAAACTGTGTATTCTTTCCCTAACCCTACCCCTAAATTAACCCTACCCCTAAACCTACCCATCACACAAAACTTTCTGAATTTTTACATTTTCATGTTTTTGTAAATAAACACATGCTGCTTTTTGCACACATTTAACTGTAAAAACCATAGTGAAAAGTGTGCTGAATTTTTAGCACCGATAGTCATTCCTTTGAGGATTTTTTGAGAAACAAAATTTAAACATTTTCTGAAAAGACAATGCCTGTACAAAAGTTGCTATGTGGTGGCTAAGATGTTCCAACTGGATTTTGTGTTTTGCTATGTAGTTCTGGATGGTTAACATGATTTCACCAAGTAGAACATGTTTCTGGATCACCATCCATCGAGGATTTCCTCACTGGCAGGCCTCAGGTGGTGAGAATAGGCCAGTCCACCTCCACCTCCATCACCCTGAGTGTGGGAGCTCCACAGGGCTGTGTCCTGAGTCCCCTGCGCTACTCTCTCTACACACATGACTGTTTGTCCACACACAGCTCCACCTCTATCATCAAATTTGCTGATGATACTGTTGTCCTGGGCCTCATTTCCAACAACAATGAGACGGCATACTTGGACGAGGTGGAGCATCTAACATCATGGTGCCAGGACAACTGTCTCTCTCTGAATGTTGGCAAGACCAAAGAAATGATTGTGGACTTCAGGAAGAGACAGCAACGGACATACTCCCCCCTCATGATCAGCGGGTCACCAGTAGAGAGAGTGAGCAGCTTCAAGTACCTGGGTGTAAACATCTCCGAGGACCTGACCTGGACTGCTCACATTCAGACACAGGTGAAAAAAGCCAGGCAAAGACTGTACCACCTGCGCCAGCTGAGGAAATTCAGGGTTTCACCAGCTATCCTGAAAACTTTCTATTTAGGGGCGATAGAAAGTGTATTAACTGAGTGCATCACAGCGTGGTATGGGAACAGCACCAGTCATGACTGCAAAGCCCTGCAAAAAGTTGTGCGCTTATCCGAGCGTATCTCAGGGTCAGCTCTCCCGTCTCTGCAGGACGCCTACACCAAACGCTGTAAAGGTAGAGCTATTAAAATCATCAAGGACTCTAATCACCCTGCAAACCCTCATTTCACGCTGCTGTCATCTGGTAAGCGCTTCCGAAGCCTGATGGCCAAAACTGAGAGAGCTTCTTCCCCCAGGCCATCAGACTCCTGAACTCAGTCACTTAACATCACGTGACCATCGACATACCGACATACTGTCATTGCACTGCACTTTCTGTTCTCGTTGTTACTGTGTAACAGCCTGTTATAAACCTGTTTGCACATTATACTCTTTGTACATTTGTTAACCACATATCTATAAGTCTACAGTTTACTCACTGCACAGTTTACTCCACTTATTTTATTCCACTTCTTTATTTTTATTTTTACTTTTTTTCTACTTGACTTGATTATTTATAATTCTACACCTATATATATATATATATATATATATATATAGTACTTTTTTTTATCCTATTTCTATTATAATTTCCTCCTTGTGTTTTTAACTGTGAATTTTGCACTGTCCATGGAGCGGACCTGTTTACATTTCATTGCCGGTTGTATATTCTGTATATAACTGTGTATGTGACAAATAAAACTCTTGAATCTTGAATCTTGAATCTTGAACCATCCTTGTTGATCCCGGAACAACATTCAAATCCACCAGTCAGATTTGAGGGATAGTTTTCTTAGTTAGTGTCAAGTTTAGGCTTACAACAAGGGATAGGGTTATGGCTTCTCACCATTCTTATTCATCTCATCTATCATTTTCCTCTGATTTTAGGGATAAATTATGGGTAGGGTTATGTTTAAGGGGTATAGAGATAGGGTTAGGACTATGTTTTTGGACAGGAATGTTGTTCTAGGATCAACAATAGAAGTCTTACTTGGCAAAATCACAGTGACCATTCTAGGTGGTTGCTTTTAGCACATTTCTATGCAGTTTGAACTCATTGTGATGTTCTTGGTGGATGCTAAGTGGTTGCTAATGAAATTTTAGCATGTTGCTGTGCTGGCAAAATGTTAAGGAAAAGGCATTTTAAAGAAAAGAGAGCAGGATGCAAAAATGACCAAATGCATGAGCATTTAGTTCATGTGAACATGAGCACCTCAGCTCAATGTGTTTGAAGCCTGTACGCTTTCGCTATAGGCTACGGCTCTGACTAACACTTTAACATAAATTAACACCTTCCAGTCTCAGATCTCAAGCCAGCGCTGTGTGCACTGACAATATTTTGTGCTGATAAAAGGTTACAGCTGTGTTGTGGAATAGCTGTCCCTACCTAATCGCATCAGTCTTCCCTAATGTATAGCCTTCTCATCGACTGATGTGATATATAACCTTCAGCGCGTATGAAATCCCGCTGTTTCTGCAGTGGAGGGATTGGCCAGAGCTGCCAGCACTCGCTGACAGCATATGTAGGCATGACAGATGACAGTGCAGGAGGAAGTGACTCGGGAGAGGAAAATGATCAGGAGGGAGATGCACAAGTGCACACACACACATAGCCGCCATCCTCCTCAAAGGCATCTTCCCATCTATTTGACACAGTAATTACAGCACATGCTGATTCCAATGATGGATGAAGTCCCAGTCTGGGATGCACTCTTCCTTCATTTTTCTCTGTCTCTCTCACTCTCGGTCTCGCTCACACACTCAACTGTTTATGTGATGAAGACCATCCAAATGAGGGATAAATATGCACACAGTGTGTCAAATGAGTAGACTGTACAAAAACTCAGTATTCATGAGACAAACAATACCTGGATGACGTACTGCATCTGTGGAGATTTTGAAGTGTGCAACCAGTGGATCATTCTATCCCATAAGGCCATTGAACCCTTGTGGAAATAAAAGGTACACTTTAGCATACTTTTTAAAAATGGAAATAATATACTGTAAAGGGAATATACTTAAGTGCAAACTGAATGCAATGTTTCTAGACACTTAATTGCATGTCAATTGCAATTAAATGAAAGTTTATTATAGTATTAATACATATTCAATGCAATTAGCTGACATTTAGAGTGCTTTTTTGATCCACTTAAGTAGGCCTTAAGTCTTTCTTTATATGTAATTTCATAATTACTTTGATTGTCTTTGAAATATGATTAAAGAGTATACTGAATATACTGAAAAGCAATGTCATTTAATGTAATTTCTATTAAAACTTGTAGGTCATATATTCAAATATACTTACACATTTGTAATGATGTACCATGACCAGTACATTTAAATATAAATGTAAAATCGAAAAAAAAAAAACACTACAGTTACAATGATAGTCAATTACTTTACATTTGCTTTAGTATCTTAGTCAACACATCAAATTATGTGATTATTAAAACATTCTAATTTAAGATTTTGCAGTATATTATTTCATAACGCTATTCCATTTAACTTTGTGTTAATTGCCATTTCTTTGTAACTGTTTGTAAATTTTACAAGCAATTTAAGTGAATATAACACCATTTTTTTGGTGCACTTTAAAATGTACTTTAAAATCTGACGTTTTGAAAATGCACTTTCTTTAAACACACTTAAATGTTTTTTTTATTTCATTCATATTATATAATCTGCAAGTGCAGTTTTTTAAAATATACTTTTAAGATTTTAGATACTTTTAAGCACACTACAAGTGCACATTCAATACAATTAAGCTGAGGGGCCATCAGATACAAAACTTTGGAGAACTGTGAGAAAACATTATTTGTTAAGTTTTTAATAAATATATATTATGAGGTAATGTAGGAGGCAAGTTTCCATCATGCACTGTGATTCTACTCATATCTTTTACTTCCAGGCAAAAGTGACAAATGACTAGCGGGTTGCCTTTCAGTCGAGCTTGACACACACACGCACACACATGGCAGATCGCTCACGGCAGGGTGAGCAAGTGAATGTTGTTTGCCTGTTCAGCGGTAGCAGATGTTGGCTAGCGTTTAATAGAGATGTTAATGCCGAAGCAAAGACGGAGCTCATTCGGTTTGGCTGCTCTCCCTTCGTCTCGCCTGCTCTTTTCTCTTTCATTAGCACGAGTGTGAACACCTGGTGCGAGCCCTGGGACACCAGCAGAGCTGACGGACCAACATGCCTCTCTACAACCCCTCTCGCACCCCTGCTCACCACACACACACATGAACACACAGCAGTGATGTAGATGGCCATGTTGGCAGTGATGGGAAGGGGATGGAGAGGTTGATCATAGCCTGAGGGTCTGAGAAAGAGAGCGAGAGCCTGTGGAATTGAAGCATCTTTGGCTCATATCCTCATCATCCTCAGTGTTGTCCCCTCATGTACCCTTAGTAATAGAACCAGTGACCCCTGACGCATCACAGTCAGGGCAGTATATGTGTGTGTGTGTGTGTGTGTGTGTGTGTGTGTGTGTGTGTGACAGAGACACTGTCAGCTGAATGTCTGACCTTTAACTCTGCCTCTATATGAAGAGATGGAGTCACATTTGCTGCCACATGCACCAGCCTAGTTGAATGAAAAGCATAATTAACAGATTATTAGTAGTGTTGGCTAAAGCAATAATCTTTATTATTACTGCTTATATTTTAGAGTATGGGTTAGAGATTTGAATGAATCCCTAAATATTACACATCAGTGTAACTTTGCAGTTCATGCATGAAATATATCTTAAATTGTGCAACGTGTTAAAACGTGTGATATTACTTTTCAAACAAACAAATTGTATTATGCAAACTATAAAACTGGTAATAAAGTAATTATTCCATAAAGTAAGGAATAATTGATGACGGGGCGTTTAATTATTAGAAAAATAATGCACACCCAAGGTGGTAATGCGGCCCCGACACGAAGCGGATGTGCATTATTTTTCTAATAATTCATAGGCCCAGAGTCAATTATTCCGCTTATACTACGGTTATGCACTGTCCATGGAGCGGACCTGTTTATATTTCACTGCCGGTTGTATATTCTGTATATAACTGTGTATGTGACAAATAAAACTCTTGAATCTTGATTACCACACCTCAAAACATTGTTCAGATGTTGTATTTCAAGACATTTGTCAGGTTAAAGCGCTCTTGTGTGTAGGACTATTTTCTTACTCATCTCATCCCACATCTCCATTGCTAATTCCAAAACGTCATTTTAGAACTAGTAGAGGCTTGAGCCACTGATGACTAATGCAGTTATTATTAATGCAGTTATTAGAGAGAGAGAGAGAGAGAGAGAGAGAGAGAGAGAGTGAGTGAGTGTGTTATCATGCGTGTATGAATTAATTAATTACCTGTCTGTCTGTCTGTGCATCTCTCAGCAGTGTTCGGCAGCAGCGTCTCTACTAATAACGAAACTATAAGTTTATCGACGCCAGGAACAGAGCTGTTATTATCTTGCTAGTAGAAATGTCGTTTCTGTGTGAGTGTGTTCATACTGTAGTGTGTGGGTGCTTTTGAGTGTGAGAGAGAGAGTATGTGCTCTCCTTACATAGTAAAATGTAATTTTGTGGCAAAAACGTAAATAATTTGTCCTTTTTATCCTATTGTTTACTGTATTTATTTGCTTGGTCAGTGTGGGTTTTGGTTCTTTTGCTGTTGTAGGCTGTAAGGATCTTTGAATGGCGAAGTGATATGGAACTGTAATGCGGTAAAGACCTGACTGGAACTACTTTAGCTGTGCGTATTCCTGAGATTAATTGCACACCTTAGAACATTCGTCAACCAATCAGATTCAAGCATTCAACAGCCCAGTAGAATAAAATCGTTTAATGCACATCTAGCTGTGGATTATCCCGCTTATACCATGGTCATTTTCCAGCACTGACAACTTAAAGCCAAGGCCGTAACCATGTCTGAACATTTTAATTTTTATAGAGCATAAAGAAACAGAACAGTGAACGAAATTCAAGGTCTAATTCTAGTTGGGAAATAATAACATAGATCTGCAGTTAACAATTGAATTCTCTAGTGGTGTGGTGGTAGAACTTTTGTAAACAGTGTCAAAGATTCCAGGTTCTAATCCGCTCTCCTATCGTTTTTTTTTTTTTTTTTTTTTTTCTTCATTAAAATCAAAGATGTTCATCAATGATTGCATATTAAGAGCAGGGACATGTTTGTGTGCATTTTGTTTTGTGATTTCACCAGAAATAATAGAGTCTCTCTCCGCAGCGGCATTAAGTGATAGATTGACACACTCGTCTGTGTGTGTGAAGACTGTGTACGGTGTGTGAAGTATGTGGTCTGGCATTGTCATGTTGGAAAGTGCAAGGTCTTCCCTGAAAGAGCCGACGTCTGGATGGGAGCATATGTTGTTCTAGAACTTGGATATACCTTTCAGCATTGATGGTGCCTTTCCAGATGTGTAAGCTGCCCATGCCACACGCACTCATGCAACCCCATACCATCAGAGATGCAGGCTTCTGAACTGAGCGCTGAGAACAACTTGGGTTGTCCTTGTCCTCTTTAGTCCGGATGACATGGCATCCCAGTTTTCCAAAAAGAACTTCAAATTTTGATTGGTCTGACCACAGAACAGTTTTCCACTTTGCCACAGTCCATTTTAAATGAGCCTTGGCCCAGAGAAAACGCCTGCGCTTCTGGATCATGTTTATATATGGCTTCTTTTTTGACCTATAGAGTTTTAGCCGGAAACGGCGAATTAACGGTGGATTGTGTTCACCGACAATGTTTTCTGGAAGTATTCCTGAGCCCATGTTGTGGTTTCCATTACAGTAGCATTCCTGTATGTGATGCAGTGCCGTCTAAGGGCCGAAGATCACGGGCATCCAGTATGGTTTTCCGGCCTTGACCCTTACGCACAGAGATTGTTCCAGATTCTCTGAATCTTTGGATGATATTATGCACTGTAGATGATGATAACTTCAAACTCTTTGCAGTTTTTCTCTGAGAAACTCTTTCTGATATTGCTCCACTATTTTTGGCCGCAGCATTGGGGGAATTGGTCCTCTGCCCATCTTGACTTCTGAGAGACACTGCCACTCTGAGAGGCTCTTTTTATACCCAATCATGTTGCCAATTGACCTAATAAGTTGCAAATTGTTCCTCCAGCTGTTCCTTATATGTACATTTAACTTTTCCGGCCTCTTATTGCTACCTGTCCCAACTTTTTGGAATGTGTAGCTCTCATGAAATCCAAATGAGCCAATATTTAGCATGACATTTCAAAATGTCTCACTTTCAACATTTGATATGTTATCTCTATTCTATTGTGAATAAAATATAAGTTTATGAGATTTGTAAATTATTGCATTCTTTTTTTATTCACAATTTGTACAGCGTCCCAACTTTTTTGGAATCGGGTTTGTAGTTTCATAACTAGGTATAAATGTTTAAGTGTCTCACTTAAACATCTCACATACCCTAGGCAAAATCTATTGCAGACCGTAAAACAGATTTTTAAAGAAAACTCAATACACTAACCTGCATGTCAGTCTGTATGCATGAAAAGCCTTGTTTGGTTGTGCTTAGTAAGTTTCATTTAATTTTACATTCAAGGCTTTAAGCAGATGCTCTTGTCCACAAACCATCACATGTATGCCCTCAATGCCCTGTGTGTGCAGACTGCAAATCTAACCTGTCAAAAGAGAAAAAGACACCAAGTGAGTATAAATGGATATTGCAATTCAAACTCAGACAATTGTCTGTGAAATATAGTACAGATAGGGGAGAGTAAAGGGTACGAGTGACTAACATACTCAAAGGTTTGGAATTTGAAAGTCTTTTTTGACTTTCCCATTAATGCATGTTAAAAAAGAGGAAGTGGCTAAGAAAGGTAGCGTTTCCAGAGAGGATGTGAGCACGTTTGTTGGCCTTGAGTGCATTTTAGCTCTGCGTTGTGCTCGCTGTACCACTCCACCTACACCAACTTCCTGTCCCATTGGCATCGTCCCCTGGCACTCTGGAGAGTAAGGAGCAGCCAATCGGCATGGAGAGCGTCCCTGATTGACGTCAGAGCAGCCGGGACTTCCTGTGTGGTGTTGAGAGAAGTGTGCTCTCTTCCTCTGTGGCTCCGCAGATGAATGACAGAATAGAATCAAAGTGTCCAGTGTCTAAAATTACACTGCCTGCACTCTGCAAATAGTTACACATATTTGAAAAATGAATAATATATATTGTTCACTGTTTTTTTTGTCTGCTCACACTGGAAGTAACATTAGGGGTTGTTTTGTTATAATGCCACTTCAGTATAATACTTAAATGTATTATTAATAATTATTGTTATCATAATCATCATATGCAAGTAATGCAGTCCAATTACTTGTTTGCATTATCCAGGCATTGTTGTATTTATTTGTAAGGCAATGGATTTATTTTGATAAGGAAAGTTGGCCATTGTAGTGTAAAAATTCACTTTAAAACATACACTGGTTCAAACTATAGACTACTGTACTGTTTATGTTTGATTTATGTTGTGCTTGGGACATGGCTTTTAATGGTGAGACTTTTGTTTTTGTAATCATGCTCTCAAAAATTATATGAAAATTTGGATTTAGATTTATCAGCCAATATATTGGTATTGGCCAAAATATTCAATATTTAGTAAATGACTTTGTCACATTTCCAAGTAACTCACAATTCGGACTTTATTTCTTACGATTTCAAGTTTATATCTCATAATTGACATGTTTTCATGTTTATAACTCATA
Organism: Paracanthobrama guichenoti; assembly: GCA_018749465.1. Taxonomy (NCBI): domain Eukaryota; kingdom Metazoa; phylum Chordata; class Actinopteri; order Cypriniformes; family Gobionidae; genus Paracanthobrama; species Paracanthobrama guichenoti. Next base: position 28,296,585 of record CM031956.1, read on the forward strand.
ATTAACTTTCTCACATTTATAGTAAGTTATAATATACAAATTATAACTTGTGCATTCAGCATTCAAAGTTATATAAATATTAAAATGATTGTAAAATAATGCTTCTGATATATTCATACACATGGACCAAATAGGTAAATTAATGAACATAAAATGTCTATTTTCGTCCCCATTTTAAAGATAGAAAAATATTTGTCCACAGATTTTCACCAATCAGAATCAGATTAATTTGGTATATAACTTTTGGGTGCATATACTATCATATCAATATATGAAAAAAATTACTATTATATTTGTCAAGCCCAGGATCTCAAAAGTGGGCCACTTGATGCATTGGACAGGACTGCATTATTCATCTCACTGCAACTAGATTTATCCTTGTCGCACGAGTAGACATCATTTCTCCAGCGGTTGAGATAGCAGTGTATTTCTGTCAGACAGGTTATATTTACTCTGGTCCAGAGAGAGAAGCTACACCAGAGGAAATGACAGAGCGTGAAATGCTTTTCTGTGATTAGTAAAGACACAGGATATGGCTCTCAGCACATCCTTTAGCGTGAGAGAGTTGGCGCTGTTGCCAAGCAGACGCCACTTCCTAAATGATCCTCTACAGTAGTGTTTAGTGTGGAAAGAAAGATTTATACCATTTCCTGCTGCATCTACTGACTCAAATGATCACTCGTGGCTTGTTATTTTCAAAATGATGACAATCATTTTGCTGCTGTAAAGTTCTCATGATTAGATCATCTCAATGTCAAATGAAAGTTTGCTGAGAAAGACTGTGAAAACTCAATTTGAAGGTGTGTTTGAAGAGTTGGCAGGCTTTGTCTCTGCAGCTTGGGACTGAACTTTACACGCTTTGTCAGTCACTTTAAAATCTTTCAGATGGTTTGCAGGTAATGTATTCTCTCTTTGGCCTGTCTGCATGAAACTACTTCAAATAAACTCACCACTGACCCAACGCCTAACTGCCTGTTTCATCTTTGTTTCTTCAATCATCCAGTTGTTTTATGTTAACATTTAACAGGCAAATAACTTGGTACAGATACCAAATTCCCATAAACAATGACCATATTTCTATGCTATTGTAACGGAGGCCAGCTAGTAGTCGCTGTACGAGTAAACCTCACTCCTCTGATCTCAAGAGATGCTCTAGCGACTGCCGTTAGAGGTTGCAGCCTCCTTGCCAGAGCGTCCGACTCTCATGCGGGTGAACCCGAGTTCGAGTCCTGCTTGGAGCGGGCAGTTCTAACAGGAGGGGTTACATTGGTGAAATGACCCGGGTGGGAGTGAAGTTTAGGGGGGTGAGTGAAACAGAGGCCAGCTAGTAGTCGTTGTGCGAGTAAACCTCACTCCTCTGATCTCAAGAGATGCTCTAGCAACTGATGCTAGAGGTTGCAGCCTTTAGCCTCCTTGTTAGAACGTCCGACTCTCATGCCGGCGAACCCGAGTTCAAGTCCCGCCTGGAGCGGGCGGTTCGAACAGGAGGGGTTACATTATACCATACTATGGGAGAAATGAAAACGTCACTTCTCGGATCTTGGCTTGACTTACTGCTCATCTGGTCATTTCAACCAAGGCCATCTCAAAGACACCTTGAAGAAGAGGAGAAGTCTCTGTCGAGGTAAATGGCACAATGAAAGGAAGGATGTGAAGGGAAGACAGCGGCCCATTCTAGGAGAAGAGAGCAGATCAATAAATCAATAAGTGTTTATATGTGTTTTATGAGGGTGGATGGGTGAATGTCTTTAAATGTCTGGCAGTTGACAAGTCAATTAAAGATAGCAAAGACGACCACCAACAATTACAGCAAGAACAACAACAATAAATAATAATAACCACCACCACCATCATGATCATCACTATTATTATTAGCTAAAAAAACTAAAGAAAGAATTATATATAAATTAAAAAAATCTTAAATATATACATGTGTGTGTATTTATATATACATAATAATTATACACAGTACACAAACATATGTAAACACTTTTATTTTGGATGCGATTAATCCCGACTAATAGATTTGACAGCACTAAAAAATATGAATAAATAATATTATTAGGTCACTTTGTCTGCATAGGCACTGCATATGTTGGCCTAGATTCTTCCCAATTATCACTATTGCCAATAATAATATATATTAAATTTTTTTACAGTAAGTTTTGACAGGTATTTATTACTTGACTTCAGTGTTTGTTTATAGTTTTCAGGGCATAAATCTGTACACACTGATATCCATCAGACGAGCGGAAGGCATTAGCCTTGTCCACAGTCCAGTCATTCATCGTCCGCCATGATCCCATTGTGTGAGTGGGACACAGCGGCCCTCTTTGATGTGAGCAGTTATTTAGCAGCCAAGAGTATGCAAACAAATCGCTCATACAGGAATTGTCCAGGAAGCCACTCCGACATCAAACAGCACTGTACGAAACAATAGTCTGGGACAGTCTATTCTGCAGCAGTTTTCTGCTGCTGTAGATGGATAAGTATGCGTTGCACGCAATAACCTCGGAAGATATTAGTCATTTGGCCGGTCACATAGTGAAGCAGAGACAATGTCTCTGTGTTATTTCAGATGGAGATATTTCGGAGACTTTTGGAAGTCTGATTTCCTCATCTCTCGCTGTGAATCACAGGCACTCTCCTGTCTCAGAACATGCATTTCCATGTCTCCAGTATTAGTTAAAACAACGGCTACCATTCATTATGTTGAATTATAGCTATAATTATAATGCATTTTACAAACCATTCGGGATTATTACTACAGATTCCATGGAAAACTATAGAAACCACGAAAAAAAAAAAAAAAAAAAAAAGGATTCATTGATGCATAAAGAAAAAAAACAAAAAAAAAAACACTATCTTTTGTAAAAGTAGAATTGTTTTTACAGTCACTTTTGACCAATTGAATAATGTATCCTTTCTTAATATAAGTATTCATGTCTTTATACAAAGAACTAGGAACCATAAAAGAACGGTATATTATAACGGTAATTATGAACGGTATAGTGTAAGACCAAACAAAATGTAAAAATGTAATCACCAGTGTGTGTGTCTAATGTGTCCCTCTGCGGCTGGCTGTGCTTGTTCTTCTGTTCTCCAAATGTTCTCCAGGGACGAAGGCCCTGCAGTGAGACACGGATACAGATAGATTACAAAGTGAGAAATAATCATTCATTAACCTCTGGCCCGTTGGGTCTGGAGATCGACCCGCTCCGGCGACAAACCCCATTGTTCCCCGTCCTGCTGCAGCTGGGTCAAGCCAATTGACTACACTCATAATGATCTTAAAGGGATTAAGTGGGCAAACACGCCCGAGAGTTCTTTTTTCAATTACACCACAAGTCATTTACATGAAGTGAAGCAGAGAGCCAATAACCCAGACCTGAAACACAGCGGCCCTCTGGGAATAACGGCCCTGAGCTGTCCTGCCTTCGACACACACTGGATTTTAATGTGTGTGTCTGTGTGTGTAATACAGAGAGGAGAAAGCTTGTCTTTGACATCCTGTCTTGTAAGTCATTCCCCAGGGAAAGTGCTTTCATTCACACAGGGCGACAAAGTTAATCAATCAGGCAATTTAGTGCAGCTGCAGCATGAAAAAGTGAGTTTATTTATTTATATGTTTAGTTTAATAATGTCCACCTTTGTCCTTTCATTTATGCACCATATTAAAATAATGTGACAAAGAGATAAACATATTGCAGTTATATTTCTGAAGAAAACATTTGTGTTTGCCCATGCAAAATACGTCACCAAGATGCTAGAGTGGTTGTCAGGGTGTTGCTATGGAATTTGACTGCCAGGCAGTGTTATATTTGTCAACCACTTTTTTTTATTTTTTTATTTTTTTATTTAGTCTTAGTATTAGCCCTGTGTCAAATGTACTTTTTTCATTTTTATCATATTTAGTCAACCTTGTAGTGTACCAAGTCGGTACTGAAATGTAAAAAATGTGACGCTTTGAGCACTGTTGAGCGGAATCACATATGTCTGTGATTGGCTACAATGATCAGCGCTTCAAAAACATGTTGTAAATATACATTAATGACCCTCTTCACCGAGCGCTTACTCAAATACACACGGGAGCTTTTGAAAGCAGGTGTCTATCAGTGGACCGGTCCGTTGATAGACGCCTGCTTGTGCTTTCAAATGCTTCCGATTTCAAAACACTTTCAAACACTTCCATGTGCTTTCAAACACTCCTGTGCGTTGATCATTGTAGCCAATCACAGACATATCCGATGAGCACGTGAACACAATGGCCAATCAGAGGTGTTTACGATTTCGCTCAACAGCGCTCAAAGCATTTTTAAAATTTCAGTACATACTTGGTACCGAAGTCGGTACTTTTGACAACACTACAACCTTGTCTTGTTTTCGTTTTAGTCGACTAAATGTCTGGGCATTTTCAATGGGCATAGTCAATGTTTATTTTGCTCAAAATTATATTGAAATGATTGTTGTAATTTGAGAAATTTTGGGGAACATGTAATCATTTTGAAATGTAAAAATAAACATTTTAAAATGATTACACCAATAAGCAAAAATCAGGTATTCAGCAACCATAATCTCAAATAAAGTCAAGATCCATATTTTGGATTTATTACAGTTCACCACTGAGAAGGTTTGATTGCAGATGTAGTCGCAGCAAACGGCTCATCACAGAACACAGACCGACTGAATGACACTTTCATTCAAGCAGAAAATCTCAAATGGAGATTGCTAAACTCCAGCTTAATTGTTTGTCAGTGTTTTCAGATCATCAGCAGCACCTTTGCAGTGTAGAAAGAGCGTGTGCACATAGATTGCAAAGATTAAGTAAAACGCAGAAAATAGAAAAGCTCTGATTGGGGGATTTAGACTCTTGACATCTGGCAACCGCAAGCACGAACGCTCGTAGTTGAGGCTTGTACAGCAGTCTGCAATATTGTGTCTCATTTTTTGTTGAAAAGAAAAAAAAAATATTCTAAAATCATTGAAAGCCTTATTGTCATTTCATCATCGTCTCATCATAGTCATGGGGAAAAAGATCATCATACAAGTGCTAGGGTGGTTGCCAGGGGTGTTGCTATGGAATTTCTTGTGTGATTGCTAAGATGTTGGTATGCAACTGCTAGGGTAGTTGCCATGGTGTTGCTGTGCAATTGTGAAGGCGGTTGAAAGGGTGTTGCTATGACATTTCTAGGGTGGTTGCCATGGTGTTGCAATGGAATTTCTAGGATGGCAGCCAGGGTGTTGCTTTGCAACTGCTAGGGTGATTGTCAGGGTATTGCTTGGAATTTCTAGTGTGACTGCCAGGATGTTGCTATGCAACTACTAGGGTGGTTACCAGGGTGTTGCTATGGAATTTCTACACAAGCTACACACCAACGTTTATTGCTCAGTGTTCAAAATGCTAAATCAATTAATAGTAATAGTTATAATGATGCTCACATTAGCAACAACTACAATTACGACACAACTGTACTTTCCTCTCTGACAAAAGAATAGCAGTTTTGCTGGGTCTCTTGGATTTCAGATATCAGCAGAGTTTCTTATTAGTAAACTGGAAGATGTGTAGATGCATGCCAGGACTCCCAGTAGATGCGATCAGAGACAGACCGGAGCGACTGATGACTGACTGGTGATGAGGGGATGAGAATAATGTGATAATAATGACCCTCCTCACCTCGCTGCGCTGATGTAAGCACTGCTGTCACCTGTGTCCATCGGAAGGGGTCAAAGGTTAGAAGATAATGATGTTACATTTTGATAACAGAGAGGAGGCGAGACAGGGATCGATGACCATGCGTCTCTGTCACCTTGAGCTGGCTGGAGGACACCGACTCTCAGCCGACACACACAGATCTGCTGAAAAACACAGCAGATTCAACTCATATTATTTATTAGGATCTGAGAAGCATAAGCATAGTGTACTGTTGCTATAACAGTTCTCTAACAAGGAAATGTCTGATTGTTTTAGTTGGTACTGTATTTACACTACTGTTCAAAATTATTATAGTAATTACTTTTATTCTGCAAGGATGCATTAAATTGATCAAAAGTGACAGTAAAGACATTTATAATGTTACACTTCTTTTGAAAGTTCTATTGATCAAAGAATCCTGAAAATCCTGTTGTCTTTAGGAAAATCCTGTTGTCTTTAGGTCTTTCAGGTATTTGAAACTGTGCTGAGCAGAGAGTTGCCACACATTCAGCTGAATGTAACAAGACTTTGATCCCTGGATCTAAAATCCCAGAGAGTTGCAGATTCCTCGTCAATTACGCTCATCTTCGGAATTCTCACTATGCAGCCCTTCCTTCGTAAGCACTAAACTATCCCACAGTACCCGGTTTCAGACCAGAAGAGCTTTACTGCAAGGCCTTGTAGGAAACTTTCAGTTGAAACATGATTTACTGTACATTTGTACAGATATCTGTTGCTCAAGTTTCCTGTTATTTTTACTTTCATATTGCTTGGATTATTTATATATTTATATAAATATATATATATACACACACACACACACACACACACACACACACACACACACACACACACACACACACACACACACACACACTATATTGCCAAAAGTTTTGAGACATCTGCCTTTACATGCACATGAACTTAATGACATCCCATTCTTAATTCATAGGGTTTAATATTTTGGCCATGATTCCCTGGTAGAAGATATTTATATCTCAATGGGATTATCTCCTGGTTAAATAAAGGATAAATAAATATGGAGTTGTCCCACCCTTTGCAGCTATAACAGCTTCAACTCTTCTGGGAAGGCTTTCCACAAGGTTTATGGGAATTTCTGACCATTCTTCTACTCATTTGTGAGCCCAGGTGGAAAATACGTACTATTAAATGTATTAAAATGTACTTGAGTATGTTTTTAGTACAATACAAATATACTAAAATGTATTTTTAATACATTTAATAGTACGTCTTTTTCACCTTGGAGGTCAGGCACTGATGTTGGACAGGAAGGCCTGGCTTGCAGTCTCCGCTCTAATTCAGCCTGAAGGTGTTCTATCTGGTTGAGGCAGTCAGGCAAGTACCGGTTTCCTGGCAACCTCCAAACCCAGACTCGTCCATCAGATTGCCAGACAGAGAACACGTCTCCACTGCTCTAGAGTCCCATGGCGGCGTGCTTTACACCACTTCATCCCACGGTTTTGCATTGCACTTGGTGATGTAAGCCATGGAAACCCATTCCATGAAGCTCTCTACACACTGTTCTTGAGCTAATCTGAAGGCCACACTAAGTTTGGAGGTCTGTAGCTATTGACTCTGCAGAAAGTTGACGACTTCTGCACACTGTGTCCCGCTCTGTGATTTTATGTGGCCTACCACTTCGTGGCTGAGTTGCTGTTGTTCTCAATTGCTTCCACTTTGTTATAATACCACTACAGTTGAGCGTGGAATATTTAGTAGTGAGGAAATTTCATGAATGGAGTTCTTGCACAGGTGGCAACCTATCACGGTACCACGCTTGAATTCACTGAGCTCCTGAGAGCGAGCCATTCCTTCACAAATGTTTGTAGAAGCGTCTGCATGCCTAGGTGCTTGATTTATACACCTGTGGCTATGGAAGTGATTGGGACACCTTCATTTTTTAAGCAAAATTATCATTAACTGCAAGTTAAAGCCCTTGAAATATTTTTCAATTATTTGCCAATTGTGTTCCCCCGAGAAACATTCTATTCACTCACAATACTTTTGCCTCCCATCTCATATTCTTTTTCTCTTCACCACATCCCTTTATGGGTTTCAGAGTTAAATAACTGAAATAAATACTATTATATTATTAAAAGAGTTGCAAAGAAATAATAAATAGAGGATGATGATGATACTACTACTACTTTTAATAAATATTAATACTAATAATACTTTATGAAACTAACATGCATTTGCTGGGATGTTTTAATTAAACCAGATTTGAAAGGCCTAATTTCCATTTCATGTTGTAGACAGTATTGCTTTGTCATTTGTTATGTGAGGGTTTAATAGGAGTCTTTTTAGCTATGTAATGCATATAACATTCACCATAAAATAACTTTAACAAAAAGAATAACAAAGAACAAATGTACAGTAACCATTACTCATGTAATGCAACGGAGACAAACGGACTCCAGCGAGAGCTCCAGAAGACAAAGTTACTCTAGAACACCAACACAGTTTGATCTTTACCTCTGCAGAGAGGCAAGATGGAACACAAACCTTAAATACAAAGCAGCGGGACACCCAAAGATGGAGAGAGGGAGAGAGGGAGAGAGAGAAAGCGAGAAAGCGAGAAAGAGAGAAAGAAAGAAAGAAAGAGACTACAGAGGCAGAGATATATAGGCCAAAATGCCAGTTTCAGTTGCTCAGGGAACTTAAAACCACAGATGACAGCAAGGGTCGTCTTAAACGTCAAGATGGATTGGCTCCTCATGACAGTGCCAGACATGGTTAAATGTTTGTCTCACTTGATACAAATAAGCATTTCAACAACTAGTGCACCTGAGACTGTATTAACTGTTGACGACGGCTCATAAATAAGAGAAAGGTAATGATTTACTATAAATAACTATAAGTATAACTATAGGTATACTATAAATATACCTGCCTTTGCTGTAAAGGATACAATTTGTACCAAAAAAGGCAAACAACATATATATATTAGTGCTTCAGTGGTGTGTATGTTAAATCCGTTCAAATGTTTGTGGTCAATTTTTTTTTTATTTTTATGAAAGACTTTTATACTTTTATTTAGCAAGGATGCATTAAATTGGTTAAAAATGACAGTAAAGACGTATAATGTTACAAAATATTTCCATTTCAAATAAATGCTTAAATGCTGTTCTCTAAAAAAGATTTAAAAAGAAAAACTGCTTTCAAAATTGATAATAAAGAGAAATGTTTCTTGAGCAGCATATTAGGATGATTTTACTGTATTTTAATTTTATTTTGAAGACCTAAATTAGCATAAGATTTTTTTACTTTTTATTATTATATTTAAAATGCAGAAGTCAATAACTGCTGCATAACACGAGAATGAACCTCATTGGTTCTTGAGGAAGCTCAAACTTGCTGCGTAACATGAGAATGAACCTCATTGGTTCTTGCTAAAGCTCAAACTTGCTGCGTAACACGAGAATTAACCTAATTGGTTCTTGTGGAAGCTCAAACGTGCTGCGTAACACGAGAATGAGCCTCATTGGTTCTTGTGGAAGCTCAAACGAGCTGCGTAACACGAGAATGAACCTCAAAGATTCTTGAGGAAGCTCAAACGTGCTGCGTAACACGAGAATGAGCCTCATTGGTTCTTGAGGAAGCTCAAACGAGCTGCGTAACACAAGAATGAGCCTCATTGGTTCTTGAGGAAGCTCAAACGAGCTGCGTAACACAAGAATGAGCCTCATTGGTTCTTGCTGAAGCTCAAACTTGCTGCGTAACACGAGAATGAACCTCATTGGTTCTTGAGGAAGCTCAAACGAGCTGCGTAACACGAGAATGAACCTCAAAGGTTCTTGAGGAAGCTCAAACGTGCTGCGTAACACGAGAATGAACCTCAAAGATTCTTGAGGAAGCTCAAACGTGCTGCGTAACACGAGAATGAACCTCATTGGTTCTTGCTAAAGCTCAAACTTGCTGCGTAACACGAGAATGAACCTCATTGGTTCTTGAGGAAGCTCAAATGTGCTGAGTAACACGAGAATGAGCCTCATTGGTTCTCGCTGAAGCTCAAACTTGCTGCGTAACACGAGAATGAACCTCATTGGTTCTTGCTGAAGCTCAAACTTGCTGCGTAACACGAGAATGAACCTCATTGGTTCTCGCTGAAGCTCAAACTTGCTGCGTAACACGAGAATGAACCTCATTGGTTCTCGCTGAAGCTCAAACTTGCTGCGTAACACGAGAATGAACCTCATTGGTTCTTGAGGAAGCTCAAACGTGCTGCGTAACACGAGAATGAACCTCATTGGTTCTCGCACGTCAAGCGAACATGCTTGAGCTTCTGTTTACCAGATCTGACGTGTGTGCTGATGAATGTTTATATGTGAATAAATGCATAAATTAAATCTGTTCATCATATAAAGCAATCGTGTCTCTTCAGAAAATTTGGACTAAACTGCAACTCATTTGGATTAGTTTTATGATCTCTTTATGAACTTTTTGAAGCATTAAAATGGTAGTTGCATAGCTGTCAATGGAGGGACAGAAAGCTCTCAGATTTCATCAAAAATATCTTCATTTGTGTTCCGAAGATGAACGAAAGTCTTACGGGTTTGGAACGACATGAGGGTGAGTAAATAATGGTTTATATAATGGTTTAATAATACATTTTTGTGTGAACCAGCCCTTTAAGGTCAACCAAAATGATTGTTGAACCAAGAAATATGTAATATTTATTCATCAACTATTTTATAATTATTTCCATTAAGTTATTTGATCTAATAAATGTAAATGCATTTAATAAAACTACTTTTTGATCGAAAATGATCTAGTGCCCTTTTAAAACTGTTTTAAATTTCCAGCTATCATCATGTTAAATTCACTACTCAGCTGTGGTATTTCACCCTGTGTTTAAGAACGCGCCCCTCTTTATCAGTTGCGCCCAGTTGCCAGTCCCTCTCATTTGTGAGACAGCCACCGATAGGATGAAAGCAGGTAGCGCCCCGTGCGGCCGTCCACATATGGTCCACATTAGAGCTGGGACCGGCCCGCTGAACTCCGCCCCCGCGCCCCTGAGTGGCTCAGACCGCTGACAGACAGGTTCTGATTCCACATATGCTGAAATCCAGAAAGCGTTACATGGCCTCTTTGATACTGGCTGATTTATTGGGCCTTGGCACCAGTTGTGAATGTCTTCAGCGACGGAGAGGCTCGTCTGTGTAAGAGGATAGTGTCTATCAGATGGCAGGCCGACAGCACAACAAATGCCGCACCATTTCCACATATTATTCAGGCTTACGAAGGCTATGCGTTTCACCCGCCCCCTTCTGCGGCCTGCGCACCAACACTGAACATATGTTACCAGACCCCCATAACCACTATTTAATTGCTTTCGGTAAGAGATGGACCCGCTCATACTCTTGTACAATGAGCAGTCTCTTGGCTGAGCTTCTCTCTCTTTTACGTTTTCATCACCATTCTTTCATTTTCATTTCTCAAGCTATGTCAGCTTTTGGAACAGGTTGTAAGGCTGTTTTAATATACAGGCTGAAAGGGACTGTTCTTACATTTTTAATTCAAAAGAATTGTCAGATGTTTCCAATCAGTTTAATTGTGTGCTTGTTCATCCTCTCTTTCTCTGAAGCACGACCGGCTTGGTTCCAGGTATTCCCTAGAGATCTAAGATCTAAAATATTATTTTTGGGTTATTAATATAGACTCGTACCCAGAATTGCACTGCACACTAATACATATTTATGACATAACTAAAATCAAATCAATATTGACCCTATTAATAAATGTCCCTGGTCATATTATATACGATTTATCAACTTTATTCTAAAGAAAAAAACTGAAAAAAAATTTAATATCTTTCTTGTCTCAAAAACAACTTTTCCTTTCTGCTGACATAACCAAGGTGGCATGTTTGGGGGGAAAATATATTAACCAATAATATCATAGCCTAGGAATCCAAAACTACATTATTTCCTGCTGAATATTTAGTTTCACTTTTAAAAATTACACATACGAATGCAATGTTGTCTTAATGTTGGCAAAACAGACGAAGCGGTCTTCAAAAGACGAAATTAAGCTGTGTCCTGCACAACAGTTCTTAAATAAATGTATTTAATGTAGCTCGTTCTTAAAGGAAGAGTTCAATATTTTGCATGGTTGATAATGTTATTCCTTCACTGAGTTTCTGTCACAGGAGCCGTGAGACGCAACAGAGAGGAGCTGTCTCCACTGTGAACCAGGGAGCCAGAAGAGGTCAAGGGTCAAAGCAGTGTCACAGCAGTTATGTTAATAATGATGTGCCTTCATAGATTCACTCTGTTGCTGAAAGATATGACGACCCTCCTTTCTTACCCTTCTTCACTATCTCAGAATCTAAATGCTAATTTATCTCTTAATAGATTAGCTCTTAACAATACAGACTGCTAGTTTGTGAGTACATACACATTCTCAAAATTGAAAGTAGTTAAACTACAGTCAAACTTTTATTTTCAAAAAGTATTTAGAAACTCAAAATGGAATGCTACTTAATGAGGCAATACCATTATAGATATAAACGTTACTTTTGCAATTCAGTTTGGTTCCACTAGTGCCACAGAAACACAGAAGCTTTAAAATAAACACCACTACCATCATGCACTGCTCTATACACTCACCTAAAGGATTATTAGGAACACCATACTAATACTGTGTTTGACCCCCTTTCGCCTTCAGAACTGCCTTAATTCTAAGTGACATTGATTCAACAAGGTGCTGAAAGCATTCTTTAGAAATGTTGGCCCATATTGATAGGGTAGCATCTTGCAGTTGATGGAGATTTGTGGGATGCACATCCAGGGCACAAAGCTCCCGTTCCACCACATCCCAAAGATGCTCTATTGGGTTGAGATCTGATGACTGTGGGGGCCATTTTAGTACAGTGAACTCATTGTCAAACCAATTTGAAATGATTCGAGCTTTGTGACATGGTGCATTATGCTGCTGGAAGTAGCCATCAGCGAATGGGTACATGGTGGTCATAAAGGGATGGACATGGTCAGAAACAATGCTCAGGTAGGCCATGGCATTTAAACGATGCCCAATTGGCACTAAGGGGCCTAAAGTGTGCCAAGAAAACATCCCCCACACCATTACACCACCACCACCAGCCTGCACAGTGGTAACAAGGCATGATGGATCCATGTTCTCATTCTGTTTATGCCAAATTCTGACTCTACCTTCTGAATGTCTCAACAGAAATCGAGACTCATCAGACCAGGCAACATTTTTCCAGTCTTCAACTGTCCAATTTTGGTGAGCTTGTGCAAATTGTAGTCTCTTTTTCCTATTTGTAGTGGAGATGAGTGGTACCCGGTGGGGTCTTCTGCTGTTGTAGCCCATCTGCCTCAATGTTGTGCGTGTTGTGGCTTCACAAATGCTTTGCTGCATACCTCGGTTGTAAAGAGTGGTTATTTCAGTCAAAGTTGCTCTTCTATCAGCTTGAATCAGTCGGCCCATTCTCCTCTGACCTCTAGCATTAACAAGGCATTTTTGCCCATAGGACTGCCGCATACTGGATGTTTTTCCCTTTTCACCCCATTCTTTGTAAACCCTAGAAATGGTTGTGCGTGAAAATCCCAGTAATTGAGCAGATTGTGAAATACTCAGACCGGCCCGTCTGGCACCAACAACCATGCCACGCTCAAAATTGCTTAAATCACCTTTCTTTCCCATTCTGAGATTCAGTTTGGAGTTCAGGAGATTGTCTTGACCAGGACCACATCCAGAAATGCATTGAAGCAACTGCCATGTGATTGGTTGATTAGATAATTGCATTAATGAGAAATTGAACAGGTGTTACTAATAATCCTTTAGGTGAGTGTACAACAGTAGATGTAATTTCTTATTCTAATTTCTATAGCTGAGTAGAAAGATTTAACTAAATAAAAAGAAAAAAAATAAATAAATAAATAAATATTATATATATATATATATATATATATATATATATATATATATATATATATATATATATATATATATATATATATATATATATATATATATATATATATAATTTATCCATTTAGAAGGTGCTTTTATCGAAAGCAACTTACTAATGAGGAATAACACAAGCAATTTATAGTAAGTGCCAAAAATATTCATGGTACACAAGAGGTGAAATGCAGAAAAGAAGATAACTAGATTTTAAAAGTAAGTAAATAAGTACATAAATAAAGTTTATATTATATCAGTGCCCTATAAAGTCTACAACATTGTTTTTTCCCTTTTAATTTATCATATTCTATTGCATACATTTTCTTTACAGCCATATCATGCAATAATAAAACAAGCTCTTATAAAAATCCCTCTAATAACAATAATAACCGTTTATTATTTGATTGTCTTGTGTCTATCAAAGGCATAAAATGCTGTGCAGGTCATGAATTGAGAAATCAACTTTTGATATATAAAAGGTCATGGTAATGTAAGAATATCCTGTAAGTTTCAGAACTGAAAACTTCCTTGTTAGTCAAAGAAAAGCTTTTATTGACAGCTGGCTCAGCAGAGAGATCTGCGAATGTGCTTCCCTGTGACGTCAGAGTGCGGTGAAACACCGCCTCAACAGAAGAAGACCAACGCCTTATTCTGTAGCCCCGCCAACCGTCTTGCACATGACATGTAATAGGTAAATAACATAGGCCTACGTGGAGCTAAACCAGATTGAACTTCCAAGCAATAAACATGCTGCATAAGCTTCATTCGCGTTCCAATATTAGAAATGAGGTTGAACTTTATTTTTAATGACTATCCAGCTCACGTAAGACATTGTGCATTTGTTCCTTCATTTCACTGTGGATTCATTTGTAAACATGAGACTGGATTTGCAGATAGGATGAGATTAAAAAACTATGCTGTGCCTTCTATATTGGATCCGATAGGAATGGTGCAACACATTTATGTAAAAAAATGTGTTTTATATGTGATAGTATTGCATTGATACAGATCATTTGATATCTAAGTATTGTGGGAGAAAAAATCTATTCTTAGATGCATTGCGATGCGGACGTGGATGATTATGACTCGATTCACAAATGTCAAAAAATTGATTTTCTAAATGTTGATAACGTAATGTTGGCACAACTCTGAAGCGCGGGAAGTGCAGTGCCCCGGACAGTCTGTGGCATGCACATAACAGAAGCCTGCGAGAAATCCGACCGGCACCCTCTGCATTAAAATCTAGCGTATGGAAGCACTTTGCATTCTATGAAAATTACCTGGACAAGAGCTACACTCTAGATAGATATTTTCGAAACATGACAAACATGAGAAACCATATTACACGTTTCCAAACGCTCGGTTGTACCGGTAGCTGCTGCCAACCAGAGGACCACAAACTCTGTCGCAAATTTGATGGTCAAGGATTTGCGTCCGTATTCTCTGCAGATGTTAATTTAGGGGTTCAGATGTTCATTTTATAAAAGCTGTTTTTGATTGTGGTATACAGCAAAACATTTGTCTGTGCTCAGGATTTAGTTTGGAGTCATAAGTCTTAGACCCTATTATTTATTGTGTATAAGAGCAGCTGAATGTTGCTAATTATTCAGAATATGCTGAAGTCCACAAGCATTACTTTTTTTATCAGAGCTACTGGTACAGAACTCTGTATTTTTGTATAAAAGCTGTGATTTTGGTACAGCAACATTTTAACAATTTTTGTCTTTTTTTTTATTATTTTTTTATCTGAAGGATTATATTGCTCATTGCACATAACAGGAGGAGTGTTGTTATTACTTTATGTTAGTGATTCAGAATATGCTGAAGTCTGTATTCATTTACTACAAGTATGCTGCTACAGACACTTTTCCTGTTGGTGCTTTGTAATGTTGGGACATATTCTGGCAAATCCCTTCCATTTGTTTTATTAATAAAAGATATTGGAAGTAAATTCATTATGGGTCATTACAAATACTTTGCTTTAAAAGCACCAAGGAAGAAAAAATATAATCTGTATATAAAAAAAAAAAAAAAAAAAAAAAGATGCATCGATAATCGTTTTATAATCGCATCGCAGCCCTCTGAATCATAATCAAATCGAATTGTGAGGTGCCTAGAGATTCCCACCCCTACTAAGTATGTGTACATGTCTAACTAAACATAAATAACGATAACCTACCACGCTGTCACAGGCTGGAGTATCCTTAGTATTTGAGGTGTTGTTGGTTCATTGTCCTGCGATTTGGGATCACACTAGAACATGTATGGGCCAGGGCTCGCAAAGCCCGATGCACCATCTGGGGCTAATGTGTTTTCCAGTCGGGCTACCAAAATGTATTACTGGCCTGCCCGACGGGCTAAACATTCCTTTCTTGATGTGCTTTGTTCACTCTCTTGATTTGATATTTGAAGGGAAAATACAATCGTCAAAGTTTTGAACATGCTGATTTGTCTGCAGTCTGAAGTTTTGCAGATGCTTGTGCTTTTGTGTGTGTGTGTTAGTGAGGCTTGCGGTTATATCCACCAATTGGGCGGGCCAAGTAATAAAAAAATAACATTCTAATTAATTGTGGGTGGATGAGAGAGAAATTGTGTTTGTTTGATAAAGACATTTTGCGAGCCCTGTGGGCGAATCATTCCGGATGCCGTTTTTCCACACATTTTCAAAACAATTCCTCACGTGTACTGACAAGGGAGCCGAAGCAAATTATAATATGCAAAACTGTTATCCAAACATAGCAGTGGGCGTTTACTTCCAAGTCTTCAATGCGGCATGCCCATAAAGACCAAGCGTTCCAGGAGGTAGGCTCAAAACCAGGGTAGAAAATACTTATTCATTATGATGTTTTTGAATGTAAAAACCACACAAACGTCATTAGTCATGACCTCAGACAACAGTATAAAATGTTTTATAAAGCCAGTTCATGACCCCTTTAAATCAATCATTGAATCCCATTTTTAGACTGATTTACATGTCACCATCCAAATAAACATTTACTAAAATCTAAAATGTATCAGACTTTCCAACTACATATGAGAGACTTTTAAGACTTCAATTTTTGCCTTACCTCATACAGCTGTAAAGATACATGCACAATACAATATGATAAAAGAAAGTGGGGGGAAAAAAACGTCACCATCACTAAGCTTCTGACAACTCTTTGTTTCAGCCTCTGGTGCTCTGGTTTTTTACGTCATCAGAATGGAACGAAACCTAGTAAAGGTTTTGGCACTTGCTATGTGATATATATATATATATATATATATATATATATACACACACACATATATATACACACACACACACACACACACACACACACACACTCACCTAAAGGATTATTAGGAACACCTGTTCAATTTCTCATTAATGCAATTATCTAATCAACCAATCACATGCATTTAGGGGTGTGGTCCTGGTCAAGACAATCTCCTGAACTCCAAACTGAATGTCAGAATGGGAAAGAAAGGGGATTTAAGCAATTTTGAGCGTGGCATGGTTGTTGGTGCCAGACGGGCCGGTCTGAGTATTTCACAATCTGCTCAGTTACTGGGATTTTCACGCACAACCATTTCTAGAGTTTACAAAGAATGGTGTGAAAAGGGAAAAACATCCAGTATGCGGCAGTCCTGTGGGAGAAAATGCTTTGTTGATGCTAGAGGTCAGAGGAGAATGGGCCAACTGATTCAAGCTGATAGAAGAGCGACTTTGACTGAAATAACCACTCGCCACTCCAAAGCATTTGTGAAGCCACAACACTCACAACCTTGAGGCGGACGGGCTACAACAGCAGAAGACCCCATCGGGTACCACTCATCTCCACTACAAATAGGAAAAAGAGGCTACAATTTGCACGAGCTCACCAAAATTGGACAGTTGAAGACTGGAAAAATGTTGCCTGGTCTGATGAGTCTCGATTTCTGTTGAGACATTCAGATGGTAGAGTCAGAATTTGGTGTAAACAGAATGAGAACATGGATCCATCATGCCTTGTTACCACTGTGCAGGCTGGTGGTGGTGGTGTAATGGTATGGGGGATGTTTTCTTGGCACACTTTAGGCCCCTTAGTGCCTAAGGGCATCGTTTAAATGTGACGGCCTACCTGGCATCCCTTTATGACCACCATGTACCCATTCTCTGATGGCTACTTCCACCAGGATAATGCACCATGTCACAAAGCTGGAATAATTTCAAATTGATTTCTTGAACATGACAATGAGTTCACTGTACTAAAATGGCCCCCACAGTCACCAGATCTCAACCCAATAGAGCATCTTTGGGATGTGGTGGAACGGGAGCTTCGTGCCCTGGATGTGCATCCCACAAATCTCCATCAACTGCAAGATGCTACCCTATCAATATGGGCCAACATTTCTAAAGAGTGCTTTCAGCACCTTGTTGAATCAATGGCACGTAGAATTAAGGCAGTTCTGAAGGCGAAAGGGGGTCAAACACAGTATTAGTATGGTGTTCCTTATAATCCTTTAGGTGAGTGTATATATATATATATATATATATATATATATATAAGTAAAAGCTTTAAAAAAGAAATCACAAGCGGTTATTACTGATGTATTTTATATTGTAGAATAAAACATGAAACTATTTTGAGCTTGGGTTTTAAAAAAACAAATTCAAACATAAAAAACCCCCACTGACTTCAGGACGATGAAACCAGAAGTGTTAAAATGCTAACTCGTTTCTGGGCCTTGGCCTACAAATATACGCCATCACTGCACCACTCTATAGAAAAGACACTGCTGAAAAATATAGTTTATCTTGCCATTGCCACCTGACACGCTGACACCTCAAAAACCAGGGCAGTCCGAGAGCCATAGGAATGGAGTGCACCCCACCAGTCTCAAGTCCCACGGCGGAGTTCTGGAAGGATAAAAGGAAGAGTGACGACAGTGAAGGATGAGAGAGGGAAAAACCAGGCCTGGACTTTATGTTGTTGTTTTGTTTTAGTTTATGCGGCATTCGCATAAGTTTCGCTTGGTTGTTTATGTTTATTTTCTGATTAAATTTACGTTCACTGTCAACAGTTTCCGTCTACTTCTTCCCTGAGCCTGTAACGTTGTTAAATTTACATAAAGCATAATATATACGCATAAGGTTGATCTACATGAAGACTGTCATGTCAGAGTCCAGCAGTGGTGGGAAAGAGGCTTTCGGCCAAATGTTTGCATTGCAGATGAAGGTCATATAAGGGCCGTGTTCCGCACTTCATAATTATGCCATGCTCTAATCCCAGCGCTCAGTCGGAATGCTATAAGCACATCTCCACCCTAGCTCTTCTCAAATTTAAAACCAAAACAGCACACTAATTCGATTAGCTAACAGAGGATTACACCCCACTAAACAGGGATTGATTGGAATATACGCACATGTTCTCAAAGGCTAATTACCTATAGGGTTACTCCAGCCGTCATCAAAGCGATCGCATATTTCCATTGATGAATCCGTGCTTAGCTTACCAGCATCATTCTATTAGCTGGGAATAACTAGTGGCACCTGCTCATCACGCAGCCTTCTAGGGTTTACAGCTGACTCATGACCCTCTCAACAAGGTAGAGCAGGCAAACAAGCTATTTAGCCACGTCAGGGGGATGTTATAATGCGATTTCTGTTGCATCCATGAATAACTGAGCAACAGTGATGTCCATTCTAAGTGGATACAATCTGCATTAGAACTCCAGAGCAGTTCAGCAAATCCTGACAGCCAATTCACTGACAAACACTCATAATTGGCAGTGGAGGTGTGCCAAAGAGCCGTCTGATTTATGATTCATTGTCATCTAATAACCATTGAATCATCCATGCGACGACTTGCAGTTTGGCAACATGTCAAGTATTTGTCATAGACTTTCTCTCCATCCTGACAAAACAAACTCACATGGGAAGATGGGAAGACATCTCTGTGGTGGGACTTTGCAGTTGAGCCTTCTTCAGCAGGTACGCCCATCTTATGACCAAAAGATAAGAAGAGAGAGAAATCGAAAAGTGCATGAAGACTCTGGTGTGATAGAAAGTGTGCAATTATTTTATGGATTTTAACTCTTTGACTTAATCATGATTTGTACTGAATTGTCATTAATTCTGTATATATTTAGCACAAAAAAAAAACAAAAAAAAAAAAACATTCCATACACTGAAATGTAAAGCAAACTTAACACAAACAGTCAAGGTTAAATTACGCATTAATACTGATGGGTCAGGATGGTCAACTAGTGGATCAGTAAGATATGCCGCGTGTTATTTATTTATACTGTATAATATTATAGTATATTATATAATATTAGCTGAATATTGAATTAGCTGGATTTACCATATCCAGTTTTTCATAACCCACTGAGTATTATGAAAATAAGTATATTTGAACAGCTCTAATATGAAGTTAGAACAGTCACATTCAGTTATGAACTACCAAGCCTCACATCATATTCAATGTGATGCTAATTTGGACAGCTAACATGCACTGCAGATTTTACTTGTATGTTATATGTGGATTGACATTAGCATTTTAGCTTTGAGTTGAGAAAATGTATTATTGAATATTATTTGACAAAATGTGCTTTTTAAAATTCACATAGAAGAATACAAATCAACAGACAATCAGTTGCTGTTACTTATTCTGTTCAAAATGTAGGGATACTGAATAAAAGTGGGTCCATAGGGACAGTTGTCTGCCTTTCAAAGCCTCGATTTTATTTGCAAACAAATCAAATATGGTGTCTACCTTGACTTAAATCCATCACCAAGTATACAATCAAAATCAGGTTATATAATACAGATCATGTTCAGCATGTTGCTGTGTACGTGTTAACCCACAGACATTGAATAGCTGGTTCAGTCTAGCCTAGCAGTAGCTAATCTTGCAGAAAATGCAAAGTAGAGTGGAGCTGCAAATACATTGTGTGGTGTGCACTGGCAGCATGTTTGTTTACACATTGGCCGAGATAATTAGCCAGAAGTAATGACCGAGCTACGATGACAGCCGCGGAAACTCGATGCCGTTGCACTTCGTGCTCCTCCGCCCAGCCTGAGCAACTGCGGGGTGGAGGTATCACATCTATTTTTGCCCACCGGCTGCTGAAGCGCTTCTGGCGCCAGCCCTAGGGAGCTGCAGTGCAAGAGCTGACATGGCCAGTGTAGTTATTTGCCCCCTCGCCCCCTCCCACAACCTCTTACCTCCTGGGAGCCGAACAAAACGCTACTAAGAACACTGTCAGGGCAGGTCAAGAGACGGACCTTTGCAGCAACTGACATGAGAAATGCGTGTACGTTTACGCCTCTAGAGAATGTCTTTTCCCATGAATCCAGGTGTAATTTGGATGCATACCGTACATCAGTCCCGTGGCTCTTCTGCACCCGAGCACCAGACCTTCCTCAATATCAAAATACACAAGAGCGGTATGAAATGCATGCCACTTTACTGTGGCTTTATGAGACATGCATTGATCTTCTCTTGGTATCAGAAAGCACAACGAGTGAAAGATTTATTCATTCATAGTTCTGGCTCAAAGATTGTGGTCAATCTAGGTCTCTATCTTTTGGAAAGACCTACAAACTTACTATTTATCTGTTGTAGACGCATAGAGCTTTCTGTGTATAATTTTACTAGGTTGAAACCAAAATCCTTACAATTTCATGAAATACACTTACCAATAATACCAATAATTAGGACATTATTAAATGAGCTGGGCTTACTATCTTTGTGGAGACTCTCCATAGACATAATGTTTTTTTATACTGTACAAACTGTGTATTCTCTCCCCTTACACTAACCCAACCCCTAAATCTACCCATCACACAAAACTTTCTGCATTTTTACATTTTCAAAAAAATGTATTCTATATGATTTATAAGCTTATTTCCTCATGGGTATGTCAATGAGTCCTCATGAGTCTGTGTGCATACAGGTTGAAAGTCCTCACCGGGATAGAGGAAAATACACACACACACACACGTCTGGCGCACTATCTTTCTGGGGACTCGCCATAGACGTAATGGTTTTTATACTGTACAAACCATATGTTCTATCCCCCTACACTAACCCTACCCCTAAACCTACCCATCACACGACACTTTATGCAATTTTACATTTTCAAAATAATTAATTCTGTATGATTTATAAGCTTTTGTACCCATGGGGACCTCAATTTAGGTCCCCACAGTGACACGAGTCCTCATGAGTCTGTGTGCATTCAGGTTGAAGTCCCCACCAGGATAGAAAAACATGTCCCCACCCCACTCCACTCCCACACACACTTTGAAAAAAGTCTCTTATGCTCACCAAGGCTGAATTTTCATCATCATTACTCCAGTGTCACATGATCCTTCAGAAATCAGTCTAATATGCTGATTTGCTGCTCAAGAAACATTTCTTACTATCAATGTTGAAAAAATGATGCTTAATATTTTTTGTGGAAACCTCATATCACCTTAAAAATGGCATATGGCAACACCCTGGCAACCATCCTCAACAGAAATTGTAAAAATCTAGCTTGTGCACTCACAGTGTAATTCTGACATTTGATCCAGATCTTATACACACTGTGCAAGGCATCTGTCGACGACACCAAACCATAAAACACACGCGAAGCACGTTCTAGCTGAGAAAACGTAAATGAAATTATTGACAGAACATTTCAACTGATCAATTATCAGTAATGAATCTCTGTGTAATCATTAGTAGCTTGCAAACCTAAACCACTAGTGTTCAGCTGCGTTGCAGTTCCTGGAGGAGGTGGCAGGGTGACACCCCGGCTTTTTTGAAAGGCAGACGCTAACATTTGAAGGGGGGGAGGCCACTGCTGACCTCCAAATGCTGCTCATTCCTTGCCGGTCTTGTGCGTGAAACATTTCTGTTGACACCGAGCAATGCGGCGTTGATGAGTTAATCTAGCAGCTGAGTGTGTCCTTTACCTAAGAGGTCCTGCAATGAGCCTAAGCCTCCCTCTACAAACTCTTCTCAGCGATCTATGAAAAATCTACCTGCCGTTTTATCAGTCACCTTTACATTTTCAGTGAACTAATTCTCACCCATTTCACCTCGAGTTTATCTGAAGGTCACTCCAGAGCCGTCTAATTGTGGCAGAGGGTAAATGCTAGGAAGAGGAGGTTGGGAGACTATAAAAGGTCTCAGATAAGTGGGAAAATTCAGATATGTTATACAAACACATCAAAGACCCTCAAGATGAATGGGCCAAAGCATTGTCGCCATCTTGATGGATGGAGATCCTGAATCTGATGGCGGCTCATTTGATCAGAGTCCACAGCTGTTTGTTTGACTGGTATAAAGCAGAATTAGTGTTAGCTATTACTTTAGTATTTCTGGACCCCAACCTGGGCTAGCATTAACTCTAGACACTAAAAATAGGCTTAGTGTGTGTTCCACTATGAATGTGAAATCTATCCCGGTGAGCGCCCGTGTATTGTTTGACGTACGGAATTAGAGCTCCCAAAAGAAGCCAGTAGCCCTGTCAATATCTTCATGACTTTTCCAACGCATCTATTATATACATTACTTATATATACACACACATACATATACATATAAATCTATCTGTCTGTCATTAAGCCTGTATACCTTCAAAGTTAAGACAAGACACCAATAGCGGAAAAAAATAAGATATCACCATACTTCCTCAGTTGATTAATCGCAGTACATTAAGAAAATTGTTTTGTACAAACCCCGATTCCAAAAAAGTTGGGACACTGTACAAATTGTGAATAAAAACAGAATGCAATGATGTGGAAGTTTCAAATTTCAATATTTTATTCAGAATACAACATAGATGACATATCAAATGTTTAAACTGAGAAAATGTGTCATTTTAAGGGAAAAATAAGTTGATTTTAAATTTCATGGCATCAACACATCTCAAAAAAGTTGGGACAAGGCCATGTTTCCCACTGTGTGGCATCCCCTCTTCTTTTTCTAACAGTCTGCAAACGTCTGGGGACTGAGGAGACACGTTGCTCAAGTTTAGGAATAGGAATGTTGTCCCATTCTTGTCTAATACAGGCTTCTAGTTGCTCAACTGTCTTAGGTCTTCTTTGTCGCATCTTCCTCTTTATGATGTGCCAAATGTTTTCTATGGGTGAAAGATCTGGACTGCAGGCTGGCCATTTCAGTACCCGGATCCTTCTTCTACGCAGCCATGATGTTGTAATTGATGCAGTATGTGGTCTAGCATTGTCATGTTGGAAAATGAGAGGTCTTCCCTGAAAGAGACGACGTCTGGATGGGAGCATATGTTGTTCTAGAACTTGGATATACCTTTCAGCATTGATGGTGCCTTTCCAGATGTGTAAGCTGCCCATGCCACACGCACTCATGCAACCCCATCCCATCAGAGATGCAGGCTTCTGAACTGAGCGCTGAGAACAACTTGGGTTGTCCTTGTCCTCTTTAGTCCGGATGACATGGCGTCCCAGTTTTCCAAAAAGAACTTCAAATTTTAATTCGTCTGACCACAGAACAGTTTAAATGAGCCTTTGCCACAGTCCATTTTAAATGAGCCTTTGCCCAGAGAAAACGGCTGCGCTTCTGGATCATGTTTAGATATGGCTTCTTTTTTTGACCTGTATTCCTGGTTTTCCGGCCTTGACCCTTACGCACAGAGATTGTTCCAGATTCTCTGAATCTTTGGATGATATTATGCACTGTAGATGATGATAACTTCAAACTCTTTGCAGTTTTTCTCTGAGAAACTCTTTCTGATATTGCTCCAGTATTTTTGGCCGCAGCATTGGGGGAATTGGTGATCCTCTGCCCATCTTGACTTCTGAGAGACACTGCCACTCTGAGAGGCTCTTTTTATACCCAATCATGTTGGCAATTGACCTAATAAGTTGCAAATTGGTCCCATCCTTTTTTGGAATTGGGTTGTATGTTTTCAGAAATGGTGTTTACATTAAATATACAAATGAGACTTTATCTAATTAAAGACACAATATGTAATTTTCACCGCTAGAGGCTGCTTATTCAAAACAAAGGCGCAGCTTGATTACACTGCAGTAACCTAGATCGATATTAGGCATGGTAAAACATGGTACTCACGATCAATTAAGAATACAAGATTTAACATTAAGACTGTGTTGAGCTATATAACAATATATAACAATTCGTTTTCTGTCGATGAATGTAT
The DNA here is from genome assembly GCA_018749465.1 of Paracanthobrama guichenoti. Taxonomy (NCBI): domain Eukaryota; kingdom Metazoa; phylum Chordata; class Actinopteri; order Cypriniformes; family Gobionidae; genus Paracanthobrama; species Paracanthobrama guichenoti. Next base: position 28,321,387 of record CM031956.1, read on the forward strand.
CCAAACAGTTCCTCACGTCTAAAAGGTAGGGACACACCAAACCGACGCCACAGAACTAGCGCTGATCAAAGCAGACTGTGTTGTCGCCTCGCATCCCAAGAGAACTTCAGCCGACTGTCTATATTCGTCATTCAAAAGGGAAACCGATGTTGCAGGCTGTAGATACAGAAACCGTAATCAGCGCGCGCTTACCTTTTTGAATATCAATCCTTCTGACCACTTTCTTTATTCCACTCTATTCATGTTAATAGCCGACGCTCAAAAATGGCCCGACATTGCCCGACAGCCGATCGTCAGCTTGGTGTGTCCCAGGCTTAATAAAACACATTTATATTAAAGTGTATTTGTTGTTTCCATGGTTTCTACAAAATAAAACAAAAAATGGAAATCGAGGGTAACGCGGGTATGATATCATTGATAGGCTTATTTCTCTGGATTTAAACATTCTTGGAAACATTTGGCATAAATGTAAGTACACAAGTCAACAAAATATATAACATTGTTCTAGTGGTTTTTGGATATTTTAATCCAAAAACTTACACATTGTGCCTTTAAATGTGCACTAATTTGCATGAATTTCCAGCACAAAAATCTGAACATTTTATTTTGCAATGTTAGAGTTAAAGATTTTTACAAAGGATTTTGGATATCTATTTTTATAATATTTATTTATTTATTTATCCACAAATCAGAAAATACAGTCAGCAGTCACCCAAAAAAAAAAAAAAAAAAAAAGTTTTGAGGAATCAGTCGAATGATAAGAACTGACCCCTCTGTAAAACTTTCAGAATAACTATAAAGATTAATAAAACTATAAAGTTTGGCAGATGTAACTGCTACTGAAGTGGTAATACTGAAGTACTGAAAAATATCATTTTGAGAAAACTGCGAACAGTAAACAGATAAAGTGTAATAAACATGTTTTCTTCCAGTCTGAGAGAAAATATGTAATGAAAGCAAAATCTTGCACAAAATCTCAAAATTGACCAGTGCATAAAAAACAAACAAACAATGGTTTTGCCTATAAAAATGTCTTGCCATAAAGGCCTTTTAAATTTTTCAAAACTTTCAAACAAGGCTGGTTTTCTTATATTTAAAAATGTAATTAATTTATTCCAGTCAAATTTGAACTGCAATTCTTCATCATGTTTGCTACCTCAATTTAAATTCAGAAACCGAATTGGAATTTTAAATGCATTCTAAATTCAATTTGGCATGGTGCACAAACCTGGCACACATTTACATTTTTCCAATACCAGCACAAGAGTAGCTGACTGAACATGAAAAATGTGTAATGTTTGTATAACTTTGTGACATGTGAATGGGACTCAACAACAGGTCTATAAAAGACTGGACTCTGGTTTTACGGTTGTTTTCAGAGGATTTCCATAAAGCTCTTCAAATTAATGGAAGAATGCCAGCCATGTTATCGTGATCTTGTTAAAACAGTTTACTGACAAAGCAACCTACGTCTTTTTTAGCAAGCAGGCACATGGCTATGCGGGTGAAAATCCTCTAAAGCAAGACATGTGGTATGCTCCAAATGCGAGGCAGCACTTCAGCGTGGGAAAGTCCAAGTCCCTCTCAGCAGGGGTGCACCAAAGTTTACCACTAAACTAGGTGTGTATCTGCTGAAATTAGAGAGCATTACAGTGACAGTGTGAGCGAGCGAGTGCTCAATGTTTTTCTTTGATGCACATTTTTTACAAACAGGCCTCTTGCAGTTCACTAGAATCCTTTCGGTCGAACGTAAAGATAGATTTGAGGCTGGTGTGAAGACACTGTTTATTTGTTGACACTTTGAAGCCATAAAACAGGTTGTCACTAAGATATACGGCAGCTTTTGCTTTGAATTTCTGAGTGTTTGTATGAGGCATGGTGAGAAAAGGAACAGCCCGAGGGTGTTTATGTGATCTTTAAGCTATTGGACCAGTGCTTCAAACCAAGCGCTATCTGATTAGTGAGGCCATTTGATTTAGCCTGTCAACACACAGATAACCCTCAGTGACTAAAGATAATACTCCCACCGCTTCCCAAAAAACTCATAGTAAATACCTACACTAAAGAAACCCTCAAATGTATGTGAAAAAAAAAGACAGTCATAACCATATACAGGTATCATGAAAAATATCAGGATAATGGTGTACTAACCTATATGAACTACTTAAATCTGCCTTTTTATATATATATATATATATATATATATATATATATATATATATATATATATATAAATATATAAAAAAAAGAAAATACTGTAAAAGTATGTGTTGGTAAATCAAATTTTTCACAGTGCATTGTAACATTATGGGTTTTAGCATATTTATTTCTTAAAAAAAAAAAAAAAAAAAAAAATTCATTAGGATATTAAGTAAAGATCATGTTCCATGAAGATATTTTAGAAATTTCCTACTGTAAATATATCAAATTTATTATTAGTAAATATTAACTTTCAGATGATGTATAAATCTCAATTTAAAAAAAACCCTATGACTGGTTTTGTGGTCTAGGGTCACATATTATATGCTAAAATTGATTGTTGTATTATTCTTATTACAACCATTGACTTTGTAAGAGAACACAAAAAAGCCGCAAGTCTGATGGTGGAAAATCATGGACTGCTGTGAAGATAATCTTAGGTAATTACCCTCGTCACGGTGTGTGTTCATTTCCTGTACAGTCAGCTCATCTCGTTTGGCACTGATGGTCAGACAGGAAGCTCGGTCTAACACCTCTGGGTCATTAGGCAAATTCCTTCAAAAGAGAAATTGAGAAAGAGACAGAACGTGAGACAAGACGGCCAAGAGAGCGATATTGTCCAAAGCCCTGCTGAGTGGCAGAGATTCTTTGCTTTAGCGATGGATCGTGTCATTGTGAGCGGATGACTGATGAATGAAGTGAGGCAGTGCTGCCCCTGTCTGTCCTGAACCGCAACACTCCTCTTTCCTTCCTACTGGGATTGAGACATTGCATATGTGCAAAATGGTCCTGTACAGCTCACTACATATACTGTGCTGCAAATACTGAATGCTACATTTTAACAGTATTATTCAACAGTATGCATAAAGCAACAACATTTCCAAACAGTGTTAGTATGCTACATTGCTGTCACATGGTTCATTGCTCATCTTTAATTCAGTTAGTGGCATAGTTATCATTTTGGAAATATACATTTTGCATTCATAATCCAATTTTTGAGCAAAAACATAATTTGTAAAAATAAATCACAGACAGTATTCCTTGCGGTACGCCTCTGTTGTGCACTATACATACTGCCAAACTGTATAGTTACCTCAAATTGTAATTCAGGTATTCTATGAATACTAATACTATGCACAGTATACTATATTGCAGAGAAGTATGCCATTCCAGACATAGTCATACATTTAAATAGACAGACAGATAGATAGATAGATAGATAGATAGATAGATAGATAGATAGATAGATAGATAGATAGATAGATAGATAGATAGATAGATAGATAGATAGATAGATAGATAGATAGATAGATAGATAGATAGATAGATAGATAGATAGATAGATAGATAGATAGATAGATAGATAGATCGATCGATCGATCGATCGATAGATAGATCTATCGTTGGGTTGAAAATGGACTAACCCCACAATTGGGTTGTTTTAACCCAGTAAATGGGTTGTTTTAACCAAGCAGTTGGGTTAAATGTTTGCTTAAAACAACCCAATCACTGGGTTAAAACAGCCCAATTGCTGGGTTAGTCCATTTTCAACCCAACTTGGATTGTTTTTAACCCAGCATTTTTGTAGTTTAGGTAAATAGATGGATGACGGTTGGATGTAAAATGGATAGAAAGACAGACAGAAAGACGGACAGTTTAGGTAAATAGATGGATGACAGACAGACGGACGGACGGACGGATGGATGGAAGTTGAAGTTGAAGTTTATTCGTCATTACACATGTACAAGTACAGTATAACGAAATGAAGTTTGGAGCAAGCCTCCGGGTAGGTAAATAGATGGATGACAGACAGACGGACGGACGGACGGATGTAAAATGGATAGAAAGACAGACAGAAAGACGGACAGTTTAGGTAAATAGATGGATGACGGACGGACGGACGGACGGACGGACGGACGGACGGACGGACGGATGGATGTAAAATGGATAGAAAGACAGACAGAAAGACGGACAGTTTAGGTAAATAGATGGATGACAGACAGACGGACGGACGGACGGATGGATGGATGTAAAATGGATAGAAAGACAGACAGAAAGACAGACAGTTTAGGTAAATAGATGGATGACAGACAGACGGACGGACGGACGGATGGATGCAAAATGGATAGAAAGACAGACAGAAAGACGGACAGATGATAAATCTTGTGTCAATGAAATAAGAAAAAAAAAAGAAACACATAGTGAACATTATATACTATAATGTGCCTCACTCCTGGTTCAGCGATGCACATTTCATAATTAAAGCCAAATGCAACAGTGGTGGGAAATATTGATTTTAGTTGAAGACATATTGCTGAACCATAAGAACAAGCCGCTTGAGTAACTACAGATTACAGTTCAGCTTGTTCATTATTAATTGGATATTGATTTCTATATTGTGTACATATAAAAGTGACAATCAAGCTGAAAAAAATATAAGTATTGACGTTTCAGGTGCCATGGTGATGGTCTATATCTTAAAATGTACCTCAGATTTACTGCTGAAAACGCTGCTTTGATAGATATTGATGGCAGCCAGTTTACCTTATTTAGAAACAATTATCTTTTGTAAACATCTTTTATTAGAAGGAATAAAATATTTTTAACACTTTTCTTTTGAGATAAAATTATGGCTTGATTATAATATTTACACCATTATTCAGTTTGGGGTTGGTAAGATGTTTTTTTATTTTTTTATTATTATTATTTTTTTATGTTTTTGAAAGAAGTCTCTTATTATCACTAAAGCTTCATGCATTTGCTTGATCAAAAATCAGTATACAGTAATACTGTGAAATATTATTACAATTTAAAACAACTGTTTTATATATTTTGACTTTATTATTTTTATTATTATTATTATTATTATTATTATTATTATTTACTCCTGTGATCAAAGCTGAATTTTCAGCATCATTACTCCAGTCTTCAGTGTCACATGATCCTTCAGAAATCATTCTGATATTCTGATTTGCTGCTCAAGAAAAAGTTCTTATTATCAATGTTGAAAACAGTTAATTTGCTTAATATTTTTGAGGAAATCTTTGTAACATACTTGCATAAAAAAAAAATCTATCATGTGATTCACCTGAACTACATGTCTATCAGGTGAACCTGAACTACACGACATTCACCTGAACTACATGACATCCATCAGGTCCAATTCACTTCTAAATCCCAGAGCACATGATTACTGCCACTGTTTCACCATCTGGGACAAATTTTGGGGGATCAGTCAAAATCATAACAGGATTATGATATCAAACACTAAGTGCAATCCTTACCGATGAGTTCCTCATGCTCCCTGGAAATGCAGATCTACAGTGGAAAGGGAAACGTGACCCAACACTTCACAGAAACTCAGCGGACGTGACTCTTCGCTAAACACTGCCCCACCTGCCAAACACTGAGCATATTAGTGTCACATGAAAATCTTGCTAAGTATGTGTTTGAAACTTGATTTTAGAGGTATGGGTAATTATTTCATCTAGAAGAATCATTTATATTGAATAATTCAGATTAATTTGTGTATTTCAGTTTTATTCAAAAGCTTTGCATCTTCTGTCATTTTGCTAATGTTTTCCAGTAATCACGTAATGTTATTTAGGGTTTTTAGGGTTGTCACACTTCACTGTCCGGCCTCAGAATACATTAGACTTCAAAGGCACACGCATGCACAAAGACACATGTTACTACATGAAACATGCACAGCGTTTGTTAAGCATCAGTGAACAAAAGGGTGCCCATACAGCTGGTTATTAAGGTGTGTGTGCATGTGTGTCGGGCCCTGGTCTAATGCCATCTGGCTCTGGCACTCTCCGGAGGCTGGCACGGAGCCATAACCTTACTTCCATCAGGCCGGTAATGCTTGCTTCTATTTCTACAGACAGAGCAAATGGTTGAGCGCAGACTTCACACAGAGGTATTAGCAGGGCCAGATTTTTAGTGAGGAACAGGTCGCGTTCATTGTCTGGCACGGGATGCAGGCTGTTTAGGATGTTTCTACCAGTAAGGAGAAAAAAAAAACTGACAGAGGCTATTTCTGTAAACAGAAAACACAGTGAACTTTAGAGAGACTGTGAGGGAGTCAAAAAGAAAAGTGTGGGAACAAAAATGTTCACTCAATAATGTATTACTGTAATTATTTACTCGCCCTCATGCCGTTCCAAACACGTAAGACTTTCGTTCATCTTTGGAACACAAATTAAGATATTTTTAATAAAATCTGAGACATTTCTGTCCCTCCATTGAACTACCAATTTGACACTTCATAAGGAGATCGTAAAACTAAATCCATATGAATTGAATGGTTTAGTCCAAAAAGAGACTTGATCACTTTATATGATGAACAGACTGAATTTAGGCTTTTATTCACATATAAACATTGATCAGTGAACATAAACAAAAGCTCAACTGAACCTACTTGATGTGCAAGAATGAACCTCTTTGGTTGTTGCAGAAGCTCAAATGTGCTGTGTAACACGAGAATGAACCTCATTGGTCCTTGAGGAAGATCAAATGTGCTGCGTAACACAAGAATGAACCTCATTGGTCCTTGACGAAGCTCAAATGTGCTGCGTAAATTAATCTCATTGGTTCTTGAGGAAGCTCAAACGTGCTGCGTAAACACGAAAATGAACCTCATTGGTGCTTGAGGAAGCTCAAACGTGCTGCGTAAACACGAAAATGAACCTCATTGGTGCTTGAGGAAGCTCAAACGTGCTGTGTAACACGAGAATGTACCTCATTGGTTCTTATAGAAGATCAAACGTGCTGTGTAACACGAGAATGAACCTCACTGGTTCTTGAGGAAGCTCAAACGTGCTGCATAATACAAGGATGAACCTCATTGGTTCTTAAGGAAGCTCAAACGTGCTGCATAACACGAGGATGAATCTCATTGGTTCTTGAGGAAGCTCAAACGTGCTGCGTAATACGTGAATGAACCTCACTGGTTCTTGAGGAAGCTCAAACGTGCTGCGTTACACAAGGATGAACCTCATTGATTCTTGAGGAAGCTCAAACATGCTGCATTACACAAGGATGAACCTCATTGGTTCTTGAGGAAGCTCAAACGTGGTGCGTAACACGAGAATGAACCTCATTAATTCTTGAGGAAGCTCAAACATGCTGCATTACACAAGGATGAACCTCATTGGTTCTTGAGGAAGCTCAAACATGCTGCGTTACACAAGGATGAACCTCATTGATTCTTGAGGAAGCTCAAACATGCTGCATTACACAAGGATGAACCTCATTGGTTCTTGAGGAAGCTCAAACGTGCTGCGTAACATGAGAATGAACCTCATTGGTTCTTATAGAAACCTCATTGGTTCTTATATTGAATTTAGGCTTTTATTCACATATAAACATTGATCAGCGAACATAAACAAAAGCTCAACTGAACCTACTTGATGTGCAAGAATGAACCTCTTTGGTTGTTGCAGAAGCTCAAATGTGCTGTGTAACACGAGAATGAACCTCATTGGTCCTTGAGGAAGATCAAATGTGCTGCGTAACACAAGAATGAACCTCATTGGTCCTTCAGGAAGATCAAATGTGCTGCGTAACACAAGAATGAACCTCATTGGTCCTTGACGAAGCTCAAATGTGCTGCGTAAATTAATCTCATTGGTTCTTGAGGAAGCTCAAACGTGCTGCGTAAACACGAAAACGAACCTCATTGGTGCTTGAGGAAGCTCAAACGTGCTGCGTTACACAAGAATGAACCTCATTGGTTCTTGAGGAAGCTCAAACGTGCTGCGTAACACGAAAATGAACCTCACTGGTTCTTGAGGAAGCTCAAACATGCTGCATAATACAAGGATGAACCTCATTGGTTCTTAAGGAAGCTCAAACGTGCTGCGTTACGCAAGGATGAATCTCATTGGTTCTTGAGGAAGCTCAAACGTGCTACGTAATACGTGAATGAACCTCACTGGTTCTTGAGGAAGCTCAAACGTGCTGCCTTACACAAGGATGAACCTCATTGGTTCTTGAGGAAGCTCAAACATGCTGCATTACACATGGAGAATGAACAAACGTCATTGGTTCTTTCTTATAGAAGCTCAAACGTGCTGCATAATACAAGGATGAATCTCATTGGTTCTTGAGGAAGCTCAAACGTGCTGTGTAATACGTGAATGAACCTCACTGGTTCTTGAGGAAGCTCAAACGTGCTGCATTACACAAGGATGAACCTCATTGGTTCTTGAGGAAGCTCAAACGTGCTGCGTAACACGAGAATGAACCTCATTGGTTCTTATAGAAGCTCAAACGTGTTGCATAATACAAGGATGAATCTCATTGGTTCTTGAGAAAGCTTAAACGTGCTGCATAATATGATAATGAACCTCAATGGTTCTCACACGTCAAGCGAACATGTTTGAGCTTCTGTTTACCACAACAGAAGCTGAGTCGAGTCATCATGAGTTGATGAAAGTTTATATATGAATAAAAGCCTAAATTCAATCTGTTCATCATATAAAGCAATCGACTCTCTTCAGAAGATTTGGACTACAGAACACTGTAACAAGGACACTGTCAAATAAAGTGCTACCCATTTTTTTCTGTTTTTACAATCCAAGTGACAAATTAACAACAGGTCGCAGATCTTATTGAATTTAACCAGTCAGGACAGTCCACCCACAAACATGAGTCTGATTGTATCAATATATACACACATACTGTCAACTACTATAAACAGAAGTCGGACCACCTTGGCAGGGCATCGAGCATTGTTTCAGTGCACGGATATTGAAAGGCCGTTTTCACAGCGGCATTGTGGGACATCTGCTGGGCTGCAGAGAGCACCTGTTTCCACAGTGATATGGGCAGGGGCTCCATCACACTCATGTGCAGTTGTGGGATGTATTAGTTGCGGGCGATCATGTGCAGAGACAGCCTTCGCCCCTGGGCCTCCACACACTCTCAAGTTCCCTATTAAAACAGTAATAGGAGAGGCTTGAACACAGAAGTGTGCGTGTGTATATGTTTAGTTGCTAGGGTTTAATCTGGTATAGGATGTGTGTATTTAGTTGCTAGGATTTGGTCCTGGCAGCATTAATGTGTGCTTGATCACTTGCTGTTGTTTGGTTTTGGTTGAGTGTGAGAGGGATGCATCCATTCAAGGGTGATGTGAGTCACTTTTTCTTTGTTAAAACGCATCCTCATATCCCAGATTTATATGCAGAGACAACTACAAGGTCAGAAAAATACATACATAATTAAAGTATTTGTTGGGAACAAACCTCAGTACTCCAGGGGACGAAGGAGTTTCCTTCAGATGCCTGTGTCAATAAACTGGATGTGGCGAGGCAGTTAGCTATAAATATGTTAGGAGATCCAGCTTAATCAGCAAGATTCACGTTAAATGGTCACTCTTGAAAGAGAACAGTGGCAGATAAGGGGAGAGTTCGGCAGAACCTGCGTTACTTTTGCAATTCAGTTTGGTTCCACTAGTGCCACAGAAACACAGAAGCTTTAAAATAAACACCACTACCATCATGCACTGCTCTATACAATTATTATTAATTTAGCAGATTCACCATGATTTCTCATGGTGGAATACGGGACGGGATGGACAGCCCCCGTTTTATAAAAAAAGCAAAAACAATCAAAGTACAAACAATAGGACAAATAAGACACTAACAGGTATTTAGGCTGCTGTCACTTTAAGACCGAATGATTGGATCTAATTTACTGACACATATCTGGTTTTCACCGAGCTGTTTGCTTTCACTTAAGCCATAATCGACTGTATTTACATGAGATATATACCATGATGGACATTTTGACAACTGAATTTGGGATCTGCCGCTATCTGAGGGAGCACTTCTAGTGTGTGTCATTCAGCGCGATACCACATTGTTATTTTTTCACAACTTACTGCGCATAATAACTCGATAAACTCTTTTTGAAGATCCTTAAATGTACACACGCTTCTTTGCGTCTGACTTGATCTCCTCCTTCACAAAATGCAAGTTAATGGAGAACTAATTGTGATTGGACGGTAATTTTGTTCTCCAAAATATACTATTGTTAGATATAGCATATTATAGTATATTAAAATATACTAACCTTTGATAAGGCTATTCTCGTGTGGCAGAAGACTGCTACTCGCTTTTATATGATCACCCAGCAAAGACAAATTAGGGAAGAAGAAATACAGGACAAAACATTTTTCATAATAAGACGGGAAGTGCAACTAACATACATTGCCTAGTATCACTATTTTTCCTTCTGTATTTTCAGCATCAGTCTTCAGTGTCACATCTTTCAGAAATCATTCTAATATGCTGATTTGCTGCTCAAGAAATATTGGTAACACTTTCTATAAAGCTCATGCTTATAATGAATTATATCCTCATTTACTTATTTATAATATATAATATTCTATAAATATATTTATAAAGGCTCATTAAAACCTATACTGCATTATAAGATCTGTTACAGTTATATTTATAATACTTTTATAATTACTAAGTCATGCATTTCCTTTTTCAATGCACATGCTTAATTCGTCATATTTATAAAGATACAGCTTGTAATGCTATGTTATTATATTGCAGTTACAATGACTTCATAGTAATTCATAATACTGACAAATAAGTGAATATATTGTTATTAACAGCCATGTTGTGTTCTTATAAATACTTATTAAGTAGTGATAATACAGTTAACCTCTATAAATGCATCATTTATGTAAAGTGAAAACTTTCTTAAGTATATGTTAAGAAATCATAAAGATGTGCTCATTAGACATTTTAAGTTGTTTATTTATAAATGTAACTAATGAACAATAATTCCTGTAAAAATGGGAAATTTATATAGACATAATGGGAAACAAAACTGAAATCATTAATACAAAAAGTAGATTTTTATTTTATTTTTATGTTACATATAGTAACAAAACACTGCAACACTATTTTTTAAAGTATAATTTCAAACTGCTATAAGCAATACCTGAGGAAATATAGACTTTAATACAAACCCCGATTCCAAAAAGTTGGGACACTGTACAAATTGTGAATAAAAACAGAATGCAATGATGTGGAAGTTTCACATTACAATATTTTATTCAGAATACAACATAGATGACATATCAAATGTTTAAACTGAGAAAATGTATCATTTTAAGGGAAAAATAAGTTGATTTTAAATTTCATGGCATCAACACATCTCAAAAAAGTTGGGACAAGGCCATGTTTCCCACTGTGTGGCATCCCCTCTTCTTTTTCTAACAGTCTGCAAACGTCTGGGGACTGAGGAGACAAGTTGCTCAAGTTTAGGAATAGGAATGTTGTCCCATTCTTGTCTAATACAGGCTTCTAGTTGCTCAACTGTCTTAGGTCTTCTTTGTCGCATCTTCCTCTTTATGATGTGCCAAATGTTTTCTATGGGTGAAAGATCTGGACTGCAGGCTGGCCATTTCAGTCCCCGGATCCTTCTTCTACACAGCCATGATGTTGGGTTGTCCTTGTCCTCTTTAGTCAGGATGACATGTTGTCCCAGTTTTCCAAAAAGATCTTCAAATTTTGATTGGTCTGACCACAGAACAGTTTTCCACTTTGCCACAGTCCATTTTAAATGAGCCTTGGCCCAGAGAAAACGCCTGCGCTTCTGGATCATGTTTATATATGGCTTCTTTTCTGACCTATAGAGTTTTAGCCGGCAACGGTGAATGGCACGGTGGATTGTGTTCACCGACAATGTTTTCTGGAAGTATTCCTGAGCCCATGTTGTGGTTTCCATTACAGTAGCATTCCTGTATGTGATGCAGTGCCGTCTAAGGGCCCGAAGATCACGGGCATCCAGTATGGTTTTCCGGCCTTGACCCTTACGCACAGAGATTGTTCCAGATTCTCTGAGTCTTTGGATGATATTATGCACTGTAGATGATGATAACTTCAAACTCTTTGCAGTTTTTCTCTGAGAAACTCCTTTCTGATATTGCTCCAGTATTTTTGGCCGCAGCATTGGGGAATTGGTGATCCTCTGCCCATCTTGACTTCTGAGAGACACTGCCACTCTGAGAGGCTCTTTTTATACCCAATCATGTTGCCAATTGACCTAATAAGTTGCAAATTGGTCCTCCAGCTGTTCCTTATATGTACATTTAACTTTTCCTGCCTCTTATTGCTACCTGTCCCAACTTTTTTGGAATGTGTAGCTCTCATGAAATCCAAAATGAGCCAATATTTGGCATGACATTTCAAAATGTCTCACTTTCAACATTTGATATGTTATCTCTATTCTATTGTGAATAAAATATAAGTTTATGAGATCTGTCAATTATTGCATTCCTTTTTATTCACAATTTGTATAGTGTCCCAACTTTTTGTAATCGGGTTTGTAAATCAAAATGACCATTCATGGAACCATATGACTAATTAATACTAATAAATAAGTGTATAATGGACTATGGGCATGCATACTGAAAAAGCAAATGCATGACTCATAATATAAGTAATAGAAAAGTAAAATAACTATAACAGTTCTTATAATGCAGTATAGGTCTCAATGAGCCTTTATAAATATAAATAAGTATTACTATTCTATAAATATAAGTATAACTGGGGCTATAATCCATTATAAGCGTGGGCTTCATAGAAAGTGTTACCAATATTTCTAATTAACCAATGTTAAAAACAATTGTGTGGCCTAATATTTTTGTGGAAACTGTGATATATATATATATATTTTTTTTCCAGTATTCTTTAATGAACCAAAAGATCAAAAATATAGTATTTATTTAAAACAGAAAACTTTTGTAACATTATGAATGCCTTTACTGTCACTTTTGATCAATTTAACAAGTATTAATTTCCAATTATTTTTTATTATTGTCCAGTATGTGACACCCCTTTCTGATTAATGGCTTTGGCTAGTCCTTTCATTCAATGAAAGAAAAATATTTATGATGTGGCATACAATAACTGGATTTACATCCATGTATTTTAATGTGAATTTTGGGGCATTGCATAACATTGCTGGATGGAAACACCAAGATGCAAATAAAAATTTCCAAAATGCTCCCTTGAGATGGATAAAGTTTTTATTCATTAAAAATACATAAACTACTATGGAAAGACATAACCCAATACATAACTTAAATGTGCATCACATGTTGGGGCAAATCTAGTGGAACGGCAACACACGTCATAATTGGGTTTCCACATTCTTTTGGCTATATAGAAATTGCATAAATAAGACAACTCTGGGAATAATCCAGGCATTAATGAGTTAAAGAACACTCTTTACACCATTACATCTAATCAATTATATGCTATGCCAGCAAACAACGCACCTCATAAACTGCAGGGGTCACATGAGCAGCCATATTATCAGAGATGGAAAAATTTAAAAAATACAAAAAAAAATACAAAAAGACGACTCCACCCTGCTTTGCAGGAGCAGCTGATGTCAGTGCGGATGAGAAGCAGAAAGCTGAAGGAGCTCTGATGTCCATCTGCTGTGACCTCCACCCACGACAGAGCTCGGGTTTTTAACACCGAGATCGAATTGAACCTGGACGGGTTATACATAGGTTTTGGTAAAGTGCATGGCTATGAGCCAGTAGTACCACACGTGGCAGTCGTGACTGAATGTACTTTTGAGAGATGCTACAGCGTTAATAAGGTGCCAAGAAAAGACACAAGGACAAAGAGCTTATAATTCTAACATTCAAACAGCTTATGACAAGCTGCCGTATGTATGAGGCCACTGGCGCTGAGTGAGCGGAGATGAGCGGGCATTTTCAATTCATCCTCGACAGGCAAACGTGAAGGATTGTGGAAAAGGCAGCGAAGCAAGCAGTGAGAGCATTACAATCTCAATATTATGCAAATGAAAAGCTAAAAAAGAAATAATAATAATAATTGTTACGACCTCTCATGGAAAATATCGGCTCAAAGAAAAGATGGGTTACGTAACATAAACAAGAACACAAAGGCAGTGAAATCAATTTATTCACTCACTTATAACAGACATTACAGTAAGAACTAACATATCAACCAAGTAAAAGCTTTAACGAAACGGACAACCTCTAACAAAAAGAAAACAAACAACAAAATAAAGATATAAAGACACTTGTTTGCTGGCTAGCCCACAAGATACGCAGTCCCTCTTCTTTCTCCATCAGCTCCGTCAATCAATCTCAAATCACGAACAGGTGCGTCCACCTAAGAGATAGCGCACACACGCTCCAACAGCGTAGAAAGATGCCAAGAAAAACAAGGGAGGGACCAAACAAAGAAGACACGGACACAGACCAACCCACCGACCGTAAGAATAATAATAATTCAACTAATGGCCCTATCATACACCCGGCGCAATGCGACGTGAGTGTTTTTTTGCTAGTTTCAGCCTGCCGCAGTTATCATTTTCATGTCCTGCACGTTGTTTAAACAGCACCCATGTTCACCCATGGGCATGCTGGTCTGAAAACGAGGTGTGTTCAGGTGCATTGTTGGTGTGTTGCTATTTTGAGGAAACTGAAAACGAAAGTATGAAAACTTTTTTGTGTTATTTAAAGATGTAAATATAGGCGGGTGCACAACACACATGCACTCTGCTTATTACAGACACAGGGACACGCAGCAGCACACAAACATTTTTAAATATTAAAAATAAAAGGATTCCTCTTTAGAGAAGCATTCAGTCTTTCCGCTTTCACCTGTGCCGTGCACTTAAGACCAAGCGCTTAAATAGTTTTGCTAGGGCCCTAAATGGGATATTACCAAACCATATAATGGATATTCATTTTGAGATTGCAAAAGAAAATGTTTAACATTCTGTTTTTTTTTTGTTTTTTTTTTAACAAACTTGAATGTAGTACGTTTAGTAAGGTAATATGCAAAATCAAGCGTATCAGTTCTGGCAGGTCACATTAGTCAAACTCGCATCAGCTGACTGTCAGCTGATCACGTCTACCTATAGGAATACGCCGTCTATCACGGCACACATATAGCTCCTCAGTACTATCAGCAGCTGTCGGGTTTCTCCAGAGCTCATTTACCCTCCTCCATCCCCAGCTCCTCCTCTCGTCCAGTCAGGATTTGGTATTCTAATTCCCCTTGAATCAGACTAAATTCCTGAATTATTTTGTACATTTAATATCAACATTAATGATATCTGCAATACATTATGTTGGTTCTGTTCTGTTTACCCTAAGGGGGGTTATTGCTGCTCTCCCTGCTCTTATCCATGCTAGGCTGCATGGATGCGCAGGGAGTTCTTGCCCAGAACAGAACCATACCGCCAATCCAAACTATATGCTAATAGTCAACCAATAATATTTGACGATAGCGGTCCTGACAGAAATTAAGTTGTAAAAATGGGTTGAAATAAGCATGTACAATTAAATATTAGTCAAGACAGTGGACAGATATAATAATTCAATTATAAAAATAAGTAATATCTGATAACCAATATGGTACCAATCGTGCTCCCATCATGCTGTGGATTCAGTGCAGTTGTGCTGTTATTTTCTAAATGCACTGTAAACCTGAATTTTTAAGTTAATTCAAAGTTTAAGTAAGCAGAACGACACCTAACATTTTGTACTTGTATATTTTAATTACTCTTAACTTGAAATATTTGAGTATGCTAACTCAGAAATTTAACTTAAAATGATCATGCAATCTCAACTTTAAAATTTTTAGAAGTGAGAACTTGGTTAGCTTTAACTAGTTAATTCAGTAAATGTTAACTTGATAATTGGTAACACAATGCATTGATAGCCATAGCATAGCAATTGCTGGATGAGTATGACAATATATATATATTTTTTTACATGTATCTGTTCTCAAACCAAGCTCATGCTCCACTCATCACTATGATGGCAACCTCCAGAAAAAAAACAAAAAAAAACATAACATAACAGAACCTCTACTGAATTAGCTAAACATTAAACACTACTAAATCTCCCACTTAACATTAATCTTGCACACACACACACACACACACACACACTATTTAACACTTGATTTTAGCATTTACTCTCCCTTTAGAGTTCCATTGCAAAGCATGCTGGGAAATAGAAATCCCAGCCCAGTTTCAGTTAAATTTAAGTTTGTCTAAATTAAAAGAAACAAGTTCATAAAACTCAAAACAATGAAACAATTTAGATTACTTAAAATGTGTCAGTTTTATGAACTCAAAAGAAAAAGAAAGTTCTAAATACTAACTACATACAAAGTTAATTTGATTGAACTAATTTGTTTCATTTGAGGTGGCTCTACTCAAACCACTTAATTATTTTGAGTGATAGGGTTTACCTGGCATAAAATTTGGTCCCCCCTATAAGACATGAGCAATATAATATTCTTTCAGAAAGCTTACTCATTAATATGACCACAGGTCAGTAATGGTGTAGGCATGAGCGGAAGCTTGTCGTTTTATTCCTGGCTTAACTTTCAAGCACAGAGCTACCAAAACGGCAAGTTAAGGGTCAGAAGAAATTAAATATCATGGCTGGCAACCCCCACCTTTTTTCCACTGTAATGCGTAAAGGACACAGGAGCTTTGTGGTACGACAGGGTGTGGAGGCCAGACCAGTTCTCACTTTTTATATTGGAACTGCATCTCGGATTTCCCAGCTCTCTAACCTGAGGAGAAACATGTTATGCTTGGAGATGAGCCATCTACCAAGCCAATAAACCAAATTAAGCTTTAGTGCAAATTTGTGTGTGTGTGCGTGTGTATGTAAGTAAATGCTGAAGTATGTATCTTAGGTATTTATTGGCTTTAGTTTGGCATAAAGAAAGATTAGCTGAGTTTAGCTCTTCAGATTTCTCTTTCTCATTCTCACTCGCTCCCTGACTGCTGTCTTGTGGGAAAGCAGTGTATCTGGACGACTGACAGAGTTTCTCACTTTTTTCAATCATTACCGGGTCCTGCCGTGGATCTGGCATGGCAGCTGTGTGGAGATTTAAACATCATCATTTAGCAAGTCAGAGAAGACATCGGAACGATTCCTCAAGAGAGAAGGGGAAGGTGGTAGAGCAAGAGAGATAGAAAGAGGGAAGACACAGAAGCTGAATTTGATATGTGCTCATCAGCTGCAGTTGGTCAGAGATGGTGTATCTCGCTGACAGCACAATGTCTCCCAAATGAGTGCCGAGACGCGCTGTATTCTCACTGAATTACGTTACTGAGCGGTTTCTTTAGCGCTCTCTCTTTCTGTCCATCTTTCCTTTCTTCTCTTTCTGTCAAGGTGGGCTTTAAGCTGTAAAGGTGAGCATTACAAGGGAGAAACTTAAAGGAAAATCTTATTCTGGATGGTTTTTCTCTCATTGAACAAATGTAAAAATCAGACAACATTAGAAAATGAAAAATAATAATAATAATAATAATAATAATAATAATAATAATTAGTATTAATGATTAATGATGTTGCAATGGTAAATATTATTAAGATAAATTGAAATTATATGAATGTAATAATAATATTTACCATTGCATATTGTTTTAATATTTATTACAACATCATTAAAATTAATACTAATTATTAGTTATATTTTCTATATTTGCTTCCATTATTTGAATGGCAGTATGTGACAGGAATTGCATAACATTTAGATTGCAATAAATAATCGCGACAAACTATAATCTGAATGTTGTCTGATTGTTCATGTATATTATTATTATTATTATTATTATTATTATTGCTGTTGTTGTAATAAATATTTAAAAATATGCAACAATAAATTGTATTCATAATTTAATAATATAATATTCAGGTTCACTCTGTTCCAAAAAAATAAAAAAATATTATATTGCCATCCATATAATGGAAGCAAATTATTAATAATAATAATAATAATAATAATAATAATAATAATTATTATTATTATTATTATTATTATTATGATTAGTATTATTATTATTATTAATATATTTATATTGATGTTGTAATACATATTAGAATAATATGCAAATACTATTAATATTACATTCATATAATTTCAGGTTTGTTTATATTATTTATATATTATTATTGTTCTTATTATAATATTCAGGTTCACTCGGTTCCAAAAAAGAAATATTCAAAACATTTGTAGATATTCAAATTATTTAAAAATATCATTATGTCATTCTACCCTTGGTAAATATTTCTATACAAAGGAAATTTTACAGTTTATTATATGTAAGTTAAAAATAAACGTATTTTAAGTGTATGTGTATTAAGCTTACACTGTATGATTTGGATAAAAATCATCCAAAATGTTATGATCATGGCAGGCCTGATTTAGTACAACATTACACTATGATTTAAAACATTTTTTCCCACCAACCATAATTAGTTCCCATGTCACCAGCATTTCTACTACACTTTCAATAAAGAAAAAAAACAAGATCTGCCAGTGATTTATTTTAATTTTTGTCCTCCTTCTAGGTCCAGTCATTTATTTTCCAACTCATCCTTTGATCATTTTCCCCGATGAGCAGGAACGATAGCGAAGGCCGTAATTTTTTCTCGATGGCTCGATGCTGACCGCAGAGGGAATGCGAGGCAGGGACGGATCGTCAGAAGGGATTCCAAATCAATTTGTCAGGTCAGCCGCTGAGGGCCTGATTGCAGTTTGTTCGATGAAAAAGCAGGAATGCTCAGGTGACTGACGTGGCAGCTGCGACCGTTTCACGGGGGGGTGGGGGGGATTTGGGAGAGCATCCCAGCACTGGGCAGCCATTCCCATCCGGGACGCTGGCCCCATACCAGCCATCCATCAGCAGGAATTTCTACTCCCACTCACTTGGACCCATACAGGATATGCAGCCCTGAGTACATCGGCTCTGTATCGGAATACCTTTGCCAATAAGCTTATCGGCCAAAAGCACAGCTTCTTCTGAGTTAGACAGCAAGATGTTCTAGATCTACACCCTTTAGCGTAGTTCACACTGTATCGTTGTTCTTGATGTTACATTATTGGATCATCAGATGAGCGTTTGGACACTCTCGACTTAAAAGTAGGGTAGGCAGTTTCAGAGCAGCTAGCAAGCTAGCTTTGAAAGCATAGATTCCATCCTCCCTTCAGAGAGACTCCAAAGCCACGCCTCCTTCAAAACACATGAAGAGTCTGCAAAGCGTCAGAGCTCGGACTTGTACCCCCTGACTGCGGCAGATTCATTTCAGAGTTGATAGCGTTAAATCCGAGTCTGAGGACGTGAACAGCTCGTCACGGGTTATGACATGGCTGAACGCAGCATAAGCTCGCTGTGTTGGTTCAGGAGGAACTGCTGCTGTTTGTGTCGTTTATCACTTTCTTTTCCATTACAGATTTACACAAAACTTTTGCACTGTCATCTAAATGTTGATAAAAAATCAAATAAAAAAACGATTGCGAAATGACAGCATTTCCAATAACCGATGTTATGTGACTAAAACGTTTTTTTTTCTCCTCTCGCAATAAGTCTATTCAATATTCCTTTTTTCAAATTGCCTGAAAAACCACCTCATGTGAGCGTAAAGACTTTTTTGCAAAATGTATGTGTTTCTCTTGGTCGTATTTTCAATTTGCAATTTCGGTATGCACAATTTGAAGGGTAATGGAAACGCAGCTAGTGACTGTCTACAGATCTGCATAGCCTTATGAAACGTGCTGATGATGTGTGATGTCTGCGCAAGCAAGTGTACGGAGACATGGTAATATATCATACAATATAACATAGGCTGACAGGCAGGTAGTATATCATATCAATGCATTCGGACCGAATCTTTTTCCGGACAATCTTTTTTTTTTTTTTTTTGTCCCGAGACTTCAACATAAGATATATGTACATTTAAAATCAAATTATTGATTTCTATCAGAAGAGCGTTTCAACCAGAATAACAGAACGTTTTTATGAAAATATTTGCCTACCTTACCTTTAACTTGTTTGAGAGAATGTCCAGAGTGAGCAAAAGCTGGCTACTTTGAAGAATTTGTTGATTTGTTGAAAACAGTTTTGCTCATTAAATAATTCTCATACCTCCCATTTATGTGATTTTAGTGTTAGTTTTGATGACTTTACAATTATTTAAAGACCCCCTGTGGTGAAAATCAAGACGTCACAAACTACCTTGTAACCAATCACGTCAACATGCAGGCGGGCTTTAGCATATCATTAACCTTTCTCTGAAGCAGGGGAGTCTCAAGAGAAGCCAGGTTATCCAGGTTATGTAAAATATTTTTCTGTTGATATAAAATTATTGATCATCTGTTTGATAATGTAGTCAAGCAAAAGGCTCATCATTTTAAGTACCGTTATGTGTCTGACGTTGTAGAGAATGATTCATAAAACGTATTACTATTCTGATACATCGACTTCTAGACGAGTCTGTATGAGTGAATGGAGGCGGGGCTAATTTGCATATTCATGAGACGCAGTGTATACTAAATGAAGCAAGGGTGCAGAGTAGAGTACATTTAAGCAATTTTAAGGTGTATATATATATATATATATATATATATATATATATATATATATATATATATATATATATAATATATATATGATAAAATTACTGACTACAGGGGACTTTAAAATATGGAAAATAATAAGTAGGTGTGGGGTTTGTTAAGGTTTGTGAATTGATTATAACAATAATTGATTAAATTATTAATAAATTGATTATTAAGCTTATGTCATAAAAATTCTAAATAAATAATTTTGAAACAAAATAAAAATAAATAAAACACATACTAAAAAATAAATATTAATTAAATATTGTGTTGCCTGCAATGTTGATATAATCTGGTGTGTTTATGTTTTGTATTTTATACTGATGTTCATTAACATGCAATATATACACAAATAAATACATTATTTAAATAACAGGACATACACTTCATGCAAATATTTAGTTTGGTTAACAAAAAAGTTTGGGAATCCCTGGACAGAGAGGCCTTTTCATAACCTGGATCAATACTTCCTTAAAAGAAGCAAAGAAAGCAGAACATTAACATATGGCTACAATTAATGTGAACAAACTGCAGAAATGCAGTTTTCAATCAGAACAGACTAATACACAACTCCATTTGTCAAGAAACACATACCGCACAAAGGTGGTGTTCCATTTCAGTTCCTCTCCCCCAAAACTTTCCCCAGCAGAGAAGTTTATTTCCATTGATCTGGGAATATTTAATAAGAATTTATATTCCAAGAAGACATATTTTAAGGATGTTTTTCCTTCAGAATTAATAGTTTTTTGCATGCAAGGAACAGATTATAAAACAGGCCTGGCCTGGTCTGATTTTACTCAGAATGGTCCTCTAAATGGGAAATACACATAAGGAAAACGCAGCTGAAATAGTATATGAAAATTTTTAGTCTCACTTTTAATATTCCTTCCTCTTGTTTCTGTAATACGAAGTACAGGTTTAGTTCTGTGTAATATCTCTACACATGTAATGTCCAATACATTTAGAGAAAATCCATATATCCAATAATATGTTATAACAAAAAAAAAAAAAAAAAAAAATGTCTAAAAGTTTGAAATGTCATACTGAATACAAAAGCCAGGAGAGTGAAAGTCTCTTGTTCACACAAGGAAAAAAGCCACCAAAAGACAACAGATTGTGTTCATTAGGAACAATGTGTTCCTTTGATAACGCAACATTTTTTTATCATTATGAATTTTCAAAGAAAGCTGCTTTTTCCAGCACCGAACCCAAAAATGGAAAAAGGTATTTGCTGTGACATGTTTTAACCCGTGACTCAGAAGGTCTAAGTGTGTGATTAACGAAATGACCTCAAGCCTGAGAGAGTTCAGGAGAGAACGATGGTCTCTTTCTATGATGCATCACAGAGTTTCTTGCTTCATTTAATCAAGTGAAATCAAGGCCCTGTATCTGTCATCATCTTCAAAAGCACATCAGTCTCTCTGCTCTCTGAAGCGCAGGTCGGGTTCGGTTTCATACTGAAAACCCTGGAAGAGGATTGCAAAGCGATCTTCGGGCTACTGAGGTGATATCCATCTCTAGAGGAGGATGATTACAAAAATTTAGATTTTGAAGAATGTATGATCTCTGCAGGTTGCAGGTGCAAGTGAGACAGTGCCTTCCAAAATCAATTGGACGTGAAAGCAATTGACAGTACAAAATAAAGACAAATATTATGAAATATGAGATCAAATGGTGATATGTAATACTGTCCAAAAGCAACATCAAGATTAAGATGGAGTTATGCATGCCACAAATGCAAAGCGGTAACAGCGAAAGATGGGCCTTTCTGGGCATTGAAGGTGGTAAGTTTGCAGTCTATGTGGGGTCAGAAAGCTCTCGAATTTCATCAAAAATATCTTAATTTCGGTTCCAAAGATGAACAAAGGTCTTACGGGTTTGGAACGTCATGAGGGTGATTAATTATTAGGGGCTTTTGCACCGGGTAGCTCTAGGAAATAAACACCATGGTGGTTTCCCGAAAACTAAATGCTCTCTCGAAAACAGGCCGTTTTCCTGGTTGCATTCGCACCAACAGTAGGAACTCTGAAGTGACATAAGCCACGCTTGTTATTGTGACTTTTATTTTGACTGCGTGGCAGGCCTTTATTTTGACGGCGCTGAGAACGCCAGAGCCTGAGCACACATCGCTCACATCGCTCACATTCTCCGTCTTCATTAATTTTACGATCTGTTTAACAGTTATGTGACTACGTAAAAAAATGGACAATATATGAAAAAGTATTAGCGTTTGCTGTGTGGTTGATGTCGCTAGCTGAGCAGAAGTAATCATGTTTCTCTTGGTCTCCTCAAAGTTGCATTGGATTTCCTCTCTAGGGTTAGTTTATAGAGTAAATATATAGGCTATAATCTGTGTGTGGCGTGTGGAGACGTCTTTTTTAAAAATGGTGGGTGCTGGAGTTTCACGTGCGTTCAGTCAGTCAGTGTACACTTACATCACTAGTAGTTCCTATAGAGGGTATGTGTGTGATGCCACCGTCGGTTTCAGCTACTTTGGTGTTAATGAAATTAACAACAGTTTCACTAGATTCAACAATGAGAAGACCCCCAAAACAGGAATGGTTTTACAGGTGGAGGTCACTGACATTTTTTTACCCTACTCATCTTTTCTGACTGTTTTTCACTAGTTTTGCATTTGGCTAGGGTCAGTGTCACTACTGGTAGCATAAGGCGATACCTGGACCCTACAGAGGTTGCACAGGCAGTCCAACTCCTCCAGGATGGCACATCAATACGTGCCATTGCCAGAAGGTTTGCTGTGTCTCCCAGCACAGTCTCAAGAGCATGGAGGAGATTCCAGAAGATAGGCAGTTACTCTAGGAGAGCTGGACAGGGCCGTAGAAGGTCCTCAACCCATCAGCAGGACCGGTATCTGCTCCTTTGTGTGAGGAGGAACAGGATAAGCCCTGCCAAAGCCATACAAAATGACCTCCAATTCACTGGTGTGAATGTCTCCGACCAAACAATCAGAAACAGACTTCATGAGGGTGGCCTGAGGGCCCGACGTCCTCTAGTGGGCCCTGTGCTAACTGCCCAGCACCATGGAGCTTGATTGGCCATTGGACACCAGAATTGGCGCCACTAGTGACCTGTGCTTTTCACAGATGAGAGCAGGTTTACCCTGAGCACATGTGACAGATGTGAAAGGGTCTGGAGAAGCCGTGGAGAACGTTGTGCTGCCTGTAGTATCGGTCGGCATGACCGGTTTGGTGATGGGTCAGTGATGGTCTGGGGAGGCATATCCATGGAGGGACCTCTACAGGCTAGACAATGGCACCCTGACTGCCATTAGGTATCGGGATGAAAAAAGGAATTGATACCATTGAATGGCCCCCACACTTGCCTGACCTAAATCCAATAGAACACCTCTGGGACATCATGCTTCGGTCCATACGACGTCGCCAGGTTGCACCTCAGAGCTCAGTGATGCCCTGGTCCAGATCTGGGAGGAAATACCCCAGGACACCATCCGTAGTCTCATTAGGAGCATACCTCAATGTTGTCAGGAATGCATACAAACACGTCGGAGCCATACAAACTACTGAGTATCATTTTGAGTTGCTGCAATGAAATTTCATCAAAATGGACAAGCCTAATGCATAATTTTTTCACTTAGATTTTCGTGGTGTCTTTGAATTCAGTCCTCTGTAGGTTGATACTTTTCATTTCCATCAAACGATGTGGCATCCTTTCGTTGATACAAGTGATCACAAGGATTTAGACCTAACAATATTGTATTTATATAAAGCATTTATATGCAAATTTGCTTTATGTATTTCTCCGGCGTCAAAATCAGGCACATGTCAAGAAACACGATTCCTGGCTGCATGTCAATATCCATGGATCACTAGATATTTGGTAAGTTGTAAGGAACACTTATATCGAGTCCAACCTTTTATTTAAACTGAAAATTATTTGTTTTACACACGTTTTAGCAGTATCCCCTATTAAATCCATTCATGCAGCAGCTCTTTTGCCACTCAGTCCGGATGAGGTGGCGTGTTCCGGTGGGAAAGTGACGTCAATGCATACCCTCTATTGTGCTGGGTTAGACCCTACTTTGAAGTAGGAGCTAAATTAGTTCCCCCAAAAAGAGTAGAACTAAAATCATTCCTAGTTCCTGTGATATGAACATGCCAAATTCTGGGAACTTCCATCAATGGTTCTAGGAACTATGTAAAGGTTCCTCCGGCACAAAAGCCCCTAATGACAGAATTTTAATTTAAGTGCTTAGTAAACAGGTCAAGCTTGAATTTTTATTCAACAAAACATTTTTTTGTAGTAATAAAATTGCATGCAACAGATGCTATCAATTGATTTTAACTTGTACATAGCTTGTCATCGTCTTTTAAAATGACTGATTATCACCGTTCAAATATGTTTTGCCATGCGTGCATATCTTAGGCAAACAGATGATTCATAATAAAGCTGGAATCAATTTAGTACAACAAACTATTAGATCTAAACAGTCCCGTGGCATCATATTTCAGACCATTTAATAAACTAAGAAACATTTTAATCAGATATTTCCATATCCTATACCATCAGCCACCTAATGCCTGTACCATTTACAGCCCACTCTCATTTTCAGCCATAAATATTTGATACCACATGCCACACAACATTTACAACCCTCTCTGCTGCAAGAGTTACAGCTCCTAATATCACCAGGACAGAGCATGTGTGTGTGTGTGTGTGTGTGTGTGTGTGTGTGTGTGTGTGTGCGAGTACAAACTGTTAGGTTTCAAGGGGAAGGCCGCAGTGGCAGGCATTGTGAGCGATCACTCGCAGGCCGCCCGACTAGCTGTTGGTACTGTAATTGTGCACGATTTACTTATGCTCTGTGAAACCGCACTTGCGTCCAGAGAGCCGTCACGCCTGTTTACAACAGAGGGCTCTGATGTCATTACAGAGGGCCCGAGCCTTTGATAGCCCTTCCTCTGGAATGTAACGCTCTGTGTGCGCCTTGAATATCATAAGAAGCTCAGCTGGCAGGTACAGTAGAAATCTCTGTTTTATTGCCTGGGGCCAAACAAGAGGACCCCATGCCACACAGAACCACCTTCAACCTCCCGACGCTCAAAAGAGCCCGTTCTCACGCCATGAAATTTCATGGCAAGGCTCGCTTTGGCTAATCTCTCAAAGCACAATAGAATCCGGCCCGTCTCAACATTTGCACCCCCGGAGGAATGCAGTTTATTGATCTATTTACAGTGGGAACACATGCTTCACACTTCTGCGGCACACGCGGATGCGGACGGCAACCAGCATTATTTTTGGTTGCGTTGACCTGTTCCAACGTTAAAAGAGTTCAATAATAAATACGTATCTGAATCGAACATGACGTGCAGAGATATGCATGAGACCCATGTGTTAGAGGCATCCATCGTAGGCGAGCAATACGCCGTGGCAGTTCTGCTATATGCGCATGCCAAGATCTTTCTGGAGACTGTTCAAACCCTAAGCACAGAGATAAGTGAGCCGCATGAATACTAACCAATTTAAAAGCATGTTGTACATTGAAAAGTCGCATGCTCAATTTCCTTCACTCCACATAGATCTTTCTGACTCTAAATAGTGCGGCAGGACGTCAGGGGAACAGGTGAGCGTACAGAAGAGTGATTTCCTGTGGCACCCTAATAATGTCATGGGGCTTGTGGCGTACAGTGCTCTTGCTGCAAACGGCTCTGGATATATAGCATTCCTGCTCGATCCCACGAGGCGGCAGTCAGAGCAGAGCTCCTCCTGACAGGAGTACAAATTTATCGTTTGCTTTACGATATCCCCAAAAATCAGTTCAGAATGCCTTAACAACGGCTATGAGCAGGCGGCGTAGCGCACATGTGTAGAGCTGCTGCACGTCTGTGTTTTCTCTCTCTTTATAGCATAAATCGCTGTCTTTCTCTGAGTCTGTCCGCCGAGAACATACTTTCTCAATAAAGAGCGATCTCAACCACTCCCCCAAAAGGTTGAGTAATAACTTTACATTGACTGACCTTTTAACCTGCAGTCACTCAAAACAAGCCTCGAGTTGGTTTGATAAGGCTATTAAGAGTCTGTAATGTATTTCTAAGGGGCGGACAATTGATTAAAATATTTAATTGCATACTAACACATTAGATTTGTTTTTATGGAAAGAAAACTACATTTAAATGAAATAATCTTGTATAACTGTTATCTTTGGCAATTCAAAAAAAAAAAAAAAAAAAAAAAAAGAATCAACAGTGTTAAACATAATTAATCACATCCATTAACATTTCATTTTATCTCATGAGTTGAAAAGTGACTCTTAAACCTGAACATTTCTTTCATATTAATAAATTATGTTATGGCTTGATGCAAGACAGGCTTCTGCTCTGTATCGTTTATTTAAGATTTGGAAAATGCTATTATCTCACTATACGATATTAAGAAAGTTTTGTTTACGTATCACAGAAAGCACAACATTGTAGCTTTCAGCAGAATTCTGCATCGCTCTTATCGGCAGTAAAAACATTATTCTGTAATGCACATAAATCTGTCACACAGAACAGATAAATGCTGCGATATTGGCTTGGCTAATTTATTTACTGAGATGCTTTCAGAAGAAAAAAAGCAATGAAACAGCGAAACGTCTTTTTTCTGTGAGTGCAATAACTAGATTAGATGATAGATGTGAGTCTGGGGATGACTGCTGCATCCAGTCAATTACAGAGCGCCGCTTTCCTGAGTCCTCTTCAAACACGGTGTCGGATGACAATTTCATTAGCTAAGATTAGAGGAGGATGTGGGAAATTACAGAACATTATTGCACTTTACTGCCTGAAAGATCCACCTTGTCATAGACAGCCTGACAAGACCTGACAGATGTATTAAGAAGTGTGAGACTCGGGCAGAATCTTAAAGACTTCAGCTCAGCTGGGTGCTTGGAAGGCCCTGTGCGTGAAGGAAGAGTGTTATTGAGTATGTACTTCTTTTTCCCAGAATGCTCTTCATGCACAATGGCTAGGCGATTTATCCACAATTTGCATGGAAAATCGGAGCGTGTGAAAAACAGTCACACCAAAGCTTGAGGGCAAGACGATCATCACCAGCGTGTGTCATTTTTTTCCCCTTCATTTTCTGATCTATAGTTTTTCCAAAAGCTCTTAAATGGCTGCTGAAAGTTTAATGGAGGTGATAACCGGCTCTGGCTCGGAATCCTCTCACGGACTGATTTGTGGGCACTGCCTCTCGGGCAGGAATAGCTAATGCACAGCGGCAGCCATTTCTGTGCACAAGCAGCAAGTTTAATGAGGAAAATAAAAGCAGATCAGCAGCAGATGCTCTTGGTCAAAAGCCTGAAAACCACAGCTCTTTTTCCTTCCCTCCTCCTCTAAAGAAATGCATGCATGTTTGGTGTGGCTGTCAGCAGCCTTGAGATGCTGAAACAGGATTTGTAGAGCACTTAAGACTGATATTTAGTGGGTCTCAGGCAGGAATTGTAGCCACACTGGCCCTCAGGATGAAGAAAGCACAAGGAAAACAAACTTTAATGCCATGACTCAGACTTTTTAGACTTTTTAGAACTTTTTAATTAGTGCTTAATTTATGGTCAAATGGTCAAAATAATTAATTGGATTGAGTAAGGTAAACTTTAATAATAATAAAAAAGTTTAATCAAATTAACTTGAGTTCACAAATCTGATACATTTTAAGTAATCTGAATGGTTTCATTTTGAGTTTCATGAACTTGTTTATTTTAATTTAGACAAACTTAAATTTAACTGAAACTGGGCTGGGATTTCTATTTCCCAGCATGCTTTGCCATGACACTGACACTCCCAGTGAACCGGAAGTAGCAAGTGAGTTTTCTTCAGCGCTGTGACGTATTTCCAAGGAAACGGAATATTGAGAGGGCGGGGTTTCACTTCAGCGCTCCTCCTCTCCATCTCTCGCTCAATGCTTTTTTTTTTTTTTTCAGATTTTGATTAAAGACGACGCGACAAACCATTTTTTCTGTGTATTAACTTGCACGGATTAATAGTGCTAATTTAGAAGAGGTTCACCCTTGCAACCTAGATTAATGTTAAGTGGGAGATTTAGTAGTGTTTAAAGTCCCAGTGAATCAAGGTGACGGAAGTGAGCTTGGTTTGAAACAGTGAGTTTTCTTCTATGCGCAATGCATTGTGTTACGTTATTTTATTGAATTAGCCAAGTGTAAAGTTGATATTACATGATAATTTGAAGTTATTGCAACAGAAGACATGTTCACTATTAACTATGACTTTTGCCTAAATAAACTCTAATTTACTGCTTATTAATAGTAAGGTTTTTTGTAGCGTTTAGGTATTGGATAGGATTAAAGGATGTAGAATAAGGCATTAATATGTAATTTATAAGTACTAATAAACATCCAGTATCAGTATGCTAATCAAACTAGAATAGTCTGATCAAAAAATATTTTATTAAAATGTATGAGTACAAAATAAAATTCTAATTTCTTAACAAATATAAACTGATTACCTTATTATTATAATTTTTTTTTTTTTTTGAGAAAAGAGGTGTCCCATTTTCCTAGAAGGCATATAATATCTCAGTCTATGTTTCAAAAAATAGTCTGAAAAATAATCTACAGAATATAATGTATAAATAGCATTTTCAGTAATTCCAGTGAAAATCTTCAGTCAATAATCCTGTAAAATGTACAAATAGAAGTGTAAACCATTTATTTTAAGACAACAAAGTACCATAAGTTCTTTTATGGTACTTTTCCAAAAACATACATCATCAAATTTGGACCAGCCACATCTTACTGATAACCCAGTGTGGATACTGATTCAGGCATTGGATGAGTGCACTCCAGGCAAAAATAGTGTAGGGAAAAGCATTTCCCTTGAAAATTAAATGTGTTGGAATGTTTGTATCCCACAGTCCTTCAAACCACAAGACCATTTGTTCAGTTGCATCATGTGGGCGGACAACAACGACTCCATGAAGAGTCAAATTTCCCTTTATAATAACTAAACACCAGCATCCCTCTCAGTGAAGAAAGACGAGGAGATCAAAGAGCTCATTCAACCCCGGTCCTGATTCTGTTTAGTGTTTCTCAAGCCTATAGAGGGCTAAAAAACAGCATCCACATATCCTGCACTCCCAACAAGGCGCCCCTGCAGCGAAACAGATCAGGTGCTGAAAGAGGGACGTCTCCAGACCCGGGCACTGCGAGTCCAATGCTGAGCGAGCCCGGTGACCGTCTGCACGTCCTACGAGGAGATCCTCTCAAACGCATGCTAATCACTGCCAGTTGTTCCTCCGTCCAGAGCTGCACAATCACGCACTTCACTTTTGGCTTCGGATCAATCGCATCACAAATAGGCCGAAAGTTGGCCGTCTCCGAGAGCTCAATCGTTCTGATTGCTCCTCAGAGTGTTTGTGGAGCAACATTCATCTGCAGCGTACAAGATAACATTTCGGCATTTATCACTTACTTGTAAAGAAATCTTCCAAGATGACACAAAGAGCGCGTGTTCAAGGCCAAGCCAGTAGATGAATGCTCTTGTCTTTTACACCGTCAAATACTTTTTCATGAACAACACCAGATCCATTTCAGCGATAAACGTCCAAAAGCACCTCCTGTCAAATAAGCATCAGTGCATCAGAGCACTTGAACATGGCATGACCTCTGAATCAACATTATAAAATAACTTCAGAGATAACAGACCAACATTTTTAAGTGACACTTCCACACATCAAACAACGGACAGCAGCTATTTTCCTTTCCAATGGGCCACTTTAAGCTCCTTTCACTAATGGCAGTGGGAGAGATGGATCACTTAGAAAAGGAGACACACTCCCGGACCCTCCCTATACATCATTATACAGAGAACTTCACCTGAATATGGCCAGGGTCACCCTGGAGGTTCTCCATTAAACTTTACGGTTCATTGATTCAGAGAGTCGGCATATGGTTCCCATCAGGCACCGCTGCCTTTATCAAGAACACACTCCGGTCCAAACTGTCAGTTGGATCCGCCCCAAAAACTTTGACTGACAAATTTATACAAGTGTTGAGATTTTCCCCCTTCACCCACTCTTTCTTTCCTTTTATACAACATTACTCTCTAGTGGCGATTGGACTGTGTGTGTGTGTCTGCGAGTGTATAATTTTTGACGGCTGGTAAAATTGAGATTGGGCCAAAATATATAATGCTGTAAAGTTGTTAAAAAAAAAAAAAAAAACTCACATGCTGAGGTATGAATAACATTTTGAAAGCCTGAGATTTTATGAATAAAATGAAATGTCCTCACATTGGGGTCAAGCTAATTCATTGCAGGTTCATTTCCTGTAATAAAACATCTTTTTAGGCATCATGCTTTCATGCTTCATCTTAAAGGGATAGTTCACCTAAAAATGAATTTGTTTCATCATTTGCTCACCCTCATGTCTTTCCAAACCTGAGTTGTATGAATTTCCTCTTTGAAATACAAAATATATCTTGAAAAATTTCTCATGTGTTTATTTGTCCATAAGAAAGTCAATAATTTGAAGTTAAAAAAGTAAGTACAAAATAAAATTATTCCATTTATATTCGGGTTTACAGTAGAGAAAGCAGAGGATGTGTCTTGTACCAATCTCCCATTTTCCTGCAAGGCATAGAAATATCTCAGTGACTGTGTTTCAGTGCACAAGAATAGTCTGATATTAATCAAAATATATTAATCATAATCAAAAGAAAATGTGTATAGTCTTAAAAAAACAAAAAAAAAAAAACTACAGGATGCTAAAGTAGCAACATTTTCAGTAATTCCAGTGAAAATCTTCAGTCAACAATAAGTTTAAATCTTTTATCGGAAGACAACTACATTCAATAAGTGAACATAAGTATTTTCATGGTACTTTTAACATACAACTTCAAATATGGACTCGTCACATCTAACTGATAACCCCGTGCGGACAATGATTCAAGCACTGGATCAGATCAGGTCCAATGTTGCTTGAAGAAGAAAGAAAGATGGAAGAAAGAAACATCATGAAAGTGAGCAATTTAATATGATAATACTAATACACTTTATTTGTATAGCACTTTCCAATCAAGAAATGTCTCAAAGTGCTTTACAATGAAACGCGTTACAAGCAGTAAATACTGTACATAAACAGATAATAAAAAGATTGAAGATGAGACCCACTTTATAATAATAATAAAAGAAGATCAGATTAATATGCATAGAATGTATGACCAAATATCGAAATTAAAACTAAGTAATAATAAATAGATTTTAAAATGTATTATAAAAATATAAATCAATTAAATGATCTTCTTTTTGGGTGGACTATTCCTTTAAGGGAAAGAAAAACAAATACACTGTCCTGTTATAGTAAATACAAAAACAAGTATGTACTTTTCATGTAGTTATAGTAAAGGACCATATTGTTCTTCAGACAGCACTTGATATCATAACCTGAAAAGTTCACAGGTCAAATTACAGGCACATGGCGCGCTCTCTTAGTGGACATTATCTTGCTTTCTTTGTGCTGAGGTAACCCAAGTAAGACGACTTAACGACAAAAAAGCCTGGACTAAAGTGTCCCTTTAATCACCAAAGACATTTTAATGACAGTCTTATGGAGAGTGACCACCGCAGGCCAGAGTAAAGTACGAGTCTGTGCTCGACGACCTGACATCTATAGGACCCATTGCTACAACCAAGAGTACCGGTTTTATTTCAGAGAAGAGAAATCACGAAAAAAAAAAAAAAAAAAAAAGACAAAGACAAAAATGTTTCCACCACAGCCAACAATGCCAGAACTCCCAGAAGTTCTTGACATGCATAATATGAATTTATCATTTCTCACGCGCACAAAAAAACCTAAAGATAAGATTTTGTCAGCTCTGGAGTCCTAGATAAAATTCTGAAATGAACTCGAAAAACAAATTGTGTTTTCCAACACATTCAACGAGGAATGCTTTGACAGATGTGCTGCCCTCATTTTTGAGACTAATTAGACTTCGAGCTATTCTTCCATTTCTGTTAACCATTTTTCAACATAGGCCACAGATCTCGTTTCCCCTTGTGTGCGCGGGTCGGTTGCATCTGGTTCCTTCACAGTTTGTCGCTAGCGTTGGACACGGAAGACAGAGAGGACCAGGTGCTTTTAACAAGACCCTTTACGCTCTCTCGGCTCTTTATTGGGTTAACATTGAAACACTGTGGAAACTCAATCTTGGTATCAAAAGCAGATGCTTTGCACGATTTAGAATCTTACATAAAGTCCAATTGATTATCACTGGTGTCTTTAAGGAAAAACAAAGTTGCTTTTGTTCTGGTGCCACAAAAATCGTCGTCTTTAAGCGGCCCGCTTGGGTTGAGGGAAGGGCTGATAGACACGTCTCCATGGAAACGCTGACCCTTAAAAAATCCTGCGATGTGAAACCGCCTCAAGATTTACGGGTGTTTTCAGCTTGTTACAGGAGATTTATATTTACAATAAAAAAGAACAACAATCTGCAGAAGCCATTAGCGAGGGAGCAGGGGAAGAGTGCTAAGCTACCAGACAGAGAAGTTTGCTTGTTTTCACTAATATCACTAATAACCAGCGTTCATTAAATCTCTTGTAACATGGACAGAAAGTAAACAGTCATAAATAACTTAAGACAAACATTACCTCATGTTCTTTTTCTATCTTTTGCAGATATTTCAGAATAACTGAAATATGTGGTCATCAACTGACCAAAAAAAAAAATATATATATATATAATTATGGTCTGGTCTCCATGGAGTCTCGGAATCTGTTCTCAAAGATGATGTCGTCAGAATCTGATTAAGATGGATGTCACCGAGCGGCGAGGAAACGGAGAGGCCAAGTGGAGATAGATAGAGAGAGAGAGAGAGAGAGAGAGAGAGAGAGAGAGAGAGAGAGAGAGAGAGAGAGAGAGAGGAAACAAGAGAAGCATTTGGCTCTGGTATGTGAAGCAGCACGTCTTCATTCCCTGCAGTCGACGTGAAAGATCTTCTTCCATTCTCCACGCTCTCGGGCCTGCTGACCCTGGAGGTTCATCCTCAAGGGCTGGCCCCTCGCCACGGTCACTGGCTGCGGAGCTCCTAAGCAGGCTTGACCGTGGATAGTCACACACAAGTGCGGTCAAACCCTGGGCAGCAGGATTTGGGACGTGACAGCATAATCAATTTCCATGATTCATGGCGACCCAGCGGAGGAGACACCGAGTAAGATGCTGACAGTGTTGTCTGGGTTAGAGTTCTGATGCGGTGTGACGGAGGTTCCTGCTTCTGTCTCCACTGTCTGCTAGAGAAACTCTTTGCAAAGCCACAACAACTCTAGAAATACTGCCAACATGAATGTACAGTAAAACTGAATGCTAAACAGTAGGCCACAGGAATCTGTTACACACACACACACACACACGAATACAACGATTTAAAAGATAATTGCGACTTTTTATCTCACAACTCTGACTTTTTTTCCTCCGAATCGAGAGTTTACATCTCGCAATTCTGACTTTTTTCCTTGCAATCGCGAGTTTATATGTCGCAATTCCGACTTCTTTTCTCTGTATTGTGAGATAAACTCGCAACTGCTGTTATAAAGTCAGAATTATGAGATATAAACCAATTACCTTTTTTAGTTTTTATTCTGTGGCAGAAACAAGCTTCCTGGAAAGATTCTGAATGAATATGAGAAATATAAGCAGTTTTAAAAATAATAATAATAATAATAATAATAATAATAATAATACATTATTTATAAACTATATTAACTACATGTATTTACTATAGGGTTAGGATTAGGGTTTGGTTTAGGGTTAGTTGCATGCAATTATGCATAACTTATAGTTATTACTACAGCAACTGCATGTAATGTGTAACAAGGACACTGTAAAATGAAGTGTTACCTCCAGCTGATCACAGGTGTCACAGGTCAACAGCTTAAAACTTGGCCAATCCAATTTCAAAGTATGGAACTATTTGTATAGTGACATCTGCCATATTTTGAACTTAAGTTGATAAAACATAAAATATCTGAAATCTATGGAAGCTTGTTTCTGACACAGGACAAAACATTTTAAAAGATAATTGTGACTTTTTTGAGGGGGACAATTTTTCTTTTTTTTTTCTCAGAAATGCAAGTTTATCTAGCAGTTGTGTGTTATAAAGTCAGAATTGTGAATTTCACAATTCTGACTTTACATCTCTCTATTCTGACTTTATATCATGCAGTTCTGACTTTATAACTCGCAATTGCGACTTTATATCACGCAATTTTGAAAAGTTGCAATTACCTTTTTTATTTATTTTTTATTATGCGGCAGAAACAATCTTCCATAGAAATCACACACATAATTGAAAAAAAAAAAAAAAAAAAAAAAAAAAAAAAAAAAAAAAAAAAAAAGGCCATTCATCAACATCCTGTGATAATCTGTAACATGAGAGTAATCACTCTCTAAGGGTCAGAGGTCACGGTCAGATTCACTCTCCTTCTGAGAAAATGATGGTTATTACCACTCAGAGGTTGACATCCACCCCACTCTCATTACACATCCATCCGCTTGCCAATATTACAAGCGCTTCAGTGACGTGGATGCAGCAGGTGGACAGCAATGCTTGTGTGTTTGTGTATCTGCTGACAGGTTGTGGTGTACATTAGTCCATATCAGCTTTAGTCAACAGACAGTACAGCCAAAGATGTTGTTTAACATTAAATAACTAAGAACCAGTCTAAAAAAAAAACAAACAAAAAAACACACACAACCACATAGTAGGGTAAAATTTTGCATAACACTGTCACCACTATCCGACATGTCAAATGATGTATGTTCTGTACGTAGTACAAACAACGGCCTACAAACACAATCGTTATGAAGCCAGTTTGTAAAAGGCAACAGGTGAATTTCACTGGCATTTCCTGAGAGGAAGAGCCAACTTCTCTGGACAAATATAGACCTCTGACAGACTCTATGTGGCATTTGAATAGTTTGCGTTCTAATAATGACTCTCCCTTTGATCTGAATGCCATATACTTCTATAGCTCATTGTCCGTTGTTGTCAATTATTACTTTTATTCTTGCTCTATTTTTATATTAATGCATTCCCTAGAGTATTAAATGCCACAGCAATAAATTCCTCTAGGAAAACATCAATAAAGCCCACACTTTTATGATAGTAATAATTTTTAAATATGTTTTATTTATGGAATTCTATGGAGAAATGTGTTGTTTAGAACCAGAAGGTGTAGGCTAGTTACAACATCTACCAGCTGGGGCTGTCAAGGTCATGCTAACTAACCAATCCTTCACCTCTTGATTCTGACTTAGAGAAGACAATTTCTATACCTTGAGACACAATGATCTTTGAGTGCCCAATTTGTCTATTTATGTAAGCAAAAATTAACTGGATTTGATAAATGGAAGCATGACAAAGCCAAACATGCAGTTGGACTCTCCAAACTCACAGGTCCATTTACGGAGGAAATCTTGAGAAATATGAAGTTGGAATTTTATTGCTGCACTTCAGCCAGATAACAAGAACAGCCAGTCTTTGAACTCTCTCTCTTGCTCTTTCTACACGATCTTTCTCTCTCGTTTCCCTCTCTCTCTCTCAGCTTCTGGTTATAAGACAAGCGAAAACATTGTTTTTCAGCCATGTAGTAAATCTTGCTGGCGGACACGTTCTTTGATTTCTTTGCCCTCCCCTCTCTCGTTTCCATGCTGAATGAACCTGTACTGCACATGAACATTTCCACGACAAAGCTGAGGATTTCGGGCACAGTTTTACCTCAGTCTAAGGCGATGCCAGTAACATTAGTAGTACTAGGCGGAAGGGACTCCCCCCACTTCATTTTGTAGTCTGTGTGGGCCAAATTTTACCGTCCATGCTGTGCTGAAATTATTCGCTGGCCTTTAACCAGAATCTCTCACATTACCACATGCTGAAGCCAGAGCCAGCTGTGTCAGAGGATTCAGGAAAATCATCTCAGCCCCTGAAAAACATTTTTACCATCTCACATTTCTGAAAACTTGCCACATTGTAATCACTGAACATTGCAAATTAATGCTTTAGATTATGAGATACAGTCTATTCGCATAGAGGGGAAATGCTAAACTGGTCATATTCCAAAAGTAAAATATTACACAGGAGCTTTCAACAAGCATCCTAGTTAGAAGGTGGAATGATGGTTGTTGTATTAGGGATTTGATCCAATAAGATGCCAGGATCCTTGACAGTTCAGATGGATTGGAACATGCCAAACAACATGTCTTACCTTTGGCACCATATCCAACACTTATTTTCCCCCCTCAACCGCAACCATGAAACACTTAAGAGCAACCTGACAAACCCCATAAAGGAACCAAAGGTGCTAAACAGGTGCTAAAGGCACAAGAAAGACAGGCTGGCTTGAAGGGAAAACTGGTTGGGGTAAGAGAAAAGAAAAAAGAAAAAGAGAGTGGGGTTTTATGGGGTTCACCAGGTGACCTCTGACCTTTTGCTCCCAGTAGGACGGTGTTGTAATAAATTGCTGGTTGTTAAGGGCCCGGACACTTCTTGGCCCTCACTTCAAACGTGCACTAAGGTTGTGCCTGTTAGCTGGAAGTGGCGTGGCAGACAGGCCCAGTTACGGCCCAATCTCTTCTTTGACTCGCGCACATCTGGAGGGCAGCACCTTGGCTGAAAATGAGACTTTGTGTCTCTTGATGTTTTCACATGACATCTTTATTAACGCTCAAAGCATTCATCCCTACACCTCTGTCATATTTCTGTTGTCTTGCTCTCATCGTGAGGCTTTAATGCAAAACATTTGCGGCGTCTTCCGAATCGTGCCATCTGCGGCTAAGTAGCTTGCCGAAGAAGGTGCGTGTCAGCTTGTCTGCA
The DNA here is from genome assembly GCA_018749465.1 of Paracanthobrama guichenoti. NCBI lineage: Eukaryota > Metazoa > Chordata > Actinopteri > Cypriniformes > Gobionidae > Paracanthobrama > Paracanthobrama guichenoti. The sequence continues at coordinate 28,358,877 of CM031956.1, forward strand.
TTAGCAACCAAGACCAATGAATATCTATCTCACACTGATCTGCAAGTTTTATTGTTTCGCTCAAGAACGCCATTCATTCCGGCCCTCCAGCCCTCTTCAGATAAGGTACAAAAAGCATCAGCGGCCATTGCCTTTTATACAGAGGCCGTTTGACCCGCGGCAGCCCTGGCAGGGAGACAGAGCTGATTGTGGGAGCTCAACAGGTGTGAAGCTGAATTGCAGAGCCAGGGAAGATACATAAATTACCACAGCGGCTAAATCACACTCTTCTGTGGCTCTGTTAATCTGCCAAAGGCTTTGAAGGCTGAAAGAAGAGTTATGAACAGCACAGCCTGTGAAGACAGAGGGGGAAAAAAATGCATACACAACTAAGTGCTGCATACAAAACACACACACATACACATACAAAACTATAAATAATCTGAAGCTCTTTTCGAAATTTACAGTAAAAAGAAAACAAAAATATCTATGATTTACAATAAAACACACAACTTTGCTGGTATCACTATGTACTCAACAATGGAAAAGCTATTCAAATGACAGAATGAGAGAAAGATGGATAGATAGTAGGGCTGGGTACTGACACAAATTTCACAATTCGATTCAATTTCGGTTCACAGGCTTGCAATTTGATTTCGATTTGATTCATTATTTTGGATATATCAGGTTCTCAAGGAAAACAAATCTCTTAACTAGTAAACTATGGGAGTCAGTTGGTACTACATTAGCCTACGGTAAAAATTAACTGATTTGTATACAAACACTTAAATTACACTCAATTATGTTTTTTTATAATAATAATAAAGTTATAATATTAACTTTACAATTACATAATCATATTTCTACTCAATTATTTTTTGAAATATAAACATTTAAATGGTGGCTGTCATAAAAAAACAAAAAAAACTTGCCAGATTTATTCATACATGCATTAAATATTGAAGAACATTACAAATTATAATGAATATCTAATATGGTGCATACATTTAGCAAAATGCTCCTCTCTAGAGTTAATTTTTCTTGCTGACTAACGAGTTTATGGACACTGGATATGGTTTTTCTGAGGTAAATGTGACGTTACAAGCCGTTTTATTGATGTCTTTCCACGGATGAAACACTGATGGTGCGACTCCATGTGACATGATACGGATTTCGGTAAGTTGTACTCTCTCTTTTAACACACTTTCAGATGCTCATTCATGTTTATTTCGCGCTGTAACTGGTATTGGAGGTGGAAGAGAAGATCAGTTCATGTGCCGCTTCTCTTGAGCTGAGCCAGAGCAATCTCACGCCACAGCGCCAAAACTATATTTATGTTTTTGAATTTCGTAATAAAATGGACGTAATTTGAAATCTGAGACTTTATTTCATATCAGTAGTAACAAAACACAAATATCATTGCAATTTATTGGATGGGAGGAGCGCTACAATGTTCTGTTAATTCATCAACTGAAAACAGGATAGACTAATCCATTCTTGGGATTTAAGAATCGATATCCGTTCGTAGAAATGAGAATAGATTAAAATCGAGAAATCGATATGTTTTTACCCAGCCCTAATAGATAGGTACAACAACAGAGAAAATGAACAACAGATTCAATAGATAGCAGTGCCTACAATGCCATGCAAAAGTTTGGAAATTGTAATTTTGTGATGATGACACACAAACTGGCACCGGAAGTGTTTGAGCGGCCATCTTATGACTCCCTGCCGACAGAGGGTATCATTGACATTAACATTAACCTAAAATTAACTGATTTGCAGCGTATCAGTCACACATACATCGTTTTTTAAGATATATGTATGTACATAAAATTATATTCAGAACGTTTTCTGTAATGTTTGTGGTATTTTTCGGGCAGGACAAAGATGGGTTTGTCTACTGCACATTGCCGACACAGGTAACTAACCTAACAAAATAGATGTCTTCATGTACGTAATTATGCAGGGAACATTAAACATGAACATATATTTAGGATTATTAGCAGAAACTGATTAAGATATACATTAAATATTACAATACATACAATCCCCTTGTATCAAAATCCAAGGTTTACCAATAGTACAACAGTGGCAACAGTATAAATGCTTGAAATTATATATATATATATATATATATATATATATATATATATATATATATATATATATATATATATATATATATATATATATATATATATATATAAAAAAAATGTATGTCTTAAATGCAGTCAGCGTTTAAGTTGTGAAGTGTATATTTGTTCCTGAAATTTTTTTTTTTTTTTTTGACCAACATCCAATTCAGACTGCATATGTGTTATTTGTATATATTTTGAGCTTATTATTCATAAGTCATTATCTTCAAAATACATGCTGTTAACGAAAACAGTTTAATCATTTACAGTTACTGTACGAATAAAAACTATATTATACTTTATTTTACATAATTAGCCCATAACCAGTGAACTGTGCATGGCAAATTAAATTACGCACATGCCTTACAAAACATAAATCTGTATTCAGACTTCAGAAGAATCATCATGGCATTTGTAAAATAAATGCTGAGGTGTCTCGTCCATCAGCTGATCTGATATTCACGACAGAAGTGAAGATGAACTTAACTTTTAATAAGCAAGGTAAATTTCTGACTTTAAACAAATAACACTTTCAATGTTTAGGAAGTTTGTGTTGTAAGAATGTACAGGGAGACTTCAGATATAATGTTTAATGTTTTTTCTCAGGTAACGTTTTCTCATTAAAATCAGATGATTTCCTACCGAGTCAATAGAATGTGAGGGAATACTAGGGAATACCAATATGATGGTGCCGTGGCTTCACTTTTTATGACGTCATGAGCAATACAGTCATTTATATAGATCAGTGGTTTGGACCCCAAAAAGATTTTGCCAGATCAAATTGTCTTGTGATTATATAAATGAAGACTTCAGATGCAAAAGCCTCTAAGTCCATCTGATGTTTTTCTTTAAAATAAGCATTTTTGTCAGGCTCCTATGTATAGGTTTCTACCTAAGAACCGGTACTTCTGAACGGGCTGAGGCTGGGGTTCAGTGGGTTACTATGTGCGGAGAGCATTCACTCAGTATCGTTATCTCATTTTTTGAAAAGTGGCTTTTGCATCTGAACTCTTCATATATATATATATATATATATATATATATATATATATATATATATATATATATATATATATATATATATATATATATATATATATATATATATATATATATGCATAAGTTACTGTAATGCATTTAGGCCAAGAAACAATGATGATTTACTTCAAAACTTCAATTTGAAAACCCTGGGTGTAATGAAAGAACATAAGATACCGTAGATAGAACAGTATATAGATAGACAGCGCAATAGAACAGATGGGAATTTTTGTTACTATCAACAGAATGATAGAACAAACAAATGATACAATTCTGATAGAAAAATAAAACTAACAATTAATAGAACAATGAATGAACAATGGAACAAATCAAATGGAACAAACTATAGCAAATAATAGATAGAACAAATGATAAACAGAAATTATATGATAGAAAAATAAATATAACAAATGATAGTGACAGTCAGAATGACAGATCAAAAATAAATATATTCTATGACAGCACTAACACCAGATTAAATGAATGATCAACAGATAGAATGACAGAATGAACAAACAACAGAGACAATAATGGAATGAATGAACAATAGAACAAATGAAATATAGATACAATGAATGATCTATAGCTACAGTATATAGAACAATACAAAAAACAGAATGAACAACACAATGACAATACTCTCCTGAACAGAAAACAATACTCTAAAATGAACGACAGACAGAAAGAACAACTGATAAAACCAATGAAAGCTTTTGAATAAACAAACTACAAAACAAGACAGAGCGAACAATACTTAGAATGTATGATAAAAGAACAAGCAATAATTTTACAAAACAGACAGAACATTGACAGAACAAATGATAGTTTGAAAGAAAGAACAAGCAAAATCATACAGATTAATTGCTTGTATTTTTCATTTGCAAGCCAATTTGGATAGAGGTGCCTGCTAAATGATTAAATGCAAACGTGCTATAGTTAGCATGAGCAATAGTTTGATATTAGAGAATGATAGAGAGAACGATACAGATCTCAGAGGAAGGGAAGGCAGGGAGCTCTGAGGAACAGGTCACTGGAAGAAGCCGAGTGGGTCCGAACCAAAACAAAGGGACCAGTGTGAACACAGAGTCAGTGGACAAACGCAGAAAATATGAAGTTATTCTAACCTAATATCCTGCCTGTGTTATGATTTCAGAATTTAGTGCTAGGGCTCATGCTAAAGACACATTTCTATGTGACGCATTTCCAAATAAAGCAAACATATTCAGGGGAAATACTGTAAAGTGGAATTTGATTGGATCATAAATCTTAAACTATGTTATTCACAATTTCAGAGGTGGAGAAAATTATTACATTTGAATCACCAGCATTGATTAATAATGTTTAAAGGAGAGACAATGCATACAGGATTTTGATTTCATGTCGTCTTTACCAGTATGTTTTCTAACTTTGTTAAAGTTTATTTTCGCAGAAATTAACCAAAATAGGGTAAATAGAAAATTAAATGCTACTTAGTTCTTATTGCAGCACATATAATAAACACAATTTGCCAATACATTAGTTCACATACATCAATAACAACATTGGTTAAACCCTTTAGCTGTATTCATCCCAGCTAAATGGTTCAAACGCTTTTCTTTGTTGAATGCGCTCAAGTACAAATGCTCCTTCTCGCGTCTGTTCTTTCTTTTTCCCTTTTCCCCTTCATTTACAAAGACCATCTGACTGTTTTTCTTCATCTTCATTCCTTTATTCTCCCTCTCATTCTCTTTTGGAGAGCAGGACAAGAGGAAATTGGTGTAATGAATTTAGGGTGCCTGTGTTCGGCGAGCTGCGGTCCCTCTGGCACGGTTCAGTCATTTATCTTCCGCACTCTGTCAGAGGGAAATACAGCACAATGGGTGAAGGGGGAGTGCAAATTGACTACCAATTACGCGCCTGTGAATAAGGAGAGATTAGAGGAGGGAACGCAATATGGTTCACTGCTAGCGTTTATTTTAACCCTGCGAGCAGCGGACCGCCAAGGTCTGAAAGGAGGAGGAGGGGTTAGAGAGAAAGAGAAAAAGAGAGTGATGGTCAACCAAGGGTGAAATCTGTAAAAGATTCCGTGTTTGCAGGGATGAGAGCTTTTTTTCCTCTTTCCTTTCTGAACTCAGTACAGAATGGATAGTTAAGTGTGTCTGCCTTTTATGTAGTATGTTATGTTTGCAAGTGTGAGTGTGAATGCACCCAAACTTCAAACCAATGGCTGTTTCAAAATCTATTCAGTGTGTCTTTTTAAAAATCTAAAATTGAATCATTGGGTCAGTCTAGAAGTAAAATGGCATACGATACTTTCTGGAGGAAAAATTTTAAAAAAATGTCAATGGGGTAAGTATATCATTATAATATCTTGTCTAGTAAATGTATCTTGATTTAAGAATTCTTAGATATTTGGACTCGAAACAAGACGAAAATACTAACTAACAAACCAGAAGAATTGATATTTCAGTCACAACTTAATTAAATCATTGTATATCTATATATAAATTATAAACAAGAATTAAAATAAAAAATAAAATCGCTAGTTGAATAATACTGTACACCACATAATAAGAAAACTGAATAATTTTCGTCAAACATAATCTGATTATTGAGTGTTTTTTTTTTTTTTCTTTTTCTTAGTGCTCACATTCTGAAATGTTCAGAATCGTTTCTGTGATGATAAAATATGAACATGCAAATGTGCTGACTGGTGTCTGAGGCCCCGGATCAGACCCTCGACCTAATCAGGTTTGACTCCCCAACAATAAGAACCTCAGCATGAGCCTGGAGCACCATCACTAATGCCAGGCCAAATGTTTGCAGCTAAAGTAAAGTAAGTACAGTTGTTAGACAGGGTCGGAGGAGCATTCTGTGGATTTTTGGGGGTGGGAAAAATGGAGGAGGGAGAACAGGCTGGAATGAATGCAGACGTGGAGTGTGTTGAACGCCTGTGCAAAGAGGAAGAAGAATGTGAGTAAAATAACTTGTCAAACAATGACTGACAATAGAATGCGAGGTTAAGTAAAAAAGAGAGACAGATCAGAGCCTCATTGTGAATTTGGTCAAGCAACTGGTCTACTAAAGGTCTGACGACTTTTGAGGCAAAATAAACCATGCTTGCATTTCCTAAAGGAAACATGCATGCAAGGCAACAAAAAACAGAATGTTAAAGTTTTAAAGAACCGTAGATTTAGCGAAAAACTGTATCTGAGCAACTTTGCCACTGTCATGCCATTAGAGCATCTTGTTTTCTGTCAGATACGTGAGAATCAACATGACACAACAATGTTTTACAGTGTAGAAGGCTATAAATGGTTAAATAGATGCAAGAAAGAAAAGTCATTACAGCAAGACCAATCAGAATTCAGTGTGCAAGCATAACAATGACATCATTGCTGTTGGTTAGATTATAAATGGAGAACATTCTATAAGTCAATGATATTTTTAAACTTTAATCTTAAAGTTATTTAGAAATATATAATGTTTGCAAACACAAAACAAAGCTCTTCTAAATGCATGAATGATTTACATACATTTCTTTGTATTTTCATAGTCATAAGGGTAGATTTTTTGAAATTGAGATTTATACATCATCTGAAAGATGAATAAATAAGCTTTCCATTGATGTATGGTTAGGATAGGCCGAGATACAACTATTTGAAAATCTGGAATCAGAGGGTGCAAAAAAATAAAATAAAGTTTGTCCAAATGAAGTCTTTAGCAATGCATATTACTACTAATAATACATGTTTGATATAATTATGGTAGGAAATGTACAAAATACCTTCATGCAAAATGATCTTTACTTAATATCCTAATGATTTTTGGCATAAAAGAAAAATCGATAATTTTGACCCATACAATGTATTGTTGGCTATTACCACAAATATACCCTTATGAGACTTATGACTGGTTTTGTGGTCCAGGGTCATATATTATGTTGAAGCTGAATTAGTGACAGAAGAAAAAACAGAATGTTGCCTAGCAAGTGCTGTAATAAAAACTCAAATACATCATGATACTGTACATCATCTTTAGGTAATTTATCTTCAGATGGGCAGTATAAATAATTTATAAAACAGAAAATACATGCATTCACAATGCACAGTGAGGTAGATAAGTGGTTCACAGACCAGCTAGTGGGACATGACCCAAAAATGTCTCAAAGGTCTAAATACAAAATAATAAACAGCAAATAACCACATAATGCACGGCTGCACACTTCATATCTTTTGAAGTCAAACACTGTTCATCCAGTCAAACTCTATTGCAAATGTGTCAGTCCTTTTGACAAATCAAACAGCTGCCAATATGGACAGTTTGCATGACATGTTGTCTCTCATCTTAAAATATATATATATATATATATATATATATATATATATATATATATATATATAATATACAGGTTCACTCACTAGGAGTTATCAGCTGCAAAATTGTTAACAGCATTTCTATTAGGTCTGCATTATTTATATTGTGCATATTGTTGGGTCTATTAATAAATGTCAATTTTTATTAATTTATTTACTAATGTACTTGGTGTCTATTGTAAAACTACAGAAAACATTTTTAAAATAAAAACTGCTTCACATACAGTTGGGTCATGATCACAAAGCAATCTGAATATATTCTCAGTAAGACTTCATGTATCTCAGACTAGAAATACAGAGAAGCTGCAATGCCCTTATGCATTAGCCAGCACATCAAACCTGACGCGGCTATATCATCTCCACTGCAGGTTCACAGCGGTTTATTCCATCTCTCTGGTTTTCTGTTTCTCTCTCTGCTGAATTCTCAGGCATACCGCTCATGCATCAGATGGATAGATGTTTGGATTGCACTGTCCTTCAGTACCTGTGGTCAATTCCTGTTGCACGAGCTGTATGATGGTAACGGATGCAGGCGAAACCACACTGCCACCTACAGACCCAGAGAAAAACATCCCCACGGCACTCTCCGAGTGTGTGACCTAAACTATGCCCACATGTTCAGATGAAAGATTTTTATTTACAGCTTTATAAATGTATAATCTTCATTATATTTGAATGCCATTCTAAGAAGAAGGGGCAAACGCAGCTCTGGGTTTTTCATGCAGCGTTCATCTACACATTCCACATGTTCAAACGAGATTTCTGGCCTCACGTTTACACAGGCGAGTTTTGACAGCTCTGACAACAATGTTTAGGCAGCTCAAAAGACTTCCTGACGAGAGTTTATCCAGTGCAACAGCTGACGCGTGCTATGTAAGGTCTAACTCTTGTTTTCTTTAACATTGCCAGCTAAGTGCTTACAATAACTTTCCTTAACCCCTCACACACACACCCTCTCTTTCTTTCTTTCTTTCTTTCTCTCTCTCTCTCTCTCTCTCTCTCTCGTGCGTTGCTTATCCTGCTTGCAACTCGGATATCTTATGGTCTTCCCTGAGCACACGGACATCAATCTCTTCCTAATTCCATCAAGTGTGAAAGGGCCCTTATGCGAGTGCGCCGGGGACACGCCAGCTCTTTTGTAGCTCGTTGTGGGGAGTGGGGAGATGGGCTGCACCCTCACAATGCCCCTGCCCCAGACCCACCGTGCTCCTGACAGCAGAGCAGATGGCGTCGGCACTAACCCAACAAAAGAGATCTAATTAGAGGAACAATGGAGGCGAGCCGCACGGGAGGACGGAACAACGGATCAAGGCTTTGACGGAAGGAAGGAGCAATGGATAGGTGGGGAGAAAAAGAGAAAGGAGAGCAGTCAGCCAGCCTTTCTCTCTCTCTCCTGCCCCCCTGGCACTAATATAGGGGACTATGACTTTATTACCCCTCATTAACACAAATTAGGGCACTCCAAGCCCCTTGAATGAAGGTGACAAACTGAATTAAGCATGTGAAAACAAACCCACCCCACCCCGCGCCAGGCTGTGACCATATTGCGTTTACATTCATGGGGGTCCTTCTACAAAAGCGTGGCTGCTCTTATGGGATTCCTCCGTGAAATGTGAAGGGAGAATTCCAGGAGAAAAAGGTTTCATTGCGGCAAGCACTGACTGACTTTGGGCTTCAGAAGTTACCATAAGTAAAAGTACATGTCATTTTTATATTATTTTTATTGGGTTTTGTTAGTGAAAAAAATTAAAACGCACGAAAACAAGAAATTGAAGAGTGCAGCTCTTTTATATATACAGTATTAGGTATTATATAAACATTTATATTAAAAAAATAGTCATTTTTATCTATCTATCTAATTTTCACATTGCTTCATAAACAGCACATCGATGATGAATACCTGCAGTAATAAAAAGGTAAAAGCAACTGAAAGCATCCACAAAATTACCCTGAAATATCCAATATTTTGCCATTTTGCCAAAAATACAGAACAAATATTTCAGTAAGCACATAGAACAACCATTTTAGGAGAGCCTAGTGAATATTTGCAAAAGTAAAAAAAAAAAAAATCTAACTCTTCACACCTGAATAAATACCATTATGGTGTTTTTGAAACACTTGCACTTCTTTGTGGGTGCTTAACATCTTAAAATGGTCTAATTTCCACTATTAAAACACTATATAAACCTAACAAGCTAACTCACATAATAGCCTTTTACCAGTACCATTTACAATAAAAAAATCAAAACCAATATTTATAACAAACATCTACTTACATTTTGTGTAACTGACACAGAATCAGTTAAAACCTAATAAAATTTAGACACACCAACACAAATCAATTGCTTTACAGCTATTAGCTAGCAATAGCAACCATGCATGTGATAACACAATAAACATAATGACTGTAGGAGAGCAAAGAAAATATCACTTGTGCACAGTAAAATTAAGCTGCCAAAATCTTTAAGAATTGTGCATTAGCTCATTTTAATTAAACTGTACACGGTACTTTCAGTTATATTTGAGTGAACTTAACATGTTTCATGTATTAAATGATAACTAGTATATTTTACAGTACAGTTACTTAAATTAAGAAGCAAGTTGCTACCAGACAGTGCCAGTGAGCAATATTTGTAACCTGGAAATTAGATAAAACACTAAACATACAGTGTGAAGTCTACTTATGCCAAATACTAATTAACTACTGTACTTTTAAACAACAAGTCACGTTGTGTTTTATAAAAACTATTTATAGTTGTTCAACTACATTCAACAATATTCTCCTGAGAGTGAATGCAGAGCTACAGGTCACATTCAAAAGTAACGTTCCCACAAGGTGTATGTTTGCAAAATGACATAATAACATCCCTCTAAACATTAAGTAAATTATGTTTTCTCTAACATTCACATAACCAAGAAAAAAATTTTAATAAAATTGATCGTTCTGAGAATAACCCAGTAGCCTAGGGGAGAGTGGGGTAAGATGAGCCATTTTTACTTATGTGGTCCTCAATAAATAAGGCAGAAGTACAATGAACGTATCTAAAGTAATTTCAGGATGTTTGCTATAATTTTAAATGATCAGAATACATCTATAACAAAGGGTTCTAAAAATATGGCTGTATAAGTGTAAATATAAGTGCTCGTGTCTCAATTTACCCCAGGTTAGGGTAAGTTGATCCAAGTCAGTGGGTAAGTTGCACCATCTGGTTGTAAACAGACCAATCTGAATATAACCTATGTGAAAGTGTAAAGATAATTTACCTCTTTTAAAAACACCTTCAATAATCAATTTTCTTTTACAAAGTCATATTTATTTTCTTAAAACTAACTTAAACAACATAAAACCAACCAAATGAAGCTGACATTTCAATATCTTTAATTGTTTGCATTTCTGAAACAATATGTTGAACACCAAAGTTGTAATCTTCCCAAAACAGCCTAAACAATGTATGTTGAGTAAAATTAAATAAAGTAATAAAATAAAAAAACTGAATTAGAATGAATGAATGCCATTGAAACTAATAGGCCTAAACATTTTAGTCAAAAGGTTCTTGGCATGGTAGTTTTTCTGCAATGTTGAACATGTTAGGACATTAGGGACTACAGGTGGAAAGATATACATGATTAAGCATCTTCTGGTTCTTATCAGATAAGGGTTTGCTGTACCTGTACATTGTTCCTATAAAATAATCTCAAACTATTGTTTTTTTAAGAAAATTATTACCTAAACAAGTTGTGTAACATTTAAATTATACCAGTTTATACTTCAGAAATTTAACTTAACTACAGTGCCTTATGGTAGGGTGATTTAAAATGCTGGCTCAATTTACCCCTCAGTATCTGGCTCACTTTGCCCCATAGCTGCCATTTTGGATTACATTTGCTATTTTAGGGCCTACTAATTCAGGCTAATGTTAAGATAAATGATTTGCATGGTTTTATACATTGCTAAATCACCAAAATGGATCATAAATATTTAAGGCCTGGACAAATTTGCCTTGATGCAACAGCCATTGCATCTGTTATGCTAAAATTTTACTTTGACATACCAAAAAGAATAGTATGTTTTATAGTAAAACACTATAACACAATAGTTTTTTTTATAGTAAATGGGTGCCTTCCACTCCTCCCATGTGCTGGCAGAGATTATGGGTGGTTCCGAAATATATGGTCACATGACAATAAAAGTGTACAGTTGCCAAGATAAAGGAGGTGGGTCAACTTACCCACTGACTCATCTTACCCCACTCTCTATTACTGACACATTTCAGTAATAAATAAGACTGGTTATTTGTTTACCTTTACGTCACAGCTGATCGCCTCAGGATTCATGCATTTCACCTAGTTAACCCGGTTTTTACGATTGACTCTATAACTTGAGAATATACTCGATTTATAGTCTCGTCGTTAGTTAAATTAACTCAACATATACCTAACGTTATAAGTTAACTGCCAGGTGTCTGACGCGGGTTATCGCGAGAGGAATGAAACGTTAATTCGTAGCCTTGACGCTGCGATGGATAGCGAAACACAGCTGTAAATAGGCATACATTAAAACCACAAGGGGTTCTTTTTTTTTTAGCATAAGTATTATTGGTTTTCCCATGATTTCATGCTTTGTTTTTTCACCTAGGTTAGACCACACCTCTAGAATGAATATATTCCGACGAGGTTGACTGTTACTTCGCTTACCTGCGTGTCTCGAGAGATGCATGACCCTGAGGGCGCTTTCCGGTATGTTTTTAGTTGCAGGATTTCCATGGATTTAAGTCCCCCCAAATTAATTTAAGACTGTTAATACGACTGAGAAAAAAAATGTTTCAGTCTGAAATACGGGAGTCTGTTAAGTAGCTATGACTTGCGCAACAGCGACATCTATTGTTACTTGTGTTGCCGCACAGTCAATCTTTACTACATTGAACCAAGTCCTGACAACACTGACTCGAATGCTTCATTGCAACACACACACACACACACACACACACACACACACACACACACACACACACACACACACACACACACACACACACACACACACACACACACACACACACACACAGACAGTGTTTTCATGTTTTATGGGGACTAGTATAGACATAATGATTCTTATACTGTACAAACATTCTGCATAAAATAAAAAAATAAAATAAAAACATCACTTAGTATGATTTATAAGCTGTTTTCTTCAAGGGGACCAAAACATTTCCCCACAAGGATTTCAGATATAGCCATCTTTGTGGGGACATTTTCTTCCCATAATGTAGGGTTTACCAGGACACCCACCCACCCACACACACACACCACACCCACACCCACACGCACGCACGCACGCACACACGCACACACAAATTGCACCTTTTATTGTCAGTGTAACAATTTGAGTGAAGACTTTTTAAAATGTCTTGGCCTGAACTTTGTGTGCAAAACCTGTGATGTCTAGCATAATCTGTAAATGTTTCAAAGAGCATGCTGTGTTTCAGTGGAAGCAAGAAGAACGCCTGACTGTGCAAAACAGATAATATGATCAGTGCTGAATTTCACGCCATGAGTTTTATTTGTTTTGTATTTCCCGAAATACCTTCTTTTTTTTTTTTTCAATGTTTATAGGGGATTTGTTTTTTCCCCCCGTTTATTGCAAGAAAAGAAACAGCATTGCGTTGAAATACAATAACATAAAAGGAAAAGGGAGAAAACAACAACAATAGCGCCTCAATCCGTAAAAAATATGATCATAATTCTTAAGAAACTTGTTATTCTTATTGTTATCAGCAAGTTTGAGAGATTTTACAAAAAGATATTTTTTTAGCAAGAAAGACAGCAAAAAAGACAAGGCATTTGTTTTTGTGAATAAAAATGTACAATGCAACACAAAGAAATTAACAACAAGATCACTGCCAGAAAAACAAAGAAATATATATTTCAACGAAAATGTAAAATCATGTTTTATTTATTGAATGGTATTTTAAATGACAGAGAGATTTCACAGATTAGCTATATGTACCCCATAAGTAACACTAGAGGGCAGGAGAGCTCTATCTTTAAATCCAGTAAATGAATAGATGCAGCTCTACTGCAGTTTCTTAAAAATGCTTACACTTGAGACCCACTCAGTGATACCATTCACTCATGTACCTAATCTTGAGACTGCAAGCACATTATCTGTTTTACACTCAGTTTGCAATTGTAAAACAAACTTCTAAACACAGTTCTCTACATTATACACATCACTCAAAACTAACAGCTCTTGTGTTTAATGTAGAAAACACTGCCATTTAACCTACATTTAACATTTTACCTACACCCAACGATCATGTGTGAAAACACATACGCTTTGTTCACTTAGAAATCAAAACTCGTTGCTTTGAAAAGGAAATCATTTATTTTTTACTCCCTTGCATTTCTGTGTATGGTGTAAATTTCCCTAATTTGCTCACTTAGAAATCACAACAAGTAGAAACAAAAGACATTTTTCACCTTTGCATTTCTGTTTATTTTGTAAATATACTAAATTTGGCATGCAAGGCAAATCACCTCTATTTCTATAGCACTTGATACAAGACTGATTCAAAGCAGCTTCACAATAGTAAAACATTCAAATTCTCCTGAAAAGCAGCTCTAACAACCCAAAATTGCTTCTTAAAAAAAAATAAAATAAAAAAAAATGTTTATAATTTCTGAAATTATAGCTCAGTTTCTTGAAACTCTACACACAAAACCACAAAACACGCGCGCAACATGCAAAACGTCACACATCTCTTGCAAAATCAAGCACTTTATACAAAACAATTTTCAGTCCTCCAAAAATTGTTTTTGCAAAGTAACTCTACACGTGAAAAATGTAAAACACTACTAACTATCTCGTCTAAATCTATATTGTCTTTTGCTTGTTCAGTGTAGTGGAGTTTGTCACACATACATGCATGTGCACAGCAGAAATACACTGTATATACAGTATACATACACAACAATGCACTGTGTATTCTGGCAGCTTTCTATCAGAACCAGCATTAACTTCTTGAGCAATCTGAGCTACAGTAGCTCGTCTGTTTGATCGTACCACACGGGCCAGCCTTCGCTCCCCACGTGCATCAATGAGCCTTGGCCGCCCATGACCCTGTCACCGGTTCACCACTGTTCCTTCCTTGGAGCACTTTTGATAGATCCTGACCACTGCAGACCGGGAACACCCCACAAGAGCTGCAGTTTTGGAGATGCTCTGACTCAGTCGTCTAGCCATCACAATCTGGCCCTTGTCAAACTCACTCAAATCCTTACGCTTGCCCATTTTTCCTGCTTCTAACACATCAACTTTGAGGACAAAATGTTCACTTGCTGCCGAATATATTCCACCCACTAACAGGTGCCGTGATGAAGAGATGATCAGTGTTATTCACTTGTCATAATGTTTTATACCTCAAAAAAAAAAAAATTGTATAAGTGATCGATTTATGTGTAAGTGTTTTCACACTTTTATAGTGGAGGTAATCAGGAAATGATTGTGCCATTTAAACAGCAGTGTTTTCTAAATAGAACATGACCTGTTAGTTTTGAGTGATGTGTCTAATGTAGAGAACTGTGGTTGGAGTTTTGCAAAAAGTTTGCTTTTCAATTGCAAACTGAGTGTAAAGCGTATAATGTGCTTGTAGTTTTGCAGACTTGGTCTGAAGATTATGAGTGCATGGTTTCACTGAGTTGGCCTCAAGTTTTCACACTTTTAGTGTGTAAGCAATTTGAAAAAACAAAACAAAAAAACTATTCAGCTCAAGTCAGTTCAGTGTTAATTCAGTTCAGTTCAATAACTGTAAAATTCATCAATTGTGCAACAATTGTGCATACTGTATACAGTGGATTTGTGCATGTACATGTGCGTGTGAGTATACTCCACTACACACTGAACAAGCAAAAGACATAATATAGTGTTTTACATTTTTCACATCTGTGTAGTTTGACGTGTATATGGCTAATTATTTAATGGTTTGTGGAGTTACTGTGCAAAAACACAATTTTTAGAAGAGTTTTGAATAAAGCGTTTGCTTTTATTGCATTTTGCATGTTGTGTGGTTTTGTTTGTAGTTTCAATAAATGGAGCCATAGTTTCAAAAATTGTGTGTAAGCAATAAAAATAAAATAAAATAAAAACCCCTGTAATAATAAACAATGGCATCCTGGCTGCATATTTATTTAGTGAGAAACTTGATGGAGAATAGTTTGACGTTAGGAATTTGAGATTGTAATAGACTTCTTGTTGTCTTATTAAAGGGTTATTCTCAGCTTTCTGTTGTGGTACTAGGTAGTTAACATGATTTGTGCGTTTTATTGTAAGCAGCTTTGGTAAGAAAGTGTCTGCTAAGAACATTAATGCAAATGTATTAATGGAAATTACTTTATCTTACGAAGTACAGTGCTAAAGTAGAACAGTATTATTATTATTACCCTACCTTTAGAAAAGTGTGTTTCACTGAAGGCACAGTAAGAAATATATTGTATGTGTGTGTATGTGTGTTAGTATCAGGGCATGTGTTGCACTCACGCATCCTGCACAGGGTACAATTATGTGGGAAGTGTGTGTTTCCGCACTGTGAAATGTGTGTACTTCGAGGCAGTTCTGTACAGTTATGCTGGATGTGTGTGTTTGTGTGTGTGTGTGTGGTTTGTGTGCTGTTCTTGAAGACTTAATTTAACTCACCCATGAACTATATTTATTACCGTGTGTGTGCATGTGTGTTCAGTGTACCTGGTGGCACCATATTGCAGGAAGCTGCGGTAATTTCCTCCATCCTGCATCTCCAGCGCGCAGCTCAACCCAGAGCCCAAACCACAACCACATGGGATCATAGCTCTCCTTTGCTCAGTGGGAACATTCCAGAACCCAATGACCCAAAATAAAATATAGTCAAGCAAAAGGACCTTGAATTCTATTTAAAGGAATATCTTGGATTCAATACAAGTTAATAAATACAAGTTATGAGGTTCGATACAATTTGATTACTACAAAAAATAATTTTGCCTTGGCCCTCGTTTTCTTAAAAAAAAGAAGAAAAAGGTTTTTGCTGCAGGATTCAATGGGGCCCAAAAGCAGAAATCGAATGTTTTTATCAAAGCAATAACATTAATTCCTCCGTTAAAATATGTGTATTGTAATTTTTTTATTTTTTATTTTAGGGGTGTTTTTTTTGTTTTGGTTTTCATTGTCATGCCAATGATTGCATGTAATTTTACACAGAAAAGGTAAAAAGTGAATCTTTTTTTTTTTTTTTTTTTTCACATTAAAACAGATGTTTTATGTCTTGTGGCTGTTCTGTTGAAGCAGTGAGTATTTTAACGTTTAAGGATTGACCCCATCCATTCACTTCTATTGTAAGTGCTTCTCTTTAAAGTCTTCATGAAATCAGAATTGACCCTATTTACTTTGTTAGCACACATTACAGGTTTTAGGGTGAACAATTAATGCGTGCAAGTTAATACACAGAAAAAAATAGCTGTCGCGGTAATCTTTAATCAAAATCTGAAAAGTAACTTCCGGGCTGGAAACGGCGTTCCTTCTCAGATGACGTCAGTTTGACGGCTTAGGTTTGAAAGTGCGTAACCACTCTAGCTGTTAGTCTGCTATGAGCGAGAGATGGAGAGGAGGAGCGCTGGAAATACGTCACAGCACTGAAGAAAACTCACTTGCTACTTCCAGTTCACTGGGACTTTAAAGGGATAGGACACCCAAAAAATGAAAATTAGCCCATGATTTACTCACCCTCAAGCCATTCTAGGTGTGTATGACATTCTTCTTTCAGACGAATACAGTCTAGAGTTATATTTAAAAATGTCCTGGCTCTTCCAAGCTTTATAATGGCAGTGAATGGCTGTTTCTATCCATCATAACAGTGCTCCACACGGCTCCGGAGGGTTAATAAAGGCCTTCTGAAGTGAAGCGATGCATTTGTGTAAGAAAAAAACTTTACAAAAAAAAAAAAACTTTACAAACTCTAATCTCTAAGTTCCGCTAACTGTCGTATGCACATTCACGAGAGACTGGCGCTCCAGCATATGTTTGGCATAAACATAAATTTGTCCATTCAAGGCTACTGTAGAAACATGGCGGTGGAAAAATGGCGACTTCGCTATAAGGGGACCCCATGCAGATAGAAATGGCTCATTCTAAGATAATAAAACGGTTCATTATGTAAGGTCCTTATACACCACTGAAAACATAAATGTATATTGCATTTTTGACAATAGATCCTCCTAAATATTACACTGTGCACCTTTTATATTTGTGGTAATCAACATTATTCTACAAATTAAGTTGATTAATCTTGTACTGAACCCGGAATATTGCTTTAATATTTCACAGAACAGTGAGTGAGAACCAAAACATTGAGTTGAGCTACATTATCACAAGTTATAAGACTAGAAAGAGACATCAGACCTTAATTCAGTTATATGTTTTAAATAGTGATGCTTTCTAAAGTCTAGCACTATACTATTGTGCGTACCTAACCGTGAGTGATCATAACTTCTCTGTTTGTGCTATAGACATGAACTCAAATCCTGTGGCTTTTTGATAAATAGTGTGTTATTACTTTTTTCTGGTCAGACTTATGATTTTTGCCTGCTAGATGATAAATCTAGCATTTTCAGAAAGGACCCAAACCACACAGTGTATAGAAACCAAACAATCATAGAGACAGTCATTCCCGCTCTGCCAAGCATCATTAGTGCATCTGATGGGCGGTGTATAGTGTGATATTTAGGCTTTCTGTTTGATAATGAACCTGGAAAGCATCTGAACAATGTGTTCGAGTCAGGCCTCTTTGTAGCCAAACATCAAAGCAGAAATATGTATTTACCACTGATTCCTCTGATCTCACGGTGATGGCAGGCCACAGCTGATTGGAATCAAAAGCAAAGCTAATGAAGGGAAGACTTTACTACGGTACACACACACAGGCACAAGCTTCTGATCTCCAAATCCATCCCATTTATTCCCTTGATTCCCCTTCATTGACTGTCTAAATCTGAAATTATAAATCAACTACATATTTGTCCTTTTTCCTTCAATTCTTGCCAACGTGCTAATATTCAAAGACCTACAGGTCGCCCCCTGCAGGACTAGTAAAGTATGACAGCTCACAGTACTGCAAATGTTAATGTACATTTTGCAGACATTTTTATTCAAGATAAGCTCTGTCAATTCATGCATTCATTTCTAGCACATGATGTTTGAACTACAGGAGCAATAGAAATCTGAAAAGAAACACAGGTTTGTCTTGTCTGTTTTAGTAATTTTGCAAGCTCGCGTGAATCATTTATGAACTGAACTATTCAAACCCAGAGCAAAGATCTTAATAAACAATGTTTATTCTGACATGAATTCTTCTCTCAAATCTTTAAAGGACTTGTAGTATTTTAATGACTGTTATGATTTTCAGTACTGATACCACTTGGCTTTTTTTTTATCTAATGCAATTGCATTCATATTTGTAAGTGAGACTTTTATGTCCAAAAATGTTTTGGATCCTATAGATGTAAAATTATGTTTGAATATGTCATAAGTGTAACGATTCCAAAAAAGTTGGGACACTGTACAAGTTCAAATTTCAATATTTTATTCAGAATACAACATAGATGACATATCAAATGTTTAAACTGAGAAAATGTATCATTTTAAGGGAAAAATAAGTTGATTTTAAATTTCATGGCATCAACACATCTCAAAAAAGTTGGGACAAGGCCATGTTTCCCACTGTGTGGCATCCCCTCTTCTTTTTCTAACAGTCTGCAAACGTCTGGGGACTGAGGAGACAAGTTGCTCAAGTTTAGGAATAGGAATGTTGTCCCATTCTTTCAATAACTGGCTAATAACATTTTCATTGTCATTAAAGTGAAATGACTGAACCTAAACATTGGAGCCTGATGAAAATGCTCATTTAAAGGAAAAATGTCAGATGGATAAGTCATCATATTCATGTCTCCGAAGCCATCTAATTTCTTATAATTGTGACTTTATATCTCACAATGAGTCTTCTTTTCCTCATCATTCTCTCTCATTTAAAAAAAAACAAAAAAACAAAACAATTAAAAATGGAGTGTTCATCGGAGTGATCCAAGACCCTATGACTTGAACCACAAATAAACACAAAAAATGTAGGTCGCAGGTCAATGTGACTCCCTTAGGAATGAATGGAATGCGAGGAATGCTTCAATACACATAGAAAAACCTAAAAATGCTTAAAATTCAAATAAAAAATGCTAAAACTGTACCAGAAAATGATTTTATAATATCTACATGTGCATCTAAATGCATACTGAAGAACTGACTTTAGGACCTAGCCTCAGCTCATTTGCTCCATGTAGAGCTATATGCCATCTAGTGGCAAGAGTCAAAGACACCCAATGAAAGATATTTTGAGCTGTATTCAAAAGTATAGTTTTAGGGCTTCGGGTCATTTTGACCCGCGAGGGAAGGATTTATGTCTTTTTGCGTGCAGAGTGGTTTGTTTTCTTCTTTCCTTCTATGCCTTCGCCCCATCAGCCAGCAGACAACAATCTGAACTAGAAGGGAAGTGACCACAAGACTGACTGTTGATGAGGTTACATGATCTCCTGATCTCATGCGAGAGGATGAGCGTGCAACATGAGAAACGGTGAATGTAAATCACTACATACTAAGGGGCCGTTTACACAACTCTGTTTTCAACTAAAACTTTGTATGTGTTTTGGCCGTTCATGAAAGTTTTTTTTTTTTTTTTTTTTTTAAGAAAACTACAACAAAACATAGAACGATTTTGAAAGTTGCAGAAGAAATGTTTCTCAGATACTCTATGCTTTGGCTCCACGGATCACAGGTCAGCTCATTTGTTGTGTATTTGCAACCTCGGAGTGAAACTTAGACTCATGGGAAATCATTTGGTGGCCACTGAGAGGAAAACTCATTTTAGTTACTTAAGAGCTCGAGTTAAAGCATTCTGACTTAAAGACCACAGAGACCTTTCCTCCTGAAGAAGAATTCCTGTTATTGTGTTATACCGTATAGCAAAACACGTCAGCTCAGTGGCTGCTGGAATAGGTTATGACAGCTATGTGCTTTCATCTCAGACAAATGCAGAGGAAGTCTAGTTAACCCCTGTGCCCTAGAAACTGGCTCGGACCGAGCTTTAAAACCAAGCTCACCCACCCAACAAATTCTTGGAGCAAGATCTCGAACCTGATCCAAAACATTCAGCCACATATACGCAGCCACTGTAGGCCTCAGAAGCATGCACAATCATGTGATCCCGACATATGTTTCCATTCTGTTAAAAGGCCCTGGAAGTTTCCGTTTGACGGGAGACAGCAGTGTAGTACGGGGGCAGAGTGCATCTGGCTGGCACGCAGCCAAGTCTAAGAGAGCCCGGAATGCTTAAGCAGGGCCGGATACCATGCAGACAGACCCGGTTAGCACGGAGGTCGCACCCCTGATTACCAAGTACAACCGTTTGCACTTTCACCAGGTTAGGAGGTTCCACCAAGGCGGGTTTTGAATGAAATACACCTCATTTTTTGTGTTCCTTGTGAATAGAGTCACCTCACTTCCTTTTTACTCTACTATGGGTTGAGGGTCCTGTCTTCACACGTCTGTGATAGACATAGTCTTATCTGTTTGGCTACTATGCATTCTGAAATATAGAATCTGAGTTACAAAGGCTCCAAAAGCAACATCAAATTTTACTTTAGCCATTTTTGCTATTACAGCAACCAACTGGAGTCAATGTAAAAAATCACATTGACACCAGTTGGTTGCAGTAATAGCAAAAATGTGTGTGGGTGTGTGCGTGTGTGTGTGTGTGTGTGTGTGTGTGTGTGTGTGTGTGTGTGTGTGTGTGTGTGTGTGTGTGTGTGTGTGTGTGTGTGTGTGTGTGTGAAAATAGCAAAAATGTGTGTGTGTGTGTGTGTGTGTGTGTGTATATATGAAACGACTTGCTTTATACAGTTTTTGAAACGGTATATCTGTTCAGTTTTTTTTGTAAGTTGGTATGAAATCTATTTTCTAAATGCATGTTATTCATCTTATTGTGAATGATTCATCCATGCATGTTTCATTTGTAATGATAATTTTTTTTACCTCATAATTTTTTATCAAAATACCTTCCAGACTTCTCCAATCATTTAGTCCGTTTAAACCCCCTTTTTTTGGAAACTGCAAGTTTGCATTCAGATACATGTTCATCCAATCAACAACCAAATGAATAAATCGATAAAACCAAATCCTCAAATTCTTATAAAGAATAATATAAAGAAAAATATTCTGTCAGACAAACCGTGTGCATATTCATAAGTTAATACCATTGCTGAGTATATTGTCCTTAAAACTGCAGTGAACCAAAGATGCGGTTTGAAATCGTATTTCTAAATTTGGTATTTCTCACAAAATACCGTGTAACAATCACGTCAATGTGTGAACGGCTTTAGCATATCATTAAAGGGGTAATGAATTGAGAAGTCAACTTTCCCTTGAGCTTGTGATATATAAAAGGTCATCGTAATATAAGAACATCCTGTAAGTTCTGGAGCTGAAAACTTCCTTGTTAATCAAAGAAAAGTTTTTATTGACAGCTGTCTCAGCAAACGAGCATCTGCGAATGTTCTTCTGTGACGTCAGAGTGCGGTGAAACACCCCCTCAACAGAAGAAGACCAATGCCCAATTCTGTAGCACCGCCCACTGATTCGCACATGACATGTAATAGGTAAATAACATAGGCCTACATGGAGCTAAACCGGATTGAACTTCCAAACAATAATCATACCGTTGAAGATGACAAAATACTGTGCAGTGCCTGGTTGTGGAAGAACACAGTCGCTGCATAAGCTTCCTTCTGTTCCAATATTAGGAATGAGGTTGGACTTTATTTTTAATGAAGATCCAGCTCACGTGTGTGTTTGTTCCTTCATTTCACCGTGGATTCTTTTGTAAACATGAGACAGAATGAGATAAAAAAACGATGCTGTGCCTTCTATATTGGATCCGACAGGAATGGTGCAACACACTTATGTGAATAAAACATTTATTTATTTATTTATTTATATGTGATAGTATTGCATTGTTACAGATCATTTGGTATCTACTGATTATGTGTACGTGTCTAACTAAAAATAATAAACGATAACTTACCACGCTGTCACAGGCTGGAGAATCCTATGTATTTGAGGTGTTGTTGGCTCATTGTCCTGCGACTCTGGGTCGAACATGTATGGGCCAGGGCTCGCAAACTCGCTAACCTGAAGTCCTGGGGCTAATGTGTTTTTCAGTCGGGCTACCAAAATGTGTCACCGGCCTGCCCGACGGGCTATCTTAAATAGTGAAATAACATTAATTTCTTGATGTGCATTGTTCACTCTCATGACAAAATTCAATCGCGGAAGTTTTGAACATGCTGAAGATGCATGTACTTGGCTTGTGTGTGTGTTTGTGTGTGTGTTAGTGATGCACGGTTTGCAGTTATATCCACTGATTGGGCATGCCCAGGGTAGAAAATAGCCCATTACTATATTTTAAATGATTTAAAAAAAAAAAAAAAAACCTCAGACAACAGTATAAAAAAAAATAAATAAATAAATAAAAAAAAAATAGCCAGTTCATGACACCTTTAACTATTCTCTGAAGCAGTCTCAAGAGAAGCCAGGTTATCCCGGTATATTTTCTGTTGATATGAAAAATGTTGTACATTTAGCAATATAGTGCGTGAATGTATATTACAATGTTATGATATATGCCTTTGTCCACTGACATTCTATGATGTTCAAAGCGTTTCTAAGGATGCTGACTGTGATGTCGAATGGCAACGAGAACATGGTTTGTGTAACATTAGCGACACATTATCAACTGTTTGATAATGTAGTCAAGCAAAAGGCTAATCATATTAATTACCGGTATGTGTCTGACATTGTAAAGAGCGATACCATTGTGCAGTTTTTACTACAGTAAAAGTTCACAGAGTGGATCTCTGGAGAGTGGAGGCCGGGCTGATTTGCATATTCATGGTTCCGCATACACTAAATTAGGTAAGAGTCACATTAAAGCTATTTTAAGGCATGAATAAAAATTAAAACATATAAAACATATAAATATGTAATTTTGGTGATCAAAGATTTACTACAGGGGGACTGTTGCTTGTACTGTGCTTATAAATCACAAATTGATATGTTGTTCTTTAATGCATTGAAATATATACTTTTTAAGCATATGTGACAGTAAAGGTGTCCAAATAATTTTGGGGGCCGCTGAATGTTTCGAGAAGCTGAGAGAGGAAAGCTGGACCAGGCCTTGTTTTGACGATTGAATTAAAAATTAAATTTAGAAAGAATGAAACTCTCTAATAATTTCAATGCTGTTCAAATGCCACTAGATGATCAGTATGTGGTCTTACTCTTACTCTTACTCTTTGAAAATACACACACAGAGCAGATTAAAAACATTACATGAGTGCAAAACCATCTATTAATCCATAAGTGTCTAGAAGAGAAATCAGAGGGGAGCGAGTTCAAGGCTCGGTTGTAATAAAAACCATCTTTCCTTCTCCATTGTTCTGGCTAAAATCATATGAGACTCTCAGTATAAATGGTGGAACTAACTTAATTATGAAAATCCTCCTGCTGCATTGAAAATGGGCTGCAGTAACAGGGGAATAAAAGCTGTTATCCAGACGTTTGTGTGTGTGCGTGTGTGTGTGTGTGTGTGTGTGTGTGTGTGTGTGTGTGTGTGTGTGTGTGTGTGTGTGTGTGTGTGTGTTTGAGATACCCACCGGGTTTCTCTGCAACTGTCTGCAGTAATAAAAAATCCCTATTGCACTTTGTATTTATCCATTTTTAATGAAGTGTCTCAGCTGTGTGTGTCTCTGAATGAGATGAGAAAGGGGGAAAAAAAAGGGAGAGAGAATGAAGGAAAAGATGCAGACGGGCCTGTTGACAGGAGAGACGCCCTCTGTCCTCTCACGGACGCCCCTCTCTGAGAGGACCAGAGGTTGCATGATGACATCACTTTCAGGTGACGTGAATCAGCTTGAAGTGACGTGAAGAAAAAATGCTTTTGTGATTTTACCATAAGAGACGTCACCATCAACCACTGAAACTGCATGAAAGTGCTTTTCTGTCCTGTGTGGATGTATTTCCTTTTGAAACATGAAGTTAGGAATATTGAAAATTCTTGCAAAAAATAATTTGTTTTTTTGATACTGTTAGTCAATATCAGGTATTAGTGGGAGGGACAATGTCAGTCAAGACAGCATCTGATTGGACAAAAATCTGTGTTGTGCAACATGAGTCATCAACATTTTTGGTCTGTTTTGGTGGAAGATAAAGGCTGCAAATTGTATATTTTTACTTGATTCAAGGCTGGAATACACTACGCAACTTTTGCCCAAACTGTATAATTCAAACTATGATTCCATCCATTCGGAGGATATCAAACACGTTTAATATTCTGAGTCGAATTTAGAACGCATTGTTTTCATTTGTAATGCGCCTCCTACACTGTAACAAATGATATGATCAATAAGTTATGACAACATGTTTTAACATTGCAATGCTTAACTTTTTTATATTATACAAGATTCAGCTAATGTCAGTTCAATGTCATTTAAGCTGAAATAACTTCAAGTTGATGTGATTTTAAGTTGATTACTTAAATTTAAGTCAGCATTTTTACAGTGTAGGAACAAGGCACATGTTTCTGTGTAAGTTTGTTGTGTTTGTATCGACTTGGAATTCTGCAAGTCCGTGATCTTCAGCCGTTTTTGGTGTATGAATCCCATTTTTCCCCCCCTGCAACCATCACCATTGATACCTAGTGTTTTAAAATCTGCTCAGTTTTTAAGTCACGTAGTTTATCCCAGGAGTACGCTAGCAGATAAATGCTTCAATTCTCATTTCAGAGAAGCCTCTCTTTTGTTCTCCTTTTCTTTGTTTCTGTTTTGCAACATTTATGAAGAGAAGAAAGGCCTGTGTAGGTGAAGAGAGGCCTTGAGTGGTGATGGGAATGAGGTGGGATTCACAAAGACCCTTATTGTGACAATGACACAGGCTCACATGGGCCTGCTAAACACAATCCTCAGGGATGACAACACGAAAGCACAGTTAAACCGTTTCATAAGCTGTTTATTTATCTAGTGAATTCATCTCTTTAATTTCTGCACAGCAGCATACAGGGAAATTGTGACAAAATATAAATAAGAAAATCCAACAGTGTTTCTTTTTTTTTTTTTCTTTTAATTTAATTACAAACCTCAGTTAAAAGTGGCAAATTGTTTGATGTCTCCAACATTTGATTCTCAGTCTCTCTCTCACGAACCAAGAATGTCACACTGAACAACAACTTAAAATGCATGATATCATCATCATGATTATTAATATTATGTACAGCTGTCACCTATTAGCAAACAATGCTTAGAGCTTATTGGGATTTCACTTTCGTCCGTAGAATGCACTGAAAAAAAATACAATTATGTTATACAAAGATCAAAAATACTATTATAAACCCTTGTTATAAATGGTACACTATATTAATAAACTGCTGTTGACATTTTACATGTAAGTACAAAATCTTGGTGAGGTAGTTCCCTCTGAAGTCACTTTTAAAAGGTAAAATACTGAATAGACATCACTTAATTCTTTTCCATTTTTTTTTCTTTTTCGGTAATTATTTACAATACAGCAAATCTATGTTCCTTACTTCATTAAAATTGAATTCCTTTGGTAAACACAACTGTCAGAAATGTGCAGTCCTGCAAGTGTCAAATTGTACATTCATGTTTGCATCTTTTTTCGTTCTTGTTTTTTTATTTTTTTATTTTATTTTTTTTTATTTGGGGGTATTTTTGTACATAATGCAAAAAGGGGCAAATACATTGTTTTTACAAAAAAGCTTTTTATTAAGAACATTCATACGTGCTTTATTCCACCGTGGACCTTGGAGAACTGATGCGTTGTTGGTTTGATTTTCATAAACCTCTCCCTTTCCCCTTTGCTCTCCCAGGATGTTTTGGAGAAAGGTGTATACTTTGTATCGAGCTGAAGAGAGGCACCCATAGTATTTTGTTTGTTTAGTTTTCCTCCAGTGTGTGTTCCCCTTCCTCGGGGTGTAAACATTGAAAGGGCACCTCATACAGAAGAATAGCCTGCGGTCACACTTTACATTACAGCGTTCATGTTTACTAATGAGCATGCTTTCTGAAGCTGCGGGTTATGGTTACATGTAACATGGACTCTGCAATGTAAAATGCCCGACTCTGTCAGTGGGGTTGGAAATAATTTGGCCGATTATGAAGTTATGCTGACAACATGAACGCGCAACAGAGCCTCTATTGTGTTGCTCTGCGCGTCCGTGCTCGCAAATGTCAGGAAATTGTGGAGTGGACTTTCAGGAGAGAGCGGAATGGGACCAAAGTTCATAAATGAAGACATGTGGAACATTCTTTAAAATCGCTTAATGGCAAACTAAACTTTGGTTTAAAGACAAAAACGAGGTGCAAGCTTAGCTTACAGTAAAGAAAATACTTGAGTTGAACAGAAGAGCAACTCCTCTGGTGCCAACATTCACGTTTCCCATTTTAAAGAAAAATAACATCTTATTTCACACAAAATGTGACTATGAATCGTGAATAAACGTCTAAAACCTATGCGTGAAAAGGAAAAAAAATAGCTTTTTATGAATAAAGTATGCAATAAAACTATGGAAATAAAGTATCTATAAAAATATAAGAGATTTTTTTTTTTTTTTTTTTTTTTTTTTTTTTCGCTTAACAAAAACATTGATATCATCTTATTTGTTTGCCTAGTAGTTAAGACTCGGAAAGCCAGTCAATCAGAACAGTCATCTGAAAGAAAATGTTCAGTGCAATACATGTAAGTCTATAGGAGTCTTTTTAGAAGATTTTCACTCGCTTACCGCCCACAGCTCTGCCTCCCTTCAGCACTCTCTGGGCAGGCTGGTCTTTGGAGAGAGGGCAGTATTTTATTGTATGCGCGTTGTCCCCGTTGGCACTGCATAGGGGGCATGTGTACGCCCGCAGGATCGGGCACACCACCCTCCCGTCCGGGGTTTTCAGGACGTGCGAGCCGTACACCTCCTCCGGCGCGCCGTTATTCCGACAGAAGACGCAGATCTTGGGCTCCTGCTTATTGCGCGCGGTCGGTTTCCTCATCTTCCTCTCCACACCGAAGAGATCAAATCCCGCGAAGCCCCCTCCTATGCCCATCTCCCGCTCCTGGGAGGAGGACAGCAGCCCTCCCGTGCCCTGGTTCTGGTTCTGGAAGGGGCTCAGGATGGAGAAGCGCTCTTTCAGGTCCAGGATGGAGATGGAGGCGGGCGGGGGGCAGCAGCAGGAGTCCAGGTGTCCACCGCTGTCGCCTTCGCCTCCGGCCGCGATTACGCACGGGCACGGAGGGCTGTCGTCCAAGCCCAGAGTGGCTTTCAGGGACTCCGTGATGGAGTTGGGACTCTGGGGGACGCTGTGCTTGTTGTTCTTGGTGACCAGCGTGGAGAGGCCGAGATAGTCATTCCAAAAATTGAAGGTGTAATCGTAGGAGGTGCGCGCGCTCAAGTAGTTGTGGTTCAAAAAATCCATGTTTCTTCGCTCAGTCAAAATGATTCTCTCGGAGCAAAACAAATGCGATACGCGTATATTCCGTCACGTTTCTTTCTGTCCGCTTCTCCGGGATCAAGTGTGCTCAAGTCCAGTGCGTTTCTTGGATATGCGCGTCTGAAGAACAGGCATCTGGTTATAAAGCTCCACACGAGAGGCAGGAGGAGGGCGGGGCTCTTTTTCAAACCAAGTTTCTGAGCAGCAGATCCACAGCGTGTTTTCTTCCTGCATGACCAGTGACTGTTCACTGCAGTGGAATGACACCAGACACTGCTTTGTGATGGCAAAATAGCCCAAGAAGGGCTTGTTAGAGAGATATTACTCCATTTATATATCATGCGGTTTTTATTTTTTCTGTCTGTCTTAATTTAATGGTCAGCAGCACATAATCATGTCCAAGATGATAAAAATTTAAATTAAAAAATTAAATGAAAACATAAAGCTCAAAACGTGTTTTCAAATTTTAAGAACTTATACGTTCTTACTTTGAAATGTGATCTTTGTATTCATGTTGGTTCCATAACATTTTCAACAACATATTTGACTTAATGACTCTAAAAATATGCAAAGAAAAAATAAACAAAGTACGAAATACTTTCACTGCAATAAAATCCTTATTGACACAGTGGTGGGTGTCTAAAGGGGTCCTCTTCTTGTCACGTGACAACAAAATGGCTTCCTGTATACTGATTATGCCACACTGACTATGATTTGACAGACAACATCTTTTAAAATAAGAATAATATTTTAAAAGAAACTCACTTTACTGCTATGTTTTGAAATAAATTATAATGAAGGATTATTCAATCATTTTCTATAATTCTAAAGAGACTTTTACAGTCTTCCCACCCAAAATGAGTTTTAATTTGGAAATTTAAAAAAGTTATGTAAAGAATAGAATCTGTCTTTTTATGTTTTTGAATAAAATTCAGATCGATTCAATTCAAGTTGATTCCTTGACAAAATCAGGACCAAAAAAAAAAAAAAAAAAAATTAATGCTGCATAGCTCAATAATTTATGTCTCGTTTAACATATTCAGCTCTCGTTCAACTATATCAAATGCTCCTCTGGCAAAATATGAAGGGAAAAATGACCACTGCAGTCTATTCACAGATGATACATTATTCCATGGGATTTCCTCTCTCGTCAGTGACATCTCAGAGTCACAGTAGCTTCTTTCTTTGGCGTGAGATACATGGGCTTTGTGTGCACTGCCGAGGCTTTACAGTGCAGCGAGGGGAGCTGCAGTTTGTATGTGTTCAGGATTACGTGACGCGATCAGATTACACGTGTGTCATTAGAAACAGAGGGTCGTGGGCGCACATGGGCTCTTTGTTCTTTGATAGCACGCCATGCGCGCACCTGCAGGCCAGAGAGATTATGGAGTCGATTTTACTGTCGATTAGCATGTTTTTTTCCCCCCTTTTTCAGACACTTATTCAGTTTGAATGATATTAAAATGTGAAATTAGGAATACTAGAGGTAACACAGGTTCCATTAGTGCATCAACTAACGATGAGTAATGCATTTGTTGCAGTATTAAGGTTATTTAATAAAAATGCAACTGTTCATTGTTAGGTCATGTAAGTTCATAAATAGCAATGTTTTAGTAAATGTTGAAATTGTTCATTGTTAAAGGCAATGTTAAATTATTGTTCATGTTAAAGGCAGGGTAGATGATTTGATTTGTCCCAGATTTCTTTTTTTTTTTTTTTTTTTTTTTTTTTTGTAATGCTGGTTGAAAGTCTCTTCACATCCTGATAGCAATCACCAAGTCAAATGGTCTAAATGTGTGTATATATATATATATATATATATAATTACACATTCAGTCCGAATGCAACGATACAATGTCCAACCTGCCTGTCAACATATGTATTTCCATACCTCCGTGCACCTGCTCGCGCAGACATCACACTTCATCAGCGCGACGTCACACTATGCATCAGCACAAGCGTCACAACTGAAACAGCAGCCACTTTTTACAGTTCGTCCTGAACCCAAACAATGAGTTTATGCTGCATTCACTCCATAACTGTAATTTGTAAGAGATGGAAACCGGAGTGGTTCGTGACTCGATTTTATGTTTCAGTGGCAACACCAAAATGAATCTGCAGCAGTCAGGTGGTACAGGTCAGCGCTCTTTAAGTTGTTTATGTTCATTGTTATTGTAATGCTATGCGCCTTGAGACATGAGGTAGTTTATTGCCGCTTTTTTTGCTCCCTACTGTAGCTCTGAAGCTAGCTCGCTATTGCTAGCCGCTCCAAAAACCCAGTGCTATCTCACAACCAATTTGAGGTGGCTAATTCGTACGAATCTGTCTAAACCCCAATGACAGGTAGGTATAGGGGTGGGGTTAGGGGTAGGTCATTTGTTCAAATTCCTACTAATTGGGCAACTTGTAAAATACATACGATTTACCAAAATCAGCATGAATTCGTACGAGTGAGGTCGTACAAGTTCGTACGAATTAGCCAACTCATAAAATATGTACAAATTGCTATACCCTATGTAACCCCTCCTGTTTGAACCGCTCCCGCTCTAAGCGGGACTCAAACTCGGGTCTGCCAGCATGAGAGTCGGACGCTCTAACAAGGAGGCTAAAGGCTGCAACCTTTAACGTCAGTCGCTAGAGCATCTCTTGAGATCAGAGGAGTGAGGTTTATTCGCACAGCGACTACTAGCTGGCCTCCGTTACACCTACTTTTAACTAATGTCAACAAAAATAAAACCTTACTGTAAAGTGTTAACATAATTATTTCCCTTTAAATTCTTTAATATGTTTCTTTGACCATTTTGAGACTATTGAAGCTTTGCTAATGTTAGCATCAGTAGTCATGAAATATTAACCTGATACTTTAATGTTAAGTATGTTTTTTTGAGGGACAGGGGTAGGTATATGTAGAAAATATGGTGCATTCTCCTCTGATTGTATTCTATCATGAATATTATGATGTAAAACAAACCTAAGTAGGTTGGTTTGGAGACAATAAGTGCACCAGTGGTTTAGATAAAAAAACAAAAAAAAAAACAAACCCTGCAGTATATCCAATGCAACTAGAATGAGACTCAGGATTGTGTATCTTGTGCGAACTAAAAGGCTCCAGCTCAGATGTCAGTAAATTTGCTCGGAGCCTGCAGATCTTTTATGCTCCTCCTGCTGTGGCCTTGTGTGAAAAGCTGCAATGGTTGAGGGTCATTATTCGACAGGCTCTTGGCTCGGAGGCAGACGCGACTGGATCCGGCTCGCTCCAAAGCCCACACTGGCCAGAAAGACATGTAATGAGCGTCTCGCCAAATTAACTCATCTTTGGGTAAACAAAAGGCTCATTTGCATTTTTGTGTTTTGTTCAAGACACCATGATTTGGGGACACAGGTGCACAGCAGCTGATTTTGCACCCCACACATAAATAATAGCCTAGTGTGTCTGTCACAGAACATCACTGTAATAAATTAAGTGTGGTTATATTAAATGATTGATTCAGAGCGCGGCTACGAGAGACAGGAAATTATGTTCACAACTCACATACTCGTGTAATTAGGTATAAATTTATTTTAAGGCAAGACACCTGAAACAGTACCTCAGTATGCAGTACCTCAGTACGACCACCGGGGGTCTGTGTGAGCTCAGAGGAGCATCTAATTGGCATGACGTCATTGAGAAAGCCTGTTCTGGAGTGCAGCAGCTTGTATAACAAGATCTAAGAACAATACAGTAAACACACTTACACTCGCAGTGGCCCTGCCAGAAATAGAGCACAGGGCACAGCTGTGAATTACAATATTCATTGAGGACAATATCCAGGTCATTCCTTCAATGCAGTATGTTTTCATGTCCTCATCTTTGTTATCGGGGTACATAGAATATATATATTTTTTACATTTACATTACATTTATGCATTGAGCAGATGCTTTTATACAAAGGGAATAAGCAATATGTAAAAGAACAAACAATATTCGTAATATAGTACAATGTCAGGTTTATTAGACAACTATAGGAGGAAAGCTATTTTATTTATTTGTGTGTGTGTGTGTGTGTGTGTGTGTGTGTGTGTGTGTGTGTGTGTGTGTGTGTGTGTGTGTGTGTGTGTGTGTGTGTGTGTGTTCATGTTTTTCTATCCCGGTGGGGACTTCAACCTGGAATCCACACTGACTCATGGGGACTCGCGT
Source organism: Paracanthobrama guichenoti (assembly GCA_018749465.1). Taxonomy (NCBI): domain Eukaryota; kingdom Metazoa; phylum Chordata; class Actinopteri; order Cypriniformes; family Gobionidae; genus Paracanthobrama; species Paracanthobrama guichenoti. The sequence goes on from CM031956.1 coordinate 28,391,177, forward strand.
CACCGTGGGGACCTAAATTGAGATCCCCATGAGGAAACAAGCTTATAAATCAAACATAATTATAATTATAATTATAATTATAATTATTATAATTATAATTATAATTATTATTATTATTATTATTATTATTATTTGTTGAAAATGTAAAATGCAGAAAGTTTTGTGTGATAGGTAGGTTTAGGGGTAGGGTTAGTTTAAGGGGAGAGAATATACAATTTGTACGGTATAAAAACCATTACGTCTATGGAGAGTCCCCACAAAGACAGTGAACCAGACACGTGTGTAATGGGAAATTTATTTATCTTTTATCACAGTATCACAATTAAGTAAATATAAAAAAAAAAAAAAAAATGCCACATCCCCAGTGGCACAAGCTTCAATAATGAAAAACAGGTTTAAAAAGTTTTGTTTGTGCCCTCTTTATTTTTCACCCCTTTTGAAACATTCATTTAAAAGCAAAGCCAGTTCCTTACATCATTCTCAAAATTAAAATTCAATGACACAAAGATCAATATAAGCAATAGATTTGATTCATTTTGTGATGTCTATGGTAGTTGGTTAGTCTCACATTTAAATATGTAATCATGTTTGGAATACTTTATCCATAAAATGATAGAAATCAGTATTAACATTTCAAAAGACATTTCAGAATGTCTTGCGACTTATTAAATAATTCATGCCTGAGTTAATTTTCGAAAGCCTGGTATTTATGGAAGGCACTATATGTAGAATACAGAAACCCTTGATATTAGCGACACCGGTGGCTGTTAAATGAACTGCAGGCAGCAACTTATTGCTCGTGCTCATGCACACCTAACATACAAGAGACTGAACGTGATTAAGGCACACCCATGGCAAAGTTCTTTTTTTGACCTTTGTTTAGAAGTAAAAAGAAGTTGGAAATAATACCTTTGCAGAGATATCCTCAATCCACGCTGCTGAGAGCGACATTTAGATGAATAAGTAGCGTATTGTTCTGAATATAAGACTAGAATATAATATTCTTAGAAATACATCTAAAAAAAGATGTATTGTCTTATATTCAGGGTCTAGACTTTTACATGTCAATAATACACCGCAACAATAGGTGGCGCCAAATTCGTGCAAAACGAATGTGCCAAGAAATACAGTGACTCAGAGTATGTTAGAAGATCACGAGCACAAAAAGACGGGACTCGGGTCTCGCCGACGGGACTAAACTTCCAACGAAAGTGATTTTAAAACGTAAGACGGTATCAAGATTTCAACTACAATAAGATTTTACTTCTACGGTTAATGAAATTTTGTTAGGCTACATGATTTTCACTATGAGATGGAGAGCCTAATTATTATATAATTCATTTGGGCTACAGTTTATTTTTATTGTATGCCAAAGGGTTTATTTTTAAATATGATCGTTGGTAAATTTTACCAGTATTTACCATACTTTCAATACAAAAATTGAAATAGCAATGTGCAATATCTTCTTTATAAAATACAAGATTTGGTCTTCAAAAATCCTTTTTTTAAAATGTATATCTAAAGGGGAGGGGGTCGTCTTATATTCGGAACAATGGGGTAAAAAATGTGCTGCGCGCTTTCCTCTCAATAACAAAATGAACACAAAACAAAAATGACAGCGATGAGAAAAGCTGAACTTTGCAAGAAGGTAGATCAGCCACCCCTGATCGACAGCCTTTCATAGACAACTTAGGAAGTCAGGGAAGGTTTTGTTAAAAGCTGTTCACGCAATAAAGAAGCTATTAATCCATAAAAAAAACATTCTTACACATAGCCCCTTTAAATTACGCAAGCATTATTTAAAGGTTAAACTAAAAAGAGTTCAAATAGTACTGCATAACAGGAATGACCCATTTATGATTTAAAAGCATAATTATCTTTCTAACCACAATTGCTATGTGGCACCACTCAACATTTTTCTGTGGTGACTCATCACCCACCTAACTGCATTTCAGGTTGCTGTAGTATTTAGAAGTCTATGATTTGAAGTCATATTTGTCATATTTGAAGTTTTTAGAGAAGAAACATTATAAGAACCCTCTAAGTAATGAAGTAAGAATCTATGTAATGACAAAGCCCATTAGTATTCCCTGCAGGGAGGAGCATGATTTCTATCGATAGCAGTGTTTCCTGCCACAGTGTGGGCAGAGGCCACACTCAACCATGCTGTAGTACAAAAGGCCTTCCTCTATTCTGATTAATTATATTCCTTCAGGAATGTGGACACTGGGCTCCTCCAGTACAGCTACCATCACCAGCCACTGTACGTCTAATTAAAAGTGGAGGAGAGCTCTGTGAACCTCTGCCAGCGCGGAGGATTAAGTCTATTTAAAGAGGGAATTCAATAGAATGCTGTACCTTGCTGCTTATCCGAGCGGAAAGTGGTGAAGAAGATGTGCTTTGTGTAAATTTGCACTCGGCTTAGTGGCTTTTCTTTCTTATTGAGCGCTGCATTGTCTGGACTTTTGACCCCTTTGGTACTGGTTGAGATTTTGGGCTGTGTCGCATGTAGGGGCAACAGGTGCAGATTTTGTTTCAATAAGACCCTTTAGGTGTGTTTGCACACTGCTGACAAACTTGCTGACTTCAGAGTTGTATGCTGTACGTGAAGAGATCTCAACGCCATGCAGTTAAAACAAACACTCTTGAGTATTTAATTAACTCAGTTATATAATCTGTGATGCTTTGTTCTTTTTGTTACAGTATTTCTATTTTTGTTATTATTATTATTATTATTATTATTATTTGTATATAGAAAGTAGAAACGGGCTAAAGAAAAATGAGATTTTCACTACTTTCATAGTGTATGATTGCAGAAAAAAGAAAGAACGGTTTTATTGAACACTGATGGAGCAAAAGAGTTTGTGTGAAAATAAATCATAAAAGTGGTTTGTTTGAGATTGCAAGGTGGTGCTTTTGTTCAATAAATATACTGTTCATTTAAAATAATACTGAAACAAAATCATTTAAAAAAGTAAAGAATCTGAAACCAGTAATTTAATAAAACTTTACATTAGTAATATGATATTTTATATTATTTATACATACCTTTTTTAAAATGTTGGTTTCATTATAAATATGGTGATTATCTCAAAATTACACCCAGTTTACCCTAATTACCATACTTTTACATATTCTTCTATTATTAAAAAAAAAAACTATTGCTCAAAATGTAGATAATTTCATCTCATTTGCTACATTTATCTACATAAAAAAAAAATATATTAGATCAAATTGATTGATCTAATATGATATTAGATCGAGTCTAGGATCAGCCAAATTTCCACGTGCACCATCAAAAGCGGATGTAAAAAAAAAAGTGCTGAGCTGAATTTTTGTGCCATCTATTGGTTTAAAAGAGAATAAAGTCAAATACGCAATTAGCCTCTTTGTACCCTACATTTATGAGTATAAGCAAAGACTTTATATATAAGAAGACAGTGCACTCTGATAACTTATGAATGGGAGAAAGTGCTAAGCCCAATATGGTGAATAAGCCCTGCCTTCTTAATGAAAGAGCCAATCGTTGATTAGTAAAGTCATCGCATCGCTGCAGCTGCCGTTAGAAGCTCCAGTTGCTATAGAAACAGGCAGTATCCTGAGACGCGCGTTTAGGACTGTGCATGTGCATTAGCTTTGTCCAGGCTGAAAAATTTAGTTATTTGTCATGATTCGAGCATTTAGAAACAAAATGTAGGAGACAGTTGTTGTCATATTTCATTGGTGATTTCAAATATGAAATTTAATCGTAAGCTTGGCAAAAAGTTTTGGAGAATTTGATATTTCCCCATTCAAAGAGAGGCATTTCAAAGATGACTGCCAGTTTAAAGGACTTGTCTTAAAGGGACTTTGGTATAAGGTATAAATTCAAATCTAATTTAATTTTAATTTTGATTGAGAACATGTGAATGGTGCTAGCATACAATGGTCAAAAATTGAGAATCACGATTTTGTGTGTGTTTCAAATAGAGATCACGATTCTCCTACGATTCAGAACAGACAACCAAATAGCCTAACATGTAATTTACCAGAGATTCTGACAAAATGTTAATTGCTGCAGTCTATTTAAAAATGTTAATTAATAATAATAATAATAAAAAAAATGGTTTGAATGTTCAATACTTTGCTTGTTTCATTACTGGATGAAGCAGCTTTTATTTTTTTAATTTTTTATTAATCTCTTAAATGAAGGACTCATAAGCACCTCTAATTAAAAGTCAAAAGTAGTTTTCCTCACAATCACTATTTCTTCTATTTAAAATATAAAAATTTGGTGCATATACTGCAAGCATGTCAGAAGGTTAGTTTACAAATCAGCAGTATTGAAGTCAGAAATGTCCTTTGTGGCGCGATTCTTAGGAGTTTATCCATGCATCAGAACTGAACCAGTGTCATTACCACGCTACATTCATAGTGCTGCAACATTACATCATAAGACAGGATGAGAAATTAGAACAGGCTCAGTTTCTCCCTCGGTATGACTGTCTGATTTATCGGCATCATCAATTATGCAGCGGTATATCCAACCGGGAGTCTCCACGGGGCGCTGCTCTCTATAGCACCAAATGATGCAGTACATAGCAGGACGGAGTGGGGAGACTCTTATCGAGATGGTTTCTGCTCTGACAGAGTTTCCTCCTTTATGCTGTTACCCTTGAGTTGACAGAATTGTTTAAATAGTTGCAGAGTTGGGTAACTGGCATCTTTCTTCTTCCCCTCCAGCTACAGTATGTCCAATATTACAAATGATTGAAGATCTTGGGGGGAGCTTCTTTTTCTCTGAGTGAAATATTAATGGTCACATTATTACTTAATTTTGTTGTGACTCAAAGGAATTAATATCCATCCATTAAACGGCGCTAATTCAGCCCCTGTCTGGAGAAAGCCTGCCAGCACCGAACAGGGAATCACATTAGCCTGTGAATGATCTATGGCACCGGTATGGCGTCTGTTGCTGCAAACTGATTTAGTGGTTTGAGCTGACAAACTGATGAGTGCACAAGCAGTTGCTGACCAAGGGAAACATTTACTTTTAATGAGATATATTGTTGCGCCCATCACTCGGAGTGTAATGCTCACATTAGCTTGATGCATAACCTGACTTCCATATGCAGCTCTGGTTCTAATTGCAGCCCAGTCAACAGAAGCTGACAAATGGGATTTAAAGCACTTTATAAATGTACACTTGCAATTGGCGCTATCTTTCTGTGAGTTTAATCATCACATTTGGCTTGTATGTTGATCAGGGTTTGCTGAGGTAATGCTAAAGCGCTGTGCCAAGAGTGCCACGTAGGCACTGTTTACACATGGCATTACCATCCGTCGTGTGTTATCCCATCACAAGTGGTCAGGAGAGACAGATCGCTGGTGGTGACATGGATTTCAAGAAGTCTTCCCCAGTTCCCTGAGAAGGGGAACGAGACTGTGTCATGTTGCCATACTTCCATGTTGCCTGTACGTCTTCCTTTAGACAATATGAAGCTTATGACGTGTTTTCTAGGCGCTCTTTTATAGTCAGTCGCCGCGCCGGTGACATCGCCTGACTGTGGTAGCCTATCAGAAATTGGCGCGTAACAAATGTGCCTCACGAGGAGCGTTCCCATAGTTCCCAGTTGATTGACAATGCAGCATGGGGTTCCACTTTGAAACTAAACTGATTTTAATAGTTTTAGTTTCAGTTAACAGTAACATCACTGGTTACTGCATATTGACAAAACACACAGTGTCTTCCAAACACACTTTCATATTTAAATCTCGCTGACAACATGCCGTTTCAAGCAGAATGTTCATTGTTATTTTAGCCTCGCCTATATTTGCTGAACTTCAGATGTGTTTCACATGATCTGTGTCACTGCATGTTGATGTCAAGCAAGCCGGAGAAGTTTTGTGCATAGGCCTGTGGGTTTTTCCAACGTTTTGGAGCACAGTGGTTAATTGACATAAGTAGGCGGTGCTTCACTGCTGTCCAGGACTCATCAACGAGGAATTATCATTTACGTTACAAATGCAGTGTGGTCACGTGTGTTTATGGCTATACCTCCAAATGTGGTTTGATTGGATCACAAAAGATACCGTTCCTCATTTACACCTCTATTTGGCTAGGTGACAAATATGTAGTGATTTGTTTTTTGTAAAACACCACTTTTGAAGACATTATATGATTATGTAGTGCAGAGGTCTTCAACCCTGCTCCAGGGGACTCAAACTGAACTGTCCTGCAGAGTTTAGCTCCAACCCTAATCAAAGACAGGTGAAGCTAATCAAGATCTTCAGGATCACTTGTTGAAAATACACAGGCAGTTGTGCTGAAGCAGGTTGGAAATGAATTTTGTAGGACAGTGGGTCCCCAGGAGCAGGGTTGAATACCTTTGATGTAGTGTGAAGTCTGAATACAAGGGGTCACTAACTTTGTCAATTCTTTCACTGTTTTTTGAGCATTTTTACTGAAATGTGTCCTATGGTGTGACATAGCAGCAATTAAGAATAGAGTGGTGTCGCACCAAAGGACAACAAAACTTAACACTTTTATAATGGTTCCAAAAAATATTTCAACAATTCTGACAAAAGCTTACCATGTGCACATGTCATAAGCTTCACAAGGGGCTTCAGTAACCTAACCTTGAATGGGATCCTTCAACTAATTAAACTTGTCACTGGAATTGCCTGATTTAAAAATCAGAATATGGTGTCACACCGGAAGACATGGTTTTCAGTGACAACATGTATCAAGTTATCTTGCGTGACAGTGAAAATGCCATGTCACGTCAACAACCCATTTACACTGTAGTAAAAGTAAAACATGTTGTACAATGTCTCCACCTGTATTCAGGGCTTGACATTAAGAACATTAAGTGGGTGGATATCAGAAGTGGCTTGTAACGCAGTTGAATTTTACATATGTACAATTTTCAGTTGTAGTGTTTTAAAAAGGCATCTGAAATAATAAACTATGTGCAATGTAGTGTTGTCAAAAATATCGATTTTCCAATACATAGCGATACTGAAATATCTGAAACGCTCCCAATACTAATTTTCCAAAGAATAGATACATGATATTAGCTGTACTTTCTTGCTCTTATCTCTCCTCCCCTCACTCACTCGTTTCATTTGCTCCAGATGAATATTGTTGGTGTTACAGGGCTTGAATTTCAGTGTCGTATTGTGCATAATTTTATTCATTCCTGTAGATTTTGTGCTCACTCCCAAAGAGCGTGCAGATAAATTCTCCCCTTAGAACTAAACTGAGTTCGTTTTTGCTGTATATTGTGCTTAAACAGTCAAATACACACACACACACACACACACACACACACACACACACACACACACACACACACACACACACACACACACACACACACACACACAAATTTGACAGGTAGGTTTAGGGATCAGTGTTTGGTGTAGGCCAGTGTTTCTGAAGGCCCCCCAACACTGCACATTTTGCATGTCTTGCAATTCAGGTCTAGGAATCTCCACTAATGAGATGATCATTTGAATCAGGTGTGGTTGATTAGGGAGACATGCAAAATGTGCAGTGTTGGGGGGCCTCCAGGATCGTGGTTGCGTTAGTACTGTGATTGACATGACCAATAAACTCTCAAGAATCGACTGCAGGGCGGAGTTTCCGCTGAACTTGTTTCGTAACAATAAAAAATAAAATCACACATTCATTTCAGTTATGTTTTAAGTCAGGGGTGGGGAACATTGATCCAGAAGGGCTACTCTCTTGCAGAGTTTAGCTCCAACCCTGAAAAAAACACTCACCTGCCTGTAACATCATAATCCTGAAGACCTTGATTAGCTTCAGGTGTGTTTGATTAGGGTTGGAGCTAAACTCTGCAAAAGAGTGGCCCTTCTGGATCAACGTTCCCCACCCCTGTTTTAAGTGACCAGACAAAGGAGACATGCAAAATGTGCACTCTTGGTGGGTCTCCAAGAATGTGGTTGGGAACCACTGCCCTATGGTACTGATGTTAAAATTGTGGCCAGTAAAAATGATGTGTGGCTAGTAACTTTGGAAAACCACTAGCCACAGTGGCTGATCATTTGAGAACAGGCTGAAATAAAATGGCCACTGCAGGTGAGAGTTCACTAATGAGTAGGTCCATTAATAAGATGTCTGGTCAGGTGATGTAGTTGTGCACTGTCAACCTAAAAAACATTAAGTGGCTGTAGCATTTCTATTCCTTGTTTCCTTTCTCCATTCCTTTCTTCCTCTCCTTACTCTTTCTCCCAGCGCTCTCAAGACATGCTTCTTGTTCTTGTATTGATCTGTGTGACGGTACAGATTAAGTCTAATCCCTGCTGGTTACATTATCGATTACCAACATGAGGATGATTATGGGCTCGATTTTGAGGGGGAAAAAGTATTTTTTTTTCATCACTTACTATGCCTTTGGGCCAGTCTCCTCCACTATGTGTCCTGTTCACCACTGTGTTGATGACACAAATAACCTTCATTTCCAACACTGTGGCATATGTGCTAATCTAATCAGGAAGGTAAACTCGTTCTACATGATGTCATCCTGTGAGTCCTCATGCTTAGGACAAACCGTTCAGACTCAATTTGTGAAAGTGAGTGTCTGTGGACATCAGCACATACAAGATGCTAAAGTCTCCGAGCCAAGACTATACTGTGACATTTATGTGAGTGGCATTTTCACACTTTCATTTTCGCCTAATTTGTATCCTTAGCAAGCAAAGCTTGTTACTGGTGAATAACAATAGCTAAACTGGTTCATTTGCAAGAACAGCTGTCTTGTTTTAGTAACAGACCACCAGTTAAGACCACCTTGGCTCAAATGTTTTCAGCAGTGTGATGCTCATGTTTAATTTATCAAACTGCATGTATATAGTGTTATTTTGCATGCATCTCACATACAATCTGCAGTCTGGTTCCTGGAAACCAAAGAACTGTTTCAGCAAGCACTTCTCAGCATATCTTTTGTGTGCTTCAGTGCGTTCCTGCTGAGTCTCGCTATCATCTAAAGTAAACAGAAAACAGAAAGTATCCAAACCACACCAGAAGAAAGAATTTAGAGCATACAAAAGGTGGCTCTTAGGGTACACAAAAGAAAACAATGGGCTGCGTGTTCGCAAATCCATAATTCAATTTTCCTAAGGCAGCAGTTTAAAGAAAATGAAAATTCAGTCATTATTTCCAACCCCATTTGCTGTCACTTTTTTTTTTTTTCTGTGTAAAAAAAACTAATATTATTTATTATTCACTTAAAAGACTCCTCAAATCAAATATGATGGCAGGTTTGATTTTAAAGATGAAAAAACAGATTTTTTGCTGTGAATAATGCTTTAAAGTGCCCCATTATGCTTTTTTTAAAGGATCCTAATTGTGTTTTGGAGTCTCCTACAATAGGTTTACATGCATCCAAGGTCAAAAAACACTAATTCTCATAATATACATTGCAGCGTCACCTCTATTCTCACAGTATCTGAAACAGTCTCTCTAAACCCTTCCTTTCCAAGATCTTCCTCCGCTCTGATTGGTCAGATGGCCCAGTCTGTTGTGATTGGTCGACTGCTTACAGCGCATGACGGAAACGTCCATTACCATATCTGAATTTCAGGTCTGGAGGTTTCCTCAGCGCTTGATACACAGTAATACGAACAGTAGCGATGGCGTTGGTTTTAACATCTCAATTTGAATACAAGTCCTCATCTTTTTAGAAATGAATGCAAAGTGGTTTTGCTTTTACAGTGCAGAAAACTGTATCTTCCCAACATGTCAACAACATGAACCAAACTCTTCCAAGTATTAATGGGCGATATGAACGATATACAATATAAATGATACAAAATTGGCCTAAGATAGAGATTTTAATTCTATTGCACTATCGAGATAATGCGTGTTGATGACACAATCTACCTGCAAAATTTAGGAGCTGGTGAAACATCCATTATTTGTATTTTAGCCGTCCGCACACTATACTGTAGAGTGTGTGGGGCAACAGTTCCGGCTAAGAGAAGTAACACGACTAATCTGTTCTACCACCTCACAACATTCACTTCAGGAGGTTTACCTTATTGGTATTTTTGTATCGTTTCTTATCATATACCTTGTAGAAAAGACGAGAGTCGCGTTTGTTTCTATTGAGCCTGATTTCTCAAAATGGTGTGTGCGCTTATCCTGGGTGCCATGACAACAGTGCGAGTTATAGTAATGCTGCCTTCACATGCGCTCGGAATTATTGTAAATATGAGTTTCCTAGGTAAAAATTGCACATGAACGCCCTCCCATTTTGAAACTTGAATGCAATGATCTCGTAATCACGACTTCAGAAGTCGGAATTATCAAATTTCCGATAGCACGTGAAGGCAGCATAAGCGTGAACGCCGGCGGCTGCTGACGGCTCGCACTCATCACAGGAACACACACACAGAGTAACGGCCGAGCTCAGGGTTTTGACTGAATAATACGGTTTCTTTCTCGCAAAACCTTACAGTATGCTGCCTGAACACTTTCCGTATATGGCGTGCGTCTCACTGTATCGTTGCGTGACACTTTTGTATCCTTTTCGTAAAGTTTCAGCCTGGTCGCTATTCACTGCCATTATAGGAAGGAGTGTGTGCAGGACTATTTTTAAAATTTCTGCTTTTGAGGTCCGAAAAAGATAGAAGGACATACATAGGACATTGGAACAACAGCAGGGTGAGTAAAAGATGGCTTTATTTTCATTTCAGGGTGAACCATCTGTTTAAGCTTTTTCTTTGTTAAAGTCTCTGGAGCTAGTGTACTTGAATTTTATTTATCTAACATTATGTTGTATAATTCTCACAAATTCTCAAAACTACATACGTTTCTTTCTTTAAAAAAAAAAAAATACATTTAGTTTGGCTTTCCTTAGGGTCTATGTAACCTTTTATGAAATGGTTCTATTATAATTTATATATTGCAATATATATCGTTATCGCAAGAAGCTGCAATGTATATTGCAATATGGATTTTAGGCCATATCGCCCATCCCTAATTCCAAGCCTCAGTGTTTGAGGGCGGGTCAATGTAGACATTGCTTAAGGGCAGCATATGAAAACCATAGGGTGGGATTTCGCAATTACAAATCTACACAGGTTTGAGCAGGGAGTCAGAAAGGAATTACTGACGACTCGTTTCAGGCAGTTCAGAGTCAGTTCTTTCTTTTGGGAGATGATAACTCTATTTATCAAGCAAACTGATCTTTCAAACTTTACAGAGCTTTTACATTCACAAACAGCTATATTATACACTGCATCAAAGGTATCCGAAAAAGCATAATGGGAGTAGGGGAGCGCGGGGCACAACCTAAATTTAGGTTAGTTGTAACACGCATGGTTTAAAAAATTCCTCACATGCCAAGATGACGAAATTTCATTTATTTACTAGTTGCCATATCAACATTATTTAGAGAAAAAATTACGGCAAAATTAAAAAATCTTTGGAAGATATCACTGAACGTTTATTTAACCACAGCAAAAGTACATTTCTTACTTAAGTTTATTTTTCATCTCTGTTTTTTGTGTTTATTTAAAATAAGACGAATCTGATATTATTGTAATCTTCTATCTGTTATTTAACAGTTGAGATGGTTCTTTAATGCTGATCTAACAGCAGAAGACACGAGCCGGGTTTAAATCCCAGGTGCTCAGGCGGGGCATGTTGTCACACTGCGTTACAATGAGCCCCTATTAGAACTGCGCTATTATATTCTATACTTTTATCAATTCTTCTGAGAAACCATGAGAAAAGGGTGAATAATGACTGAGAGTCAATGTTCAGAAATGATTCATTATTATTATGTTTTGAACTATATAATGTTGTCAAACTCAAAAATGTGTTTATTTTTAATGATTAAAAAATGCCATTATTTTATTTTAAAAAGTTAATAATTGTATTTTATTGACAAAATATTTTAGTTTGTCTTGGATATTTTTTTGATCATATCAGGTAACATTGTAAGCTGTCATTTGGTCATGTTACAGTGTACCCCACCTATGGGGCATGTTGTCACATTTCACTTCCATTCTTTCGGGGTAAATCAAGAAAAAAGTATACACTGAATTAATGAAACAAAACCACATAATTGTACTAGACGTGTGGGAAATTAATGTGGGAAAAAATAAATACTCTGAACCCCAAGTGGATTTACACAAACTGAGTCAAAAAGCGTTAGGATGTGCCCCGCTCTCCCCTACTTTAAAATTCTGTCTGGTCTCTCGTCACACAACTTTTGTATGGCTTTAGAACATTTGGAATATAGCACACACATTGTATGCACTAGAGGATTTTGTGGTATCTCTTTTGGAGACCTGGTCACTATGAACTGTTGCTGTAAAAGAGAACAATACAGATTTGGTATACGACATGAGGGTTACAGAAAATAATGACAGAATTTACATCAAATTTGATTTATTTCTTGTTTTATTTTAATTTTTCCTTTACATTACCAGTAAGCTACATTATATTGCCAAAGGTATTGGGACACCCCTCCAAATCATTGAATTCAGGTGTTCCAATCACTTCCACGGCCACAGGTGTATAAAATCAAGCACTAGGCATGCAGACGCTTCTCATTTGTGAAAGAATGGGTCGCTCTCAGGAGCTCAGTGAATTCAAGCATGGTACCATGAAAGCGAGTTTGGTGTGGAGGAACTTGACTGGCCTGCACAGAGTCCTGACCTCAACCCGATAGAACACTTTTGGGATGAATTAGAACGGAGACTGCGAGCCAGGCATTCTCGTCCAACATCAGTGCCTGATCTCACAAATGGGCTTCTAGAAGAATGGTCAACAATTCCCATAGACACACTCATAAACCCTGTGGAAAGCCTTCCCAGAAGAGTTGAAGCTGTTATAGCTGCAAAGGGTGGGCCGACTCCATATTAAACCCTACGGATTAAGAATGGGATGTCATTAAAGTTCATGAGCATGTAAAGGCAGGCGTCCCAAAACTTTTGGCCATATAGTGTAGTTGCATGCAGAGAATCTGTTTCAATAGAGTTTGTTTTGAATAGAATGCAAATAAATAAAGGATATATAATGGCAGAACCCTTTCCTTATGCTCATATCCAAAATAAATTGCCACATAATATAGCATATTAGCTCATAGATAGCTCTTTGTAATAGCATGCATTTATTTGGTGCATATCCAAGGTCCTGACTGAATGATCATAACTGTCCGGGTGTGTGTTGAATGGAGCCAATAAAGCAAGTGGGTCGATAACACACACATACACCCTTTCATTATCACACGGTGCACTGAAGCTGCACAGATCAGCAGCATTATTTCAGAAAATGGAGAAAATGAGCTGTCGTTCCTACATGAACGAGTTGATTTATTCTGCTGTGTTTGTTTCTAATTCAAACCCGATGATGATGTGTGTGATTTGTTTTAAATGCAGAGTTTTTTTGTTTTTTTTTTCAGAGATGCACAGGGCATTTTGGTTAAGTTCTCCACTCGTGCATGAATTCCTAACGACTCAAGTGCAGATCTCATGCCTGCTGTTGCAGAGACGTGTGTATGCTGCAAATGTACTATAAAAAAAAACCCCTCACATCCTCTGTTGATATTCTCCCTTTGAATCAGTTTATTTGTCTCTTAAAGGAGCAGCAGATAGTCTGTAATACCTGCACCGCTGCATCTTGGCAAGCTGGGCCATATGTTCAATAAGTTAATTAAAATGTTACGAGCTTTTGCAGCACCACAATGAAATCAGATTTCGTGTAATGAAGGCTATTAATATTCCAATATGGCAGGGAGTTTGGAATCACAGAGCCGGGATCAGTGGAGGGAAAAGAACTGCAGAATAACAGCGCCACATTCATTCATTCTCATTTTTGCTCTGTTATGCCTGTGAGTGCTCGTGTGTGCTCGTGTGTGTTTGTGTGTGTGTGTGTGTTGTCTGGCACATATATGCAATTACACAAGCGAGCATGAATTTCTTTAACACCTCAAAGCAAGCACAAAGAACTCCTCACATGTCAGAAAGCACAAGTCACTTAAGTTGCTCTCTGAGCGGAGAGGGAAAATTAAGCATAATCCTTCCTGCTGTGCTCAGGCCTGTTTGCACACTTCACCTGAAAATAACTCCTAATTGGCCCAGTTGTGTCTCTGTGAAGTGAGCTGGATTTATGCAGTGCTTGATAAGGCAAGGATCACTATTATAGCCCTACTTGCAGTTCGGTATTCGAACAAATCCTTAACCTATTGAACTTCATTGTGTAATTAATCTACAGACATGAATGGCACGTCAAATAAGTGCATAAGTGGAGAGACTTATCACTTTTTGCCCATGCCACACTGTAAGACCCAAACCAATTGCTTTAATAGGAATACGTTCCGTCATTAATAGGTAGGCTTATGCAGGAATGTAATGCAGTAATGCTTGACAAGTGAGTAGTACTACATTAAGTTACACTTACACTACTTAAGCTTGTTTCCATATGATTTAATAGTAGTAGCTGATCTAATTAGTACGTAATATCAAATTTAGGACTAAGATAGTTCCTTATTAGGTAATCAATAATTGCTGAATGAGATTAGCCTCATTAATAACTATCAACTAACTATGTAAAAAAATGAAAAAAAAATCACAAAATTCTAACATTTCATTAAAGTAAAACAATTGAAAGTGGGGATCTCAATCTCATTATGAAATGTTTTCCTCTGGTTCACGTTTGCTACAATTATTGGCAGCCAATTATTGTACTGTCCTTTTGCCAAGAGAACAGCTCTGAGTCTTCTTCTATAATGCCTGATGAGTTTGGAGATCAGAGACTATTCCTCCATACAGAATCTCTCCAGATCCTTCAGATTCACAAATACAGCTTCTTCTTCTATAGGGTTCAGGTCAGGGAACTGGGACAGTCATGGCAGAAGCTTCATTTTGTGCTCAGTGACTCATTTTTGTGTTGATTTTGATGTTTGTTTGGATCATTGTCCTGATGGAAGATCCAACAACGGCCCATTATAAGATTTCTAGCAGAAGCCATCAGGTTTTGATTTTTTAATCTGTTGGTATTTGCTAGAATCCATGATACCATGCATCTGAACAAGATGCATCTAATACCATGTATCATGTATCTGAACAAGACTAAAAAATTAAAAAATAAAAAGGCCAGCGACATTAAAGATTCAGCAGTATATTTGACCCTCAGCATGGGGTGCGTTTTATCCCTGTTTGCACCAAACTCATCTGACCCCAAGACTAATCTCTGCGATTCTCCATCTGTGATCCTTTGAGAGTCTTTGTCCACTCAAACTCTCCTCCTCGCCGTACATTAGGACAATATAGACTTCTTCCAGATTCGTAACATCTTTAGTTGATTGGAACTTCTTAATTATTGCCCTGATGGTGGAAATGGGGAAATGTATCTATTTTCTTACAGCCACTTTCTAATTTGTGAAGCTCAGCAATCTTTTACTGCACATCAGAACTATATTCTGTGGTTTTACTCATTGTGATGAATGATTAAGGGAATTCAGCCTTTGTGTTTCCTCATATTTATACTAGAAGTCATGGCTGGACAATTTCATGTTCCTAGTCACCCTGGTGTGTTAAAAATATGCAAATATGAATAGGAATTAACTTCAGAGATATTTTACTCATAAGAATTTATAGGGGTGCCAATAATTTTGTCCAACATGCATTGGAGAGAAACATTTATTTCATAATGTGAGCGTTCAACAGTCCCCCTCTTTCAATAGTTTTACTTAGAAGGTTAGATTTTTTTATATATATATATATATATATAATATTACTCAAGTGTTACCTAGTCACTCTGCAGGAACTACTACTGATCTGAACCAATTAAAAAACAAAACAAAATCACTTTAAAATAATGGTCCACATCACTAGTAGAGTGACTAGGTAACACTTGAATAATTAGTGATGCATTTTATGACCATGTTGAGACAAAAAAAAAGAAAAAAAAGACTCACATTCAAAGTTCACATCTCAGACACAATGTGAACAGTTTGTGGCTTGAGTCAGCACAGATCCACAAGTTACTCAATCATCACTTTCTGATGTGCCTGACAGTCACTCTGTCCCTGATAATCAGCAACACTGTTGCACAGGCAAGCACCACTCATATTTTCATCAGAGAAATCGAATTATATGTGCAGATTCATTCATATGAGTATGTGCATTGCTGTCAGTTCATGAAATTGACACCAAGAGGTTCAGTGGAAAATTTCATATACATGTAAATCCTGGAAAGTCATTTAATTCCAGTGATGGCATTCCTCC
Source organism: Paracanthobrama guichenoti (assembly GCA_018749465.1). Classification (NCBI taxonomy): domain Eukaryota; kingdom Metazoa; phylum Chordata; class Actinopteri; order Cypriniformes; family Gobionidae; genus Paracanthobrama; species Paracanthobrama guichenoti. The sequence goes on from CM031956.1 coordinate 28,407,422, forward strand.
AGGTAATCTAACATCCTTCGAAGCTCGCTGCATTTTCCCCATCTAATGCTCTGTTGTGGAGGCTGTTTAAAATGGCTCCTGCTGTTTTTTTCCCCTCTTGCCTTCTTCTCGCTCTCCTGTCCTTAACTGCATTGTTTGAATTTGCTTCACTTAAAGCCTTGCAGGGCTGCCACAATGCACCTGACACCCTCACAATGGTGCTTTTGTTACCTTGTATTAGACAGGGAAGGCAGCTAACCTTTCCCCCTCAATCCTTTCATCTCCCTCCCAGAACCACCTGAGCTCAGAGCTTGACGAGTCTTTCTTCAGAGAGGGGGAAAGATAACTCAGTCCAGGCAAAACGCAACTGGATTACGGACTGCAACAGTTTTAAAATGGAATGTCTCAGGGAATGTCTGCTTGTTAAAATTGTATCATTCTAAAATGTCATGAAGTGAATTATAAAATGTTAATATGCAGCCATTCTCTTGGACAATGATGTAAGCTCAAAAACCTACTGAGCCGACTTGCTGCTCAACGCAGCATCCTAACAGAAATGGAAACTCAAAAGTGATCGATCTGGAATGCCCAATCTGTGCGTCATACAACTAGCACTGTTGCACAGGAGAGTTTTCTCGCAACTGAGTATTATTGCAATTTGCAAAGCTGATGATGTGATATTTGAATAAGCATAAAAATGCATAGCATTAATGGATCGGAAGTGACAGTTAAGACATTTATAATGTTACAGAAGATTTCTATTTCAAATAAATGCTGCTCTTTTATACTTTATGTTCATTAACAAAAAAAAAGTTTCGCATCAGCTTCCATAAAAACATTATAAGCAGCACAGCTGTTTTCAACACTGATAATAAGAAATGTTTCTTAAGCATCAAGCTTGCCTTCAGAATCATGCATATAAAGTACTTCAGGGAACCTGTTACCACAACTTAAATAAATGCATGGTTCCAAATTAAAAATTCAGTAACACTTTATTTTACAGTTTCATTGTTACATGTAATTACTATAGTAATAACAATAAATTATGCATAATTGCATGCGACAAACCCCAATCCTAAACCTAATCCTGTAGTAAATACATGTAGTTGCTTAATATTACTCAGTACTTAAATGCATAATTACAGTATAACAGACACCTTCAAATAAAGTGCAACCAACAATTCTAATTTATTGTTTATTATTTTAAGTTGCAAACATTATTTTATAGAGTTCTGTTAACATAATAATGTTGATCATAACATCAACTTAATATCGTCTGTAATTTAAACTCAAATATCTGCGTTAAGAGGCTTTTTTTTTTTTTAATTAGGTTGCAGTAACTTAATGAAATTGTCTTGGTAACTTCGGAAATTAGGCAGTGGATTTCTAGTTCCCAGCATGCTTTGCATAGGACTGGATAAGGAGAACAAAAGTGTTAATTAGATTTTAGTGAAGGGAAGGACCTCTTAGTGTTTAATGCTGTAATGTTTGACATTTAAAAGTTTCTGTAATGTTGCAGTTCTTGTGGTTACAATTGTACTGGAGTAGATACATGAAGGTAAACACTACATTGACTCTATAAGCAATGACTGCGCTTATGCCAGCAACAATAATATCTTACTTGTTAATTAAATATACATGTTAAATAAGTTGTGTTAGCTGTTGATTTGAACTGAAACAGATAAGATCAATCTGTTGCATTCTTTTTTGGTTTGTTTGTTGAGCCAACACATTATTTTTTAGAGTGTAGGCTCACTATGTCACCAAAACTATTCACCCTGAATGCAGTGGAAATTTTGACAGCCACATTCTCATTTGGTCTGCTTGTGTCTTGTCACTGTGGGTTTCTTTACATTTCCTAGCATGCATGATGCCTTAAAATGATGCCTCACTAAGCTTTGTAACAGAGTCAAAATCGGTTTATTCTATGTCCTAGCCCTAAACACAACCCTCACAGAAAACTTTCTGCAATTTTTTTATATATATATACACACACACACACACACTACCTAATCATATTTTGTACCCAGAAGTGAACTAAACCTGACAAAAACTCAGTTCTTTTTGGAGACATTCTCATTCATAAAAATGGCATAACAATAAAGTAAATACAGGTGTTTTTTTTTTTTATCGTAAAAATGCAGAAAGTGTTGTGTTAGGATTAATGTGGGGGTTAGTGTTAGGTTATAGTATTTGATATAGCTGCATATAAAAACAATAGATGTTTGTGTAATATCCCTATTTAGATAGCTAAGTAAACGCACACACACTCATGGCTGTTGTTGTTGTGTGTGACTGAATGTTTTCTTAATGACTTGTGTAATCTAGCGGAGAGAAACCTGACCGCTCACCTTTCACCGTCTCACCATCATTAGTGTTCTGACCACCCCATTTCTTTCCCCAGAGGAAATCTATTTACCTGTGTGTGTGTTTCAGGAGTGATGAAGTCCTATATGCCAGTTTCTTTTGGAATCTGCATCTTTTGAAAAGTGTTTTATTGAGTTTGAGTTGGTGTGCAGTAGAGTTGAGTGGAGCTTGAGAGTGTGTGTGTGTGTGTGTGTGTAGGTAGGTAGACCACAGCTGCGCTCTCATACTCGTCTCCCTCTCTAATGAGGACCTTTTCCAGATGAAAGCCCTGCTACTGCTGCTGTTCCTGTCATAACCCATTCTACCGCTTTCCCTGCCAATCGAGGCCGACTGAAACCTCTCCAGGGCTCTGCCAGTTTAATCACACAACTGCCTGATTCCTTCAATCTTCCCCTTCAATTCCCTACAGCAAGACCCGCTTCCCAAAACATGACTATATGCACTTGTACGGCCTATTCTTACAAATATGCACATACTCATACCATTCAGAACTGAATTGACAATGTCTTAAATTCCAGTTCAGTTGAGATGGCAAATAGGATGCAGAATTGCAATTCAAATTTGAATGTGGGGAAGTAGAATTCCAATAAATTGAAATTAAAACTAATATATATGTATATATATATATATATATATATATATATATATATATATATATATATATATATATATATATATATATATATATATATATATATATATATATATATATATATATATATATATATATATATATATATATACAATCTTTGTAATAACGGATGGACAGACGGATAGTTAGATTTGAGTATTTTTATTCCCAGCCTGTAATGTCATTGATGTCACATTTTTGTACTAAAATTATTCATGCCAAACATGGGACCAATTTTGTCAGCCTCATTCCTATTTTGTCTGTGCTGTTTTTTTTTTTTTTTACCCTAGTGGGCCAGAAAATGAAAGCATTGCTTTGTCACATGGAGAGTTTTTACTCTTGGTGAGATGGTTGCAGATCAGGATGCAGTTCTATCTTAAATATTTACATTTTACAACTTGCATTCAAGCTATGCATTTTTTGTTCATGCATTCCCTAGGAATCAAGCCCATGACCTTGGCGTTGCTAGCTATGCTTTACTGTTTTGCAAAATGAATATTTCACAGTAAAATGATTTAATTTCAGTGTGAATCAGCCTTTACACTCAGTGAGTGTGAATATAAATATCTTCCAATGCGTGAAATCTTCTTGGTGAAATGATTTAGTCCAAGACTTCTGTTGTATGGTAATTGATTACAGTCTTATTGGTGAGTGTGGTGGAAATTTTTGGAGGATGCGCCTTTCTGTCTGGTCTCTCTCTCCTCTGGTTTTGTGTCCATCCCCCACCACCTAAATCCCACTGCTGTCCATCACCTGTTCCGCTCCATTTCAATCGGCTGACGTTTCCATAAACATCCTCCCTTTCTCCTCGCTCCAGCTGGACTGAATAGCTTTATTTGCTGCTGTTTTTCGCCACAGTTGGCTGACGGCGTAACCACCTAAGTGGCGAGGTAACATTTGACTCCTTACGCACCTTTGTACAAGTTGTTGTTCCCAGGGAGTGAAAGAAAACTCCCCTCCGTTTAGCATTTGACTAAAGCTAATTTACCCTTCGACCTCGTGCACTAAAAGCTCGGAACTGCAGCGGACAAAGCGCCAGGTATCGGGTTTGGTCGGTTGCTGTTGTGAGGAGAACTTGATCCGTTCGGCCACCGGAGATTCTCAAGGACAGGTTGTTGTTGTCGTGGGAAACAGCAGCTGTTTCCAGATGAAGGTTTTTCAAAGTGCTCTGCTCCCGCTGAGAGGCTGGAGCCACCTGTCCGCCCCGCAACCAAAGCTGTCAACCTGAAAGGCCACCGCAGCGTGCATGTCACGTCCAATCACCTTAGCATAAGCCACATTAAAGCGAGCAGTGTTGACAGACTTGTTAAGAAAATTTCAATCAATGCCGTCGTAATGGCCTGGTAATAGAGATTCTATTGGTCAAATGTCAAAGGTTAGGGAATACACATATTTAGCACTTAGTGGCATCACTTCACAAATAGACCGCTCAACATTCAGTGAGGTTTGTGAGACCATTTTAACAGCTATACAGTAAAAATACTGTTCTGATGTCTCTGCACATTAAACTGCAGTAACTGTGTCACTACAATAGGCAAACACAAGTACTGTAGCTGTGGGAAATAAATAACTTTTTGCCACACCTGCAATGGCCTAAAAGGGAATTTCTAATACCATTTCATGCATTTTGATTTATTTTCACCATTAAAGAGTTTATCATGCTAAACAAGTTTCAAAAACGAGTTTTTCTGTGCCAAATACAGTCCTTCAGAGTTTGTATAAGTTTCGGAAAGTTTTTTTTTTTTCGAGTATGGCCCTGTATGAAGTCATAAAGGGCCGAATTACTTGTATGGGCACTTCTCCCGGCAGAGCGTGTGCGCACATCCGCCAGAGTGAGAGCAAGAGCACGTCCATCAACAAGCTTTGTTCAGGTTGCGGAAGGCATCGGCAGCGCTGCACAGGACCAGCTCGAGAAAGATTTGTCATTTTGTTTTTAGACCACAAAATCAACAATGTCCCCAAAGAAGTGTGTTTTTGGTTGTGAGGGGAAAGATAACATTGTTCAGCTTCCCAATGAACTCAGCGTTAAGGGAACAGTGGATGCAGTTTGTTTTTGCAGGGGCAGCAACGGAGTTGTGCAAGTGTGTGTGTTTGTTCCCGGCATTTCTGTGACTAAAGTTTTATAAACAAGGCCCAGTTCGATTCTTGATTTGCAGATCATTTGAAACTGAAAGATGGAGCGGTCCCAGCAATAAAATATCCTGGCCATGAGTCGGACACACAGGTGGTAATTAAAACTGCATCAAATGTCTGTGTTTTGTTGGCAGTCGGGGCGTATAATGTATATAAAGTGCATATAATGTAAACAACATGAACATATGGTGAATCAAAAGTTGTGTGTGTGTGTGTGTGTGTGTGTGTGTGTGTGTGTGTGTGTGTCAGTGTTAATTTCGTTAATGAAGACGATGAAAATATTTGTCAACTCCCATTTTTTCTGTGACTAAAACGAGATGGAGTTAGTCAGTAAAATCCCCAGCCAACAGGTCATTTTACTAAAGCTGTTGATGGAGTGGAAGTTGTGGAAGCAAGTTGACGGGCACATGAAGCAGATAAAATCAGCGTCATCGTCCCCACCGATTTTAGGTTAGTTTGATTATAAACTTGATGGATGTATATTGCTTTTTATATTTGAACAAACTCTAGCCTATATATTAGCTTAAGGCGTGGGCGATAGCCCGGTTGAAATATTTCAATCGTGTTGCACTGTCATCATGCAAGCTTATCATTTAAACGCATTTTAAGCAAACCATTCAGACGCATTAAGCAGTGAAGGATAATTAATTTAGGTAAATGTGCGTGTTAAAGTTAAGCCTGATACGTGCGGCACGCACCTCGTACAGCACCAGACTAAACTTGAGTTCTATTTCGTGCCTTGTGCTTGAACGTTCAAATACACACAGTATGTGTCAAAATCCCTGTCTTTGCGAACTTAGTCATTTGTGTCTTAAATAAATGTTAACAGTTTAAGATAAAGCATGTGTAGTAGTAGGCTATATATGGGATCCTGGTAGGCTATTAATGATGTCTTAAAGGTATAGTTCACCCCAAAATGAAAAATCTATCATCATTTACTCACTCTTAAGTGGTAAAGGGATATGTAGCATTACATAAGTGCTACTACTAAGAGTGTAATGTCAATACAGCCCTATTTAAATTTCACATAAGCTTAATTGAATTGATCTAAATAGAGAAAAAAATATCATGACCATTTTTGTCTAAAGACTATATATATAAAAAAGCTTCCAAAATTAATGTTGGTAACGGAAGTTTGACTAAAAGTAATGACTAAAACTTGACAAAAAATGCAATGTAGGCTATGAAAGACAAAATGACTAAAATGTGATTAAGACTAATAGGCATTTCCATCTGAAGACGAAGACTAAGACTAAATCAAAAATGGCTGTGTGTGTGTGTGTGTGTGTGTGTGTGTGTGTGTGTGTGTGCTCATGACTCTTTAGCTCCGCCCACTGCACATCTCCATGAGTTCGGCTGTTTTCAGTACAGCATATCTGTATTTTTTATAAAACTAAAGACTCTTCGGCAATATGAAGGATGCAGTACTACTCTATAGGTACTTTATGCCGACTGACACAGTTTCATATACTTACCATCGCCAATTTGTATCTGCCTGTAAGCAGATCAAATACATTTTTTTTTTGATAACACTTTTCAATAACAGGATGAGTTAAATATATTGCTATAAATTCATGTATTAGATTCTAAAACATGCTGTGTTGTTGCACTTCATATTTGACTCAAACATGAGTTGAAACAACCCAGCAATGGGTTTTTCTTTTTGAGTGATTTATTTTAGAGTGTAGAGGTCATAAACAAACTGTTTTTTTTAGTAACACTTAATTTTACAGTGTGATTGTTACATACACCAATCAGATAGGTGAAGTGAATAACACTGATTATCTCTTCATCACGGCACCTATTAGTGGGTGGGATATATTAGGCAGCAAGTGAACATTTTGTCCTCAAAGTTGATGTGTTAGAAGCAGGAAAAATGGGCAAGCGTAAGGATTTGAGCGAGTTTGACAAGGGCCAAATTGTGATGGCTAGACGACTGGGTCACAGCATCTCCAAAACTCTTTGGGGTGTTCCCGATCTGCAGTGGTCAGTATCTGTCCAAGTGTAACCCCTCCTGTGCGGCCCACCCGATCTAAGCGGGACTCGAACTCGGGTCGGCGGCATGCGAGTCGGATGCTCTAACAAGGCGGCTAAAGGTTGCAACATCTAGTGTCAGTCGCTAGAGCACCTCTTGAGATCAGAGGAGTGAGGTTTTACTTGCACAGTGACTACTAGCTGGCTTCCGTTACACTCACCCCCCTAGATCTCACTCCCATCTGAGTCATGACACCAATGTAACCTACTGTTTGAACCACCCACTCTAAGCGGGACTCGAACTCTGGTCCGCCGGCATGAGAGTCGGATGCTCTAACAAGAAGGCTAAAGGCTGCAACCTCTAGCACCAGTCTCTAGAGTGTCTCTTGAGATCAGAGGAGTGAGGTTTTACTTGCACAGCGACTACTAGCTGGCCTCCGTTACACAAGGAAGGCGGTAAAACGGCGACAGGGTCATGGCTCATTGATGCATGTCGGGAGCGAAGGCTGGCCTGTGTGGTCCGATCAAACAGATGAGCTACTGTAGCTCAAACTGCTCAAGAAGTTAATGCTGGTTCTGATAGAAAGCTGTCAGAATACACAGTGCATCACAGTTTGTTGCGTATGGGGCTGCATAGCCGCAGGCCAGTCAGGATGCCCATGATGACCCCTGTGCACCACCGAAAGCACCAACAGTGGTCACGTGAGCATCAGAACTGGACCACGGAGCAATGGAAGAAGGTGGTCTGGTCTGATGAATCACATTTTCTTTTACATCACGTGGATGGCCTGGTGTGTGTACGTCGCTTACCTGGGGAACACATGGCACCAGGATGCACTATGGGAAGAAGGTGAGCTGGCGGAGGCAGTGTGATGCTTTGGGCAATGTTCTGCTGGGAAACCTTGGGTGCTGCCATCCATGTGGATGTTACTTTGACACGTACCACCTACCTAAGCATTGTTGCAGACCATGTACGGTATTCCCTGGTGGCTGTGGCTCTTTCAGCAGGATAATTTGCCCTGGCACAAAGCAAAAATGGTTCAGGAATGGTTTGAGGTGCACAACAACAAGTCTGAGGTGTTGATTTAGCCACCAAAATCCACAGATTTAGTCTAGTGGAGCCCATTCAGGGCTGTTTTGGCAGCAAAAGGGGAACCAACACTATATTAGGAAGGTCATAATGTTATGCCTAATCAGTGTATGTTACATGCAGTTATAACTTTAAATTATGCATAATTACATGCAACTAACCCTAATCCAAAATAATACTAATCCCTAAACATATGTTGTCACGATTTATTGATCATAAAGTCTAATGTTAACATATAGAACCTTGTGCATAATTACTATTTTTCTTTGGAATATCATGATGCAATAATCAATCATTTACAATTATAAATTAGTTGTTTTCCTCAATATCTTCTTTGTATGTGTGGCCTTTGCAAAAAAACAAGTATACATCATAAGTAGCTTGCTCTCTTCTTTACCCTGTTGAAACACACCCGATTAAACCAGATGAATCTTAAATGTTCCTGGTTTAGTCTGGTTTCAGTTGTCCTCCTCTGGTTCTGCCTGCAAAAGTATTCAGTTAAATCCAGATCTCTCTTCTTATGACATTGTAGATTTATTCTGAGATGAGTGACTGACTGGTATTCTGGGCTCTCTCTGGCAGATGCACTACTAGCAGATTTCTTAATAATTATTTATAGTCCAATGTGCCAGTGTACAAACAAGGCCAACACAAAGAACATTAATAAAGATTTCAAAATAAACACAAGTGTGGCTATTTCACTGCATATGAAGGAAATTACAAGGAAATGAAAGAACAACTCAACCTGGAAGCAGACAAAACATCAAATTCAATTCAGCAATGCAGATCTTTGTTTTCACACACAGAATATTATCTAGGCATACAAATAGACCAGTTCCCACCTCACATGAGGCTCTCCCATGTCAACACTGTGCAAAACATAATGAATTCTCCATGTCCATCATTCTAATGGATTATGGGATACTTTATTATCATAGATGGTGATAAGCATGGCTTTGGGCAGGATAAACCTCGTAATGAGCTTTAAGCTTCATGCAATTAATTTTCTTTTCACAAGGGGAAGAAAATTCCATGCATTGGGATCCACGGCCTGTAATTAAATGTAACCTCGGTGTTAACTCTGGGACTATCATGGGTAGTGCTGGATATGTCTGAAGGAACAACAGAAACTAACTCAGAAGTAAAGCTATTTGTGCTGTATGCATTGTGGGTCTGTGAGATGTTGTCCGCTAGCATCTTAGACTATTTACATTACATGTTTCAGGTAATCCAATTCCATTGTTTCTAATACAACCAAAGCACAGATTACCGGTACCGGTAAAGGGCACCAGTAAAAACATGCACTAAGCGGTTAGCGAATCACAATACACTGGGCCAGCTAACCAATCTGAGCCCATTGAGTATTTTTGAGGGACCGGCTTCATAGAACCTGGAAACCATCAGACCGTTTTTACAAGGAGGGACAGAGCAGTGTAGAATAAAGGTAAAATATATGAAAAATAATGCAATTTTTTAAAAACGAAGCATGAACACATGTTACAGTGCACCCCACAAACACAATTAAGCCTTCGAAAGAATGTGCTTTACCACCCCTTTAAAAAAGCCACGGTGGCAAATGACGTCAACTGTGATCACATGACTCTCACATGACTCATCTAACTCTCAATGGTGCAATGGAGGATGAAGGCTCAACTCAATGTTTTGCTGACCTTTAAAGATGGTGCAGAAAGCAAAAGCTTGTTTTCATTTCGTCTGTGTCCATTGCAAATCGCACCGGTTTTACTTCCTTTTGTCCTAAGCACTTCCAGGTCAGTATGTCTACCTTGGGTTGTTTTGCCAAGTGTATAATTTCAATGCAGGTGTCGCTGGCTGTCAAAAAAAAAAAAAAAAAAAAAAAAAAAATTCAGATAGTCAACACAATGGAATTGGCCATCAATACCTGCAGCCTTAAGGCTGATTTATACTTCTGCATCAGACCTGCGCCGTAGCCTCTATACCGTGGGCTACGCGTTATTACATTTTTGGAGAGGTGCACATCAGGGTACATCGTAAGCTACACGTGCAAAACACAGCCTACAACGTAGTGACGGCGTACAGTCGACGCAGAAGAATAAATTGGGCTTTAGACCTGCAGAGAATATTCTGTCATTTTAGATTATAGCATATACGATTAGTTTGTTTCATCTCGCTCATACCTGCTGCACACACTCTAAAAAATGCTGGGTTATTATAACCCAAATTTGGGTCAAATATGGGCAAACCCAACTGTTAGGTTAAATATGTAACCCAACTGCTGGGTTTGTTTGATCCAAATTTGGGTTCAAAAGGTACACTTTTGTTCTTTTTAGGTACCAATATGCACCCTTTAGGTACATACTTTTAAAAAGGTACTGCCCCAAGACAGCTTTTGTACCTTTTTTCTGAGAGTGTAAAGGAGCTCTTTATACATTTCAGTAAATTTTTAAAAAATATTTTTGAAAGAATTCTCTTATGCTCGTTAAGACAGTAAAAACTGTAATATTCTGAAATATTATTACTACGGAGTAGTTACTACTGAATGGATTTTAATGGCTATGTATTATAATACTATTACACGAGAAACTCTGCATTCTCTTTGCAAGTGAACACAACGTTTCTCGGGGAATGCAAAACATTTGCGAGAGAATGCAAAAGCATTGCCAAATAATTTTTCCTCCTTCACCATGTCCCTTTAGGGGCTCCATATATTACAGTTTAAAATAGTTATTATTATTATTTTAATGCCACTTTTGATTGACATACTACGTCCTTGTTGAATAATAATAAAAATAAAATAAAATAACATTTTTAAATGTGTGTGTTTGTGTGTGTGTGTGTGTGTGTGTGTGTGTGTGTGTGTGTGAGAGAGAGAGATCTTGATTGTGAATTTTCTTTCTGCTGGGTGTCTGTGATGCTGCAATATACTTGCAATCACCTGTTTTAATGCAATTCCTGCAGACCTGTCCTTGTCATTGACAAACCACCTGTCTGGCCTTGATCCCCCACCTCCATGGAGTATGTGCTCGTTAATGCTGCTTTAATTTCCTGAAGGTATACCAGATTCCAGAACATGCATTAGTTCCACCAAATCTGCGAATGAGCTCTTTAGATTCTGCTAGATGAGTTTACCATGTTGGATAACCACAATGCATCAGTCAGGTGCTCTAAGAAATGACATGAAAGCTGCAAAGTACGACAGGTGTGATCCATCATTGGTAGTTCAGCGTGTACTGCACTGGCTCTCATTTTAGACCTTCATTGCTGTGACTTGGATCTGATTTGCACAGATATTCCTTCCCGCTGTCCTTGATTCAGTTCTGTTCTTTCCCCTCAGGGTCTTTTTTTTTTCTCCTTCCCTACATCTCTTTCTCTCTCACACACACAAACCTAGCGAGCTTCCTCACTGCCTTTAAAGCTTGATGAAAACATTGTGCAGCACCAAAAAATGTAAATGTTTTTATCAGATTTAAGTTATTTTTTATCCAAAAAAATGTTCTGTGTTGAATAAAATATATAATTGTCAGCACAATGCATTACCTAATTCCCTAATCCATGAAGAATTTGGCATCTAAAACGAGGCATCTAAGTCTAAGATATTATGCAATTTTTTTTCTCTAATTGTTTTATTTATTTATTTATTTTTTTGCAATGTCCTGATTTGTTGCATTAATTAAATTTACAGCTTGGAAAGAAACATAGCTTGTGATGCCTAAAAATTGCCACATCCTTTCGCAGTTTGCTAGGTATTGAAACCGAGAGATACTGTCTCTTTTAATTTGCTCGTGCTTTATCTGATGAGCTCTTCCTGATTAGAGACAGGTGGTCGATTCATATCGACCCGTATGGCTAGAGTCTGCTGTTTCTTTCTTTATTTTTAGTGAAAATTAAAAACCCTTGCATATTTATATTCAAAGATTAACTGCAGCCAAGCTGATAAATGAATTAGCTCATGCATATGCATGATCTCACTAAATGGTCTCCTCTGACACCGGTTACCACAGTTGCACCAATCACACCAACCCTATTTGGGTAAATTTGCATGAGGACATTGGAATATTAATCACTCTTGACAGCGATGGCAGCAATAAGGTGAAAGACTGAATGAGGCAAAGTGGTCTCTGACCTATATAGTTCTCGAGATTAAAATATCTAGCCTCCTTTAAAAACATAGCCTGTATAGTTCAGCTGGCCACGTTTGCAGTTTGATCATATCTGTTATTTACCAAACCTCTCTGTATTTATAGCTTTTACAGAAAGAGGGGGCAAAATTTGCATCGTACAAGGAAAGCACAACGATGCTCCTGTCTTTTCCTCTCTATCTGTTCCCGTGTTTACTGATGTCGACGCTCTATTTTTATCGACAGCCCCCTGGAATACAACACACTACATCACTCACTGAGCATACGCATGTCTGACAGATGACCAAGTTTACTGAGTGCCGTTAAGAGATGGATTCTGGGGCAGGAACCCAATTTATCTGCTGCTACCACTCTTCTCCCCAGGTGACAAAGAGATAGAGGAAGAGAGAGAGAGAGCTGAGAGAGAGAAAATCAGAGTGAGGGAGAAAGGGAGGGCTGGCTGTGCTAAAATTAGCAACATGCTACTGACTGGCAGGCTTGTATCAATCACATATGTCTATTTGACAGGAAGAAAACAGGGAAGAAGAAATAGAGAGAGAAGGTACTAGTTGCACTATACTTTTATGTCCCATTTTAGACTGAAGCACCAATAATCTAGTTTAACCATATACTAAATGCACTGAAATAGCGCTGTGAATATTTAAATGAAGTAATTTTTTTGTCAACACAATTACTCCTCCTTTGCATGCAAATTAGGCTCATTATAGATTTTGCCTAATTCACAAATCTCAGCGCTGTTTGCCTATTGCAATTAACATTTTGATATTACAGTGGAAAACAGACTAAATGGGTTCTCAACCCTGGTCCTCGAGGGCCACTGTCCTGCAGAGTTTAGCTCCAACCTTGATCAAACTCACTTGCCTGTAATCCTGAAGAGCTTAATTAGCTGGTTTAGGTGTGTTTGATTGGGGTTGGAGCTAAACTCTGCAGGACAGTGGCCCCTCGAGGACCAGGGTTAAGAATGCCTGGACTAAACTAATGTAAACTGAATTTTATTTAAAAGTGATGTCTGTGTATTTTCCAGTGATCATGGCAGCTTTAAAGGGGTCATAAACTGCATTGTTTTATAATGTTTCCTGTGGTAAACTTATGATGTTAGTATGATTTTTACATCAAAAATGGTCATAATTTAGAAATAGAAGGCATTTTCCTAGATTTTGTTTGACACTGCCTTCAGTGTAAACGCCCTCTGCTGTGATTGGCTAATATATTTGCATATGAAATAGCTGAGTATTACATGTGTAACTCTCTGAAAAATGTTGATTATAGTATTATATTTAGATCTATGGCATCATACACTCACCTAAAGGATTATTAGGAACACCTGTTCAATTTCTCATTAATGCAATTATCTAATCAACCAATCACATGGCAGTTGCTTCAATGCATTTAGGGGTGTGGTCCTGGTCAAGACAATCTCCTGAACTCCAAACTGAATGTCAGAATGGGAAAGAAGGTGATTTAAGCACAATTTTGAGCGTGGCATGGTTGTTGGTGCCAGACGGGCCGGTCTGAGTATTTCACAATCTGCTCAGTTACTGGGATTTTCACGCACAACCATTTCTAGGGTTTACAAAGAATGGTGTGAAAAGGGAAAAACATCCAGTATGTGGCAGTCCTGTGGGCGAAAATGCCTTGTTGATGCTAGAGGTCAGAGGAGAATGGGCCGACTGATTCAAGCTGATAGAAGAGCAACTTTGACTGAAATAACCACTCGTTACAACCGAGGTATGCAGCAAAGCATTTGGGAAGCCACAACACACACAACCTTGAGGCGGATGGGCTACAACAGCAGAAGACCCCATCGGGTACCACTCATCTCCAATACAAATAGGGAAAAGAGGCTACAATTTGCACAAGCTCACCAAAATTGGACAGTTGAAGACTGGAAAAATGTTGCCTGGTCTGATGAGTCTTGATTTCTGTTGAGACATTCAGATGGTAGAGTCAGAATTTGGCGTAAACAGAATGAGAACATGGATCCATCATGCCTTGTTACCACTGTGCAGGCTGGTGGTGGTGGTGTAATGGTGTGGGGGATGTTTTCTTGGCACACTTTAGGCCCCTTAGTGCCAATTGGGCATCGTTTAAATGCCACGGCCTACCTGAGCACTGTTTCTGACCATGTCCATCCCTGACCATGACCACCATGTACCCATTCTCTGAAGGCTACTTCCAGCAGGATAATGCACCATGTCACAAAGCTTGAATCAAATTGGTTTCTTGAACATGACAATGAGTTCACTGTACTAAAATGGCCCCCACAGTCACCAGATCTCAACCTAATAGAGCATCTTTGGGATGTGGTGGAACGGGAGCTTCATGCCCTGGATGTGCATCCCACAAATCTCCATCAACTGCAAGATGCTATCCTATCAATATGGGCCAACATTTCTAAAGAATGCTTTCAGCACCTTGTTGAATCAATGCCACGTAGAATTAAGGCAGTTCTGAAGGCGAAAGGGGGTCAAACACAGTATTAGTATGGTGTTCCTAATAATCCTTTAGGTGAATGTATTTAGATTGTGGCATGCAGTGATGAGCATTGTGGCCGATCACAGACACGTTGAGCAATCTTGTCATTGCAACTCGATTTCGGCACACTAACAAAATGCTTTTATCATAACTAACAGTGCAAACACAATGTAAATAAGATATTTGTTAATTATTACGGGAGTTTTGGCGCAAGTCCAGAATTCAGTCACTGATAAACTCGCGCTGTTTGATTGACAGCTCCAGCGGTTGCAAAGGAAGCGTTCTTTGATAGCTTTTCAAACCAGTAATCAAATTTTTTTTATTTATTTTTCCTTTTTTTATCACTGGCTTGATTTACTGATACATTGACAAAGAACATCTGACTGTACATGAATCATTACATATCAGAAATCACTAGTCACAGATCAAGCATTAGAATTAACACGGTTACTTACATGTTGTTGCATTACAACATATCCATATCATAAACATCTGTTTGCAAATTGTGACTGATTTACCAAAGAATTCACAGTGACGCACCACATACAAATAAATAATGTTCAACTAGACATTCACATAGTTAAATAACCACATTCCTAGCAATAGGATCCTTGGGAAGGTAATGTTACTTTTAGTCCGTTCATCTCTCCTCGTCATCTCACTAACATGCCAAAGTAGGCGGGGCCAAAGTTGCAATGAGGAAGTAGGCATTGATTTTCTTCTGCAGAGGTGGTCTTTCACCTATAGGCACATTCCACAATGAGCCATTAATGATTTATCTGTGCACAAATATATTTTTTTAAATGTATGTGCCCTTATAATCTTTAATCAAAATAACTTCCCTTCCCTCTTGCAGCAACATCTCTGATGATGTGTTTACTGGCGTGAGGACGGGGGAACCTGTCACTCACATGAGACCAACCAATAGCAAACCACAACAATTCAATCAATTCTTCATGGACAAAATTAAGACCAGCCCATTATTATTATTATTATTTTTTTTCTTGTTCGAGAAGTCGTTTCACTTGGATATATGTCACAATAGGGAAAAAGACTATTGCAACTTCTGTTTCATGCTGACCTCAGGTTCCAAGATTACAATATTGATGCAATGATGTGCAGTCACTGTGTTTACATTGACCCTAATAATCCGATTGTAGTCAGACTAGTAGCACAGTCGGAAAATAAAAAAAGTCACATGTAACCACATTAAGAATGGGCCAAATCCCATTAAAATTTCATTCGGAATGTAAGGGGTGGTTTAACTCTTCGAATCCGATTGAGAGGACACTTGTTCAGATTGAAAACTGAAACTGGAAAGTGCGCATGTGCAATGATGTAGAAATGGGAAACGAGCTGTTGCTGTAGTTGAATGAAGTGACATGTAAATGTGCACATCAACCTAATCACTTTATTCAGTGTTCATGTAAACACTACGTTCGGATTCATCAGTCAGAATTAATTAAAAAGGTGTCCATGTAAATGTAGCTACAGTGAACTACTAGCTCATAGTAGTCTATTGCATCCAGCTCCGATTTTTGCATGTATTTGCCCTGATTTGCATAATTCCTGAATAAGGTGCTAAAATAATGCAAATAGTTCAAAAATGCTGATACAAGCAGGTGCAATTCATTCTTTTTGAATTACATTTTTATTGAGTTATTTAGCAGATGTTTTTTTATGCAGAACTACTTACAACTGAGGAACATTGCAAGCAATTTGTCATAAGAGGCAACAATATTTGCAGTTTACAATGGCAAGTTTCAAGTGTAGACTAGAGCAGTGCACAAGCTGTGACAAGTAAAGAGAGAACAAGAGAACTGCCCCCAAAGACTTATGCAACACTCATAACACTCTAGCAATCTCTTTCCTGAATGTTTTGTCTGTTTTAAACAGGGTGACCAGACATCCCGATAAATTCGGGAGAGTTCTGATTTAATGAGCCATGTCCCAAATAGAGTCGGAGCACAGTTTGTCCCAGTAATTTAGCCTTAGCTTTTGTTTTGCAATAGCAGCCATACATATTTACAGGACAGTCTTCAGACAAACACATTTAGTACTATAAAAATACATGATAACTTATATATACACATATAGTACACAAAGTATAAGACAAGACAGTAGATACAGGAGATTAAAAAAATAGATTGGTATGCACAATAATGGTGTGCAAAATAATGAGATTTTTTTAAAAAAAATTTTAAAGAAGATTGTTACTTTTTTTTTTACTAAAATCCGACAAAATAATTTCAACCATGTAAAAACGTACTCACTTTGGGAAATAAAGTTTGATTTATTGTTATATTTAATCCTCTCTGTTAAACAAAACTATTCACTTAAATCACACCTGGATTCAAACTTTTATCACACACATCAAGTTGGAGCATGCAAAACACCAATGATCATCTGGTTACCAAGTTTTAAATGACCCAGTCTGCGGCAATTCCTCTTCATTTTTGCAAGGTGAAACGGGTTGAACTGGTTATTTGGACCTCTGCATAAAGGTCAGGGAACAAGAGACCTCATTGTGTGCTCACATTGATTTCACTGATACTTACTTCTACTCTCATTGCAGTCACTGTTTGATTTACAGTAATGTAAGATTGAGCGACACAATAACGGGTTAAATGATCAATCTGCAATGCCAGTTTTGAAGATAATGATCCAGCTTGGCATAATTCAAATAGATATGTAGATGGATCACTTGTATGATGTGTTTTAGGTGATTTTACTTGTTTGGAGTTTAATTGATCACTATGAGGATGGATGGATGGACGGACGGACGGATGGGACAAAACACCAGCTTGATTGGTGGATGGATGGATGGATGGATGGATGGATGGATAGATGGATAGATGGATAGATAGATAATCAGTCATGATCAGGGCAGCTTTAAGGCTTTTAGAGTGTATTTAAATTCATCGCTTTCTCCTGCACCAGTGAACAGTTTGTCCACAGAAGATGGACGTGCTCTGCAGGTGTGTGGCCTCATCTTGAGTCCATTAACTGAGGATTAGGGCACTTTATTCCATTTCAGCCCCATAATCATTCCAACGTCACTCTGTCGCTTCCTGCACGTAAAGCTTTCAAGCGTTCGCCTGTCCTGACAGGAAAGAGAGGAGGTACACCGACCTCTTTAGTCTGATTTCGTCTGTCTGTTGTCGAGCGTGATGAATGAACAGACCTAAGCCAGCCCGGCCCTTTTCACCCCGGGGGTCGGCGTTTGATCTCTGACCAGGAGGGCTGGCGAGGGAGCTGGGGCATGTCAGGACTGCTGGGCCGAACTGACAGCAGAGCATCCTGGGACCCCTAAGCCCGATTTATCCCCCGGTCTGAGGCGGGATTGAGCCTCTTAAAGTCAGTTTAAGTTGTTTTATTTTTTGTTTGAAGGAGGAAATGGAACTGATTTGGGGGTGGTTGAGAACACTGTTTCAAAGGCTGCCAGGGTCTCCTTGTGCCCTCATTGGAAGGTAATTAGAATTAGACACAAATTAGACAGCAATCTGAAATCCAAAACAGAATGGAAAATCTGTTTATTCCCTGGATGTCTGAAAGTATATTCAGGCTTGCCCTGAGATATAAACCTCAACTCGTCTCCAGCGAGAGCCTGTCTTTGCACAAACCTGCATATGTTTATAATGAATTCAGGCAGGGCTTATGGAATATTATTTTAGGCATGTGCAGCGATCCATAACAATTTGGCTGGTTGCCATGGTTACCAAGGGGTCTTTGTCCAAAACAGACACCCATGTGATAAACAGACTAGGGTACAATAATCAGAAAGAGAATCAGTTCCACTTATTTAGTAATCAGCTCAAACGTACAAAATTGCTGCTTTTAAATATGAATTCAAGCTGCTGATTTTCAGTCAGACCACTTGTGATATTAAAACCCCTGTTAATTTTCGTCCTTGCTGGCATTAATGAAAGTGTGTAGTGTTCAATATAAATTGGCCATGCTACATTGATTGACATATATGTAGAGTAACGGAGAGAGAGAGTGAATTTGTTTATTAATATGATCGGGTTGCTCACGCAGTGCACATTCAATGTCACATCTGCACACATTTACCTAATCATGTCTCCAAGGTGACTATTTGCATATGTTAATTACAGAATATAAAGTAGGAGGGTAGGCCAATTCAGCGTCAAACAAAGCCTAATCTGAATAACGCGAACACACAAGATGGGAAATTATTATAATTTAGAGGCCTGTGTAGATGAAGTGATGCATTTGTTAACTGCTGTGAGATTCTGTCTCATTTAAATCATGTGTATTTGGATATTTGGTACTAAAAGGTTGAAATGAGTGTTACAAATATAAAAATTATGTGCTACACACATCTAAAAACAAAAACAATGAGTGTGACTGTGTGAAAAATACAGAATAAAAAAAAAAATAAAAATAAAAAAAAATAAAAATAAATTGGCTAAACACTAAGCTATTAATTGTTTTAACCACAAATTATTGGTCAGGAAATTAGCTAAATTTAAGCAAATGCACTACTTAAAAGGCCGTTGCTGTATCAGAAAATCCTCAAAAGGCAAAATAAAGTTTTTTTGGAGTCTATGCCCAGAGAGCAACATAGTGTTGGCCCAGATCCAGCCCACATCTGGTATGCACATGTTCTGGCCAACACTATGATACTGTCTGGGTGGGAAGTTGTGTGTGGAGTGATATATCTCATTGAAACACCCTGGGCCCTATTTTAACGATCTAAGCACGTGGTCTAAAGCGCATGGCACAGGTGCACTTAGGGCGTGTCTGAATCCACTTTTGCTAGTTTAATGACAGGAAAAATGGTTGCCGTGC
Organism: Paracanthobrama guichenoti; assembly: GCA_018749465.1. NCBI lineage: Eukaryota > Metazoa > Chordata > Actinopteri > Cypriniformes > Gobionidae > Paracanthobrama > Paracanthobrama guichenoti. Next base: position 28,427,001 of record CM031956.1, read on the forward strand.
CCGAAGCATGGTCTAAACGGGTTGTCCCTATTCTCTTAATCATGGTCAATCAAGTCATGGGTGTGTTTGAGGCGTAACATATAACAAACCAGCCAGAGTCTCATCTCCCATTCCCTTTAAAAGCCAGTTGCGCTCACGCCATGGCAGATTCGCTATTTACATTGTGGAATTTGCAAGCAGAAAACGGATCTCTAGCGAGGAAACGGATCTGCTCGTCCAATGACGCCTACTTGCTTGTCATTACTGCAAATAGGTAGGCTAATTCTGATACATGCAATTACTATCTATTATGACATGTAGGCATTTTTATATTTATATTCATGTACACAATAATAATCTTTTACATTTAAATAATGTAATTTTTCATATTTAAAAATGTTTGTATGCTGCTGTGCATCCCTGTGTGTGTAATAAGCAGAGTGTTGTGCATGTTGTGGACCCACCTATAGGTGCCTGTTACTAACGTGCCATTTAAATGACAAAAAAAAAAAAAAAAAAAAAATAAAAATAAATACTGCGCTATTGACTTTAGAGGTTTTTGTTGGTCAATGGTGCAGCCGTTTTCAGTTGCCTCAAAATAGCAATGCGCCTACAATGAGCCTGAACACACCTCGTTTTCAGACCAGCCTGCCCATGGGCGCACAAATGGGCACAGATGCATTTGATATTTAAACAACGTGGCACAGGGCGTGAAAATGATGACTGCATCCGGCTGAAACTTGTAAAAAACTTGATTCTCATTGCACCAGGTGTATGACAGGGCCCCATAAGTTGCATGGTGATGCTCCAGAGTGGTGTCTTTGAAAATCTGCTGAGAAATATAATGATAACTGCATCTCTACCACTGTGACACATGAAGGAAGAGCTGTCATTGTTAGCTGCTGGTATTGGTGAGTACAGGAGACTATTGCAGAATGGCTTGCTTCCCACAAAATAGTTTGTCTAAAGAGGAACAATGCTCCTGCCCAAAGTGCAAAGAAAACCAAGAAGTGGCTTGAGAACAAATCCATCAGGCTCATGTTTTGGCCTGGTCAGAATCCAGATTTGAACCCTGTAGTGAATATTTAGTCTCACATTAAACTCAAATGAACTGGGAGACATTTTAACTACTCATGAATGGTTTGAGGCCATTAACATTGAGTGGAACAACACTGACTTATCTTCCTGTAAAAAGCTGTCTGCGAATTGGGAAAGGCCATTCCATGCTAAGTTACTTTATCTATAGTATTTGTGCAATTCTTGCTAATTTCCTGACCAGTGATTTGTAATTATAATGGTTAAGACCATTAAGGGTGTTTTCACACCTAGGTAGTTTGTTTTGTTCCAAAACCGGGACTTAATTTGTTACAATGTTGCATTTCCTTCTCGACAACATTTCAAAGCGTATCAAAATGTGTTCACGCAGATCATATGCGAGTGCAACTGTCCTCTTATTGGCCAGTGTTTTTGCGTCATCCATCAAGATGATTGACAAGTTCGCAGCCATCATTCCCGCTGTTAAATGATATACATTCGTATTAATACTGCAGCAAATTCAAACGCGCGCTCTCTCTGGATCTCCCGGCGCTTTCTAGAGGTTAACCGTGTCAAGACACACACAAACACTATACGAATGTTATAATACAGCTTGAGCAGGAATCGAGGCTTCATCAGGACAGCATTCTTGCATGGAGAAGCACAATTACACAACATTTTAAGATAAGAAGTGTTTTTTTTTTTTTTGATTCCAACTGTGATAACTAATGTGCTCACTCACAGAATCAGACACATTTCCTGTTATGAATTATAATACCATTTGGTTTGTTGGTCCGTTGGGTCGGATTGCTTTCTCACCTCAAGTGAACCATCCCAAAGTTAGTTTCCAATCGTGCCGAGACCACCTAGTTCAGTGCGATTGACGTGTTCACATATGCCTGAACAAACCGAACCAAGGGAGAAAAGTTACGAAACACGCTCAGGTGTGAAAGCACCCTAAATATACTCAAGTACTTAAATATTTTCTATTGTCATATATTTTAAAATGTAATTTATTCCTGTGATAGCAAAGTTGAAGTTTCAGCATTCAATCATAATAATATGCTGATAAGCTGCTCAGACACATTTCATATAAACATTTTGTGCTGCTTAATATTTTGTGGAAACCATGATACTTTTTTTCAGGATTCTTTGATGAATAGAACATTCATAAGAGCAGTATTTATTTAATCTGTACAGTAGTGTATACTGTGTGTCTCTAGGTTTTAACTCAAAGGAAAAAAAATACAAATAAAATAATTAGTTTCTTCTTTTTGTGATTGAGAATATATTGTTGATTTGTTGAGCCTTATTTGTATATTTTATTGCATTTTTGATTATTATTATTATTATTGCAATTAAAAATGTTTTGGTGGTAGTGATAATTTTTTTCTTTCTTTTTTTTTCTTTGTTTATTATAGATTATTTTGTTTATTTGAACATATTGTGATTCATTTAACTATATTTTGGTCAGATACTTCATATTACTGACCATCTAAAAATCCCTTCTCTATTACTAAATTCCCTTCTCCCTTACTATCTCTTACTCTCTATACTACGTCATGTGACTAATTAGTTGCTGTTTAAAACGTCTCTGAGTGTGATTGTTGTCCACACCCTGATGAAGGCTCATTAGCCTCAACGTATCAGTGTGCGATTATTTGTTACCAGTTTTTAATTGTCTAAGCCAAGACCGAATAAAAGCTTTTTATATATTTACTTAAATTCCAGAATGCCTTGGCTCCATATATTTTTATGAGATTGTTAATATCTTTAATATAGATATATCTACTGAGAAAAATCTTAAACATGTCTCAAACTGTGCTTAATCTGCCTAAATACCTTGCAATCAGCTCAGAGATTTTGATTTGAACTCATTCATTTCTCATCAAGTTCTTCCAGGACTTAAAAATCTGGGGCCATATTCACAAAACATTTTTTTTGAAACGTTTCAACAATCGCTGGGATCTTTAATACATACGCCCCCAACATTTGCATATGCCAGCCCATGTTCAATGTCAGGTGGAACTGCAGCCAAATCATCGGGAGTTCTGCAGGTAAACAAGCGTCCTTTTTTCTAAAACTGAAGAAAGGGGCAATTCCAAATATATTCCTGCAAGCAGTAAGTAGTGATTTTATCCACTTATTGACCGTCTAAACAATTTCTGATTAAATTTAAAGTTTCTTAGAGAGACAGCATTGTCTAGATAATGCAAGATGCTAGTACAGTAACAATAGGAAACTCCAAGTACCATACATAACTAAATGGTGTGTCTAATGACAAAGGTTAATATAATTTCCTGCCAGTGTTGTCATAAATTACAAAATACAACCGTAGATATGCATGTCGTACTACGTTAGTTTAGTTTCTTACAGATAGCTCACTCAATCCTTCTAGCTAACGTGATCTTCTCCACCATATAAGTTAAAACGATATTCATTTTACAAGGCTTGTTCATTTTGTTAATAAATAAATCGACTTTTAAATCAGTACTCTGTCAAACTGTAACATTACTGTACAAACAACATATTTACGCATTACCCAGTTCAGTTTGTGATTCAAAGTGAAGAAGTTATCATTGTAAAATCATACAGGGACACATTACAATAATTAAATTGTTTTTACAATGCTAAGAATGCTAAGAACAAAGTTGTGACTTCTGACGTGTAAAGTTGATGCTATATGCTAGTTATCGTTTGTGCTGAAGTTCTAGTATGGACGTAACAATTTTGCAGGTTCTTAATGAAAATAAATACTAAACTTACCACTCAGAAGCGTCCTTTTCCAATCTCAAAACAATTAGTTGTTCCTCAAAATCTGCATCTCCGTCAGAAACAGGCTCAGACATATAAGGTTGAATGCCTAATCTCTCCATTGTCATGCCGGACAGTAGAGATGTGTAAAACCGCAGTGAAACAGCCAATCAGAGCAGAACTGTACATTAATATTCATGACCCTTCCAAATAAGGTAAACACAGAGCATTACATCCTAGGGACAATTTCTAGGGTTGTAAATGGACCTGTAAAACCGTATCTGGACAGTTTTAACCCTTAAATAAGCCACATACCCTCTATGTAGATATCAGAGAACAACTTAAAATATAGTTTCAAATCATTCTAGGGCACCTTTAAGCTAAGAGTAAGGGCGGGGTTGACCTCGTTGCTATGGATGATGTCATAATGCTTCCTAACTATGAACACAGTGATTGGCTGATAGGGGAGGGGTCTCTGTCAATTATTTAATCATAGAAATGTGTTAGAATGAGATTCATGTTGCCATATTCAAATAAAGGTTTTAAAATAAGAATGCTGCCATATTCGCATAGAGATTTTAAAAAGTAGGCTAAGTGTCACTAATTGAACAAGTATATGTTCAGCTAATTGTCAGCCTCTTACATGTCTTCATCTCGAGAGATTGCAGAATTCAAGCGACAAATTATGTTTTATAAATGAAGTTCGGGAGGAGCACTATCTAATCAGCTCGAGCATATACATTATACACAGCCGACTCACCTAGTTACCTCGACAGATTTCTGCATCCCTCCACCACTCCGACGACTCATTATCGGCCCACCCGGGGATTTGGGAGAGAACTCTGGGTTTGGGCTAAATTCTGAGCTCGGAGCCCTCGATCCCCTCGGACAGTACGCCCAAATAGAGTAAAAGAGTAAAATAAGCCAAATAATCTGATCATTTGTAAGTGTGAAATCGTGAAACAAACTGCCACAGATAATCAGACATTATTTCATTTTTTATTAATTTATTTACTTATTTAATATATAAATATTATTATTGGCATTTTTGCCTTTTTATTATGATAGGACAGTGAGCGAAGCGGAAGAGAGAAAGGGGAGAAAGGTCTGCAACAGCCATTATGATTGTTTGTGATTTGGTCTTAGTGACAGGAGTTCTCTTGACTACTAACGTTTCACAGATTTAGGGGCTAGTTTTAGCGCTAAAATGCTAGGAGTCCTACATTTAGGACTGACATGCCCATTATTATTAAGAGTTTCTCCTAAATCGGTAAGAGCTACTTTTAGCCTTAAGATGTTTTGTGAATACGGCCCCAGAGCTCTTTTGTATGTAAAGAATTGCATGTCAGCAATTTATTTTTATTTCTCTTAACAAATATTAGGAGACACAGTTGAGAACTCTATTACATTTCCTCTGGGTATTTTTCTCCATATTTGCATCTGTTAAACGTTGGTAATCACTTTAGTGTTAAACCACATGCACAGCATTATATTTCCTTGGAGATGTTCTTTATTGTTCATGTTCTTTGTTCATTCTGTTAACGCTCTCTTTTTCTCTGTAAGCGAGATCGAAGGACCACAGTACGCCCTCATTCTGTGTGTTTACTGAGGTGTGCTGGAACAGTTTTAACTCGAGGTCTCATCCAATCAGCTCTCTCGGTTAGGTAAGCACCTTTCATCTTATCACGCTCCTTTCATTCAACCTCATTGTTTGCTTTGGCGCTGTTGCCATGGCGACCTGGCTGAGGGCCCCTGTTGATGGGACATACCATTATAGTTGGAGTTGGGGGTGGGGGTGAAGGAGAGGTCTGCATACAGTCTGGGCCAATAACGGGCCTGTGTGTCCAGGGCTATAAATCTATGTGCAGGGAAATGTGTCAAACACAAAATGCCTTTCTGCTGACAGCGAGGTTGTCATGGTACAATAGAGTGCAGGATCTACACGCCATCGCCTGTGATGCTGTAGGTCTATGCACAGGTGTGAGCCATGCAGGTGTGAGCCGGATTCTCTCTCCTGCGCTTTACCTGCCACTCTGCCTCTTTGTTTTTCATATGTTCTCATCGCTCATAGTTTTGTTTTTCCTCATAGCTTGCCATATTTTTACATTTACTAATAATTTAATTGTATTTTATTTTCTTAAATAAGTACTTATATTTTCAGATGTATTTTGATGTAAAGATGTAGAAGATGTAAAAAAAGAAAAGAAAAAGAAAAAAACACATTGTGGTTGCTAACGTGTTGAAAATAATGTTCTAGGTGGTTTCCAGTGTGTTGCTATGCAGTTGTTAGGGTGCAAGGAGAGTTGCAAGGTGTTTTGTCTGACCAAGTTATCTATATATATATATTTACTTTCTATTTTGTTTCCTAATGATAGTTTCTAGGATGTCCTGGGTGGTTTCCATGTTGTTTCTATGTAATTTTGCTAGGGTGATTCCATGGGTGTGGCTATGCAGTTTCAAGGACGTTCCTATGTTAGGAGTGGTTTCAGTATCGCTATACAGTTTCTAGGGTGTTACCAGGGTGTTGCTATACAATTTCTACAGTGTTACCCGTGTGTTGCTATGCAGTTGTTTGGGTTCAAGATGAGTTGCAAGGCACGAAATGTTTGGTCAGATTATCTCTTTACTCATATTTTTTTCTTTTCTTATATAGGTTGCTGTATTTTTCCCATGTAGGCCAACTAATAATTTTATTTTATTTATTTATTTTTCTTTATTTATGAATAAAGTGTTATTAAGTGTTTTTTTTTTCTAATTATAATGATGGTTGCTAGGTGTTTCCAGTGTGTTGCTATGATGTCCTGGGTGGTTTTCAAGTTGTTTCTATGTAATTTTGCTAGTGTTCCTATGTTCTGGGTGGTTTCCAGGGTGTAGCTATTAAGTTACTAGGATGTTCTGGATGGTTATTGGTTCTAGTCGTAAAGATTGTGGAAGAGAATTCCAGAGACGAGGAGCAGCACAGCTGAACGCCCTGGACCCCATAGTGACTAAACGAACAGTGGGCACAACAAGAGAGACAGATGAAGAAGATTGAAGAGTACGCTTTGGGGTGTAGATATGAAGCAATTCAGAGAGATATGAGGGTGCAAGATTGTGAAGAGCTTTAAATGTGAGAAGAAGAATCTTGTACTTCACCCAATGTTTAACAGGAAGCCAATGTAGATGATAGAGGACAGGAGAGATATGTTCAATGATAGATGATCTAGTAATTATACGGATTCTGGACCAACTGGAGTTTGTGGAGGAGTTTGTAAGGTAACCCAAATAAGAAGAGAGTTACAATAAATCAATGTGTGAAGTGACTAGCATGAACAAAAATGGCTGTGGAATTTGATGTGAGAAATGAACGAAGATGGCTGATGTTTGGCGTAATATTGTTCACATGAGTTTCAAAGGACAAAGAGCAATCGATGACGACACCCAGACTCTTAACCTGAGAGGATGGAAAGATTATAGAATTATCAATGGAAAGTGAAAGGCTATTTTAACAAACTGGATTTAATGCCAACAAGAAGAACCTATCAGTATTCAACTTGAGAAAATTGTGCGAAAACCAGGATTTAATCTTTTCTAGACAATCCAAGAGAGAATTTGGCTTGGATGACAAATAGAGCTGGGTGTCGTCCATGTAGCAATGAAAGCTAATGCCATAATTCCTGAAGATATGGCCAAGAGGTAACAAGTAAGTGATAAATAAAAGAGGGCCCAGGACAGAGCCTTGAGGAACACCAGTGGTAATAGATGAAGAATATGATCTGAAATTTTTGAGCTGGACAAATTGAGTGCGCCCGGAGAGATGGGGACACCAGTGATATAGAGAATAATCTTTCTAATAGAACTTGATGGGAAATAATATCAAAGGCCGCACTTAGATAGAGTAGGATAAGTATGGTTAAGAGTCCAGAATCAGCTGCCATTAGCAGATCATTGACAACTTTTACCATGGCAATCTCTGTACTATGCAATGGGAGAGAACCGGACTGGAATTGTTCAAATAGTAATCATTTTTTAAAAGGTGAGCATGAACCTGAAATGCAGAAACCTTTTCTAAGCTCTTTTGAGAGAAAAGGAAGACTGGAAATTGAGCAAAAGTTGGAAAAATTATTTGGGTTGGCGCCCGGTTTCTTTAGTCTTGGAGTTATAATAGCAACCTTAAAAGAGGAAGGAACCAGAGGTGAGAGAAGAATGTATCATTTCGGTTACTATACCAGATAAAGAAGATAAACAGGCTTTGATAAAGTGAGTAGGAATATTAGGTGTCCTCAACTACATGTACTTGCATAAAAAAAAAATTAAAAAAAATATGTGAATGAATGTACTCATATTGTGCTCATATTGTGCTCATATTGTATTGCAAAACACTTGTGATGCTATTAAGGTAGGATTTGGGACAGGGACAGGTTTAGTGGTGGGTAGGTTTAAGGGTGGGTCATGGTGTAAGAGAAGGGTCAACAGAGTAATTATAGCTGTAATTACAGAAATTACATAAAAAACACACAATAAGTGCATTGCATCAAATGATTCATTTAAATGTTAATACACAATAGTTATAGACACTTAATATACAGTGGGACCAAATGTTCTGTTAACGTTTAATAATTTGTACATTTAAGAACATTCTCACAACCAAAACTGAACATTTAGAGAACATTTCTACATCATAGATTTTGTTAGTCAGATTTTGCACATTAACCAATTCAGTATTTGTATTAAATGGTGTAAAAATATCCTCCAATGACAATCTGTTATTTGTACTTATGAAAAACTTTCATGAAGTATCATTCTCTGCTCTTTTCCACCACTTGACCTCTCTCCATCTTCTCAACGTCTCCAAATCACTCCGTGTTGATTGACCTGGGACTCGGGACACACCTCCACCCTTTCTCCCGGGTTTTAATCATGCACTCTCCTATTCCTCCACCCCAGCCGCACGCACACAGACACTGCTTAAAGTGCAGCTGGTAAAGGGACCTGCAGTTTGTTTCAAAAAAGCCTGTTGAGGAGGGGTTGGTTGGGTAATATTTTGCTTCTGGTTCCACATGTGGGGATGCTGACAAGAATACTGATGGGTCCAGAGTCGTCTCTGCGGGACCCTCTCTCTCTCTCTTTCTCTCGGTCTCTATCTTTTTCTCTTCAGCCCAGATGGTTAAATGGCCATTATATTTGCAGAGTAGCCTCTTAACACACACTGATCTGCATAGACGGGCTCTCAGCTCATTCCCAGCGTGATGACTATGTGATTGGGCCCTGCGGGACCTCAGTCATTTCCATCCAGTCAGAACCTCGGCTTAATAAACCACAAGGCCAATGGAGCTCCAACAAAAGACAGCAGGCTACTGCACTGACAGGCATATAATCATTAATTAGGGCGGTGAGTGTTTGGTTGGACGTCTTTGATTTTACATTTCAGTTTCTGAGAGGAAAATACATATTTTGAGGGATTCAAAGTGTTCAAGTGTCAACACACTAAACAATACAGGGCTGATGACCAGGAATAACACTCTAGAAGGATCTTAAACTGAAATCAATCCGGCGAAATCAATGAGCATAATAACAGGCACATCTAGTTTGCATGTTCCTGACAGCTAATTTTACCAAAACCAAATAATATAGACAATATATATTGAATCGTCTTGGTCAATTCTAATTTTGGTGCTGCAAATTTGAGGCATCTGTTCGTTTACGACTCTCTGTCTTGCATGCTGGAAAAACCTCCAATGCCATTCATTTTAAATGTATGATGTATTATTCACTGTATTTATTCTGTTCCTGCCTTCAATTCCCTGTCCTCCCATATTCAGAGGGGTTATCTAAATGCTAATATGGCGATGCATTAAACCGGAGAAGAATCGCGGGTACACGAGCAGAGCGCTGACCCTTTTGACAGAGGAGAAAGACGAATAAAAATAACCCCAGGATTTTTATAAGGAAGTGTGGGGGCAGGAAGGGTTGCCTCTCTCATTTCGTAAGTGTTATCCTGATAGAAAATGCATGGAGATTTACCAGAGACATAAGATCTCTCCGTTGAGAGTGAAAAGGGACCGAAAAAGATGTTCCAATCTGCTTCTCTAGTTTCTCAATGAAGTCAAAATGACAAACGTTTACTTTATAGGGGCTTTGAATGGCACAGCAGATACCCCTCCATTAAAAGTGGCCGAATGCATCCCGCCACAGACAACGCTCAGGAAACACACACAGCTGCTGGAGATTTCGATCAAGGAAGGATGTGTAAACACTTGTTAAACTCGGCCCCACTGTCTCCAATAATAAAATATTAAGGTATGTAGATCATTAAAGGAACAATAGCTGGAAACCATGTCAAATGAAACTAGTAGGCCTATATAAATCTTGTCAGGACTAGTAAATCATGCCTCCGTTTCAAAACCTTGTGAGCTGCTTCATCCTAACTGAAATTGAACTTTGTAAGTGAGTGACTTGGAAAGCATTTATTGGTTATTTTTGACTTGATTTCCATTTTTTCTTGATTTTTTTACTGCACTGGCAGATATTTCACTTGTTTTTAACCTATATTTCAAAAGAATTGGAAAACTGCAAACATTTTAACTAGATAACACAAGAAGACTTAAAATGTTGTTAACAAAGACTGCCTATATTTTAAAATGTCATTTATTTCTGTGATCAAAGCTGAATTTTCAGCATCATTACTCCAGTCTTCACTGTCACATGATCCTTCAGGAATCACTCTATGCTGATTGGTTGCTCAAGAAACATTTCTGATTATCATCAATGTTGAAAACAGTTGTGCAATATTTGTTTAAATGGTGATAGAAAGTTCAAAAGAACATAATTTATAAGAAATAGAAATCTTTTGTAACGCTATAAAATATCTTTATCTTTTTTTTTATTTAATGCATCCTTAAGTAATCATCAAAAAAAACAACTTGTTGACCCCAAACATTCAATGAAAATGTATGTTGCTCACTCATTTTGGAAAAGAGTGAAGCACAGTTTTAGCCATGCAGGGAAGATGCATTCCTTTGCGTGGGCACGTCTTCATACTCTGATTAGCTTTGATGTTTTGTTCTCTGTGATTCTTGTTACTTTGCATTCCAGAAAAGAAGGGCAAGATTATGTTTCTTTCCTGACAGCGAGCTGCATATTGCAGTATAATACCTTAACGTGCGCTGTCAGGTTTACAATGGCCAAAACGTAGTTTGGGGGCCAGTAGCTAAAATTAAAAGGCATCAGGTTCCCGTCACCGCCAGAGCAAGGCTCATTGGTCTCAAACAACCTGAAACAAACATCTGAGGAATCTGATAAGAACTCCAGCAAATGTCTCTCAAGAAAGAAGGGAACAAAGAGGCATCTCTCTCTCTCGTTGTGGAGTTTCAGGATAGTTTAATGTGTTATCCTTAGGTTTTGACCTTCAAAATCCTCCCAATCTTGCCCCGCAGCTGTTCCAACAGTGTTTTTTTTTTTTTTTTTAATCGCGGTCTGGGAGCTTGGAGTGTAAGATCTTTTTCCTCCCATAGAGAGGACGGATAATGTGATGATTCATGGCCTACCCAACTGCAGGCTCAGTGCAGGTCAGAGCTGTATTATATTGTACTATATTATCAAACGTGGCCTGGAGGCTGCGGCCTTCTCTCAGATCATGTCACACAGTATGAGCCCGGCATTTCTCATATGCACCCTCACTGTACATGGACCAAATGAGTTTAAACTCACACAGCCATTTCTGGTGTAAACACTCGCTCTTTATCATTGGGTAAGTCTGGGTGTGTTTGGAATGGAATACTGCATACTGTACATGTAGGGCTCAGAAGTTTGTAGTTTCAACATTGATAATACCAGTAATAAGAAATTGATCATCAAATCAGCATGTTAGAATGATTTCTGAAGGATCATGTGAAACTGAAGATGCTGAAAATTCAGATCTGATCACAGGAATAAATTACACTTTAAAATATATTCAAACAGGATTTTTTCTTTTAACAATAATATTTCACAACATCACAGTTTTACTGTGTTTGTGATCAAATAAACTCAGCCTTGGTGAGCATCAGATAGTTCTTAAAAATCAGTTCAAAGTTCAGTTGAAAGATGTTTCAGCATTACTTAGTTTTTCATATGCATGCTGTATGGCACTTGAGCTCATATGAACACCATAAGTTTGTGCACAGCAAGATGATCCACGTTATTTGGCATGGTTTGAGAATACTCCATTAGAAACATCCAAATGTTTAAATGCATGTGAGAAAAAGGCATATCAAATAGTACTGTTGTCATATGATCTCACTATGTTCTGTGGATATTCCAGCAAGTGCCGTCCACTTTCCATCTCAGATATGGTTATTTACAGCAAATTTAAAATGTGAAAATGACTTGGCAGTCAAATCAAATATTGTGTCAAGATGGTAAAAATTGTAGTAGATATCACAGATTAATTTGTCACACTAGAAATGACAGGTCAAATCAAGCAAATTGCATTGTGGGATTTACACTGATCAAGGATAACATTTATGACCACCTTGTGAGGTGGGGCCTCTATGGATCAGATGTTTGTTCAGAACATCCCACATATGCTTGATTGGATTGAGTTCTGGGGAATTTGGAGGCCAAGTCAACACCTCAAACTTGTTATGCTCCTCAAACCATTCCTGGACATTTTTGCTTTGTGGCAGGGCGCATTATCCTGCTGAAAGAGGCCACAGCCACCAGGGTATACCGTTTCCATGAAAGGGTGTACATGGTCTGCAACAATGCTTAGGTAGGTGGTACGTGTCAATGTAACATCCACATGGATGGCAGGACCCAAGGTTTCCCAGCAGAACATTGCCCAAAGCATCACACTGCCTCCGCCGGCTCACCTTCTTCTCATATTGCATCAATGAGCCTTGGCCGCCCATGACCCTGTCGCCGGTTCACCACTGTTCCTTCCTTGGAGCACTTTTGATAGATCCTGACCACTGCAGACCGGGAACACCCCACAAGAGCTGCAGTTTTGGAGATGCTCTGACCCAGTCGTCTAGTCATCACAATTTGGCCCTTGTCAAACTCGCTCAAATCTTTACGCTTGCCCATTTTTCCTGCTTCTAACACATCAACTTTGAGGACAAAATGTTCACTTGCTGCCTAATATATCCCACCCACTAACAGGTGCCGTGATGAAGAGATAATCAGTGTTATTCACGTCACCTGTCATCATTTTATGCCTGATCTATGTATACTGTAGCTATATGGTGAGTCTTCTGCAAATGTAGTTTATCATGTAGTTATTCCATGCATGCAGAAAATGGTGCACAGCACACATATTTCATATTGCCATCTTTCAAAAAATGTATTGTATTGTATTAAACAACCTCTTGTTTTGTGTTTTCTCTTGCTCTGTCACTCCTGAGAAACATAAACATGTGTATAGGAAATTAACTCCACGTTATATGTGACACGTCATCTTCATAATTCCATCTACTGTCATATTTGTAATGCCGTGCATGTGTCAACAGTATATCTCGACTCTATTCAGAAGTACAAGCACCAGAGGGAAATTTCTGCACATTTTGGAAGGCAAGAAATTGATCGAATGTCAGTAATGCCACTTACGTGTTTACATATTTGGTAGCGCCTGGGGAGTTTTTGGGATGGGATCAACTTTGGTATACCTGTCGGGGGAGGTTAATGTTTCACACAACAATTCACAAACACAGACGGCTCAGAGACATTTCTCGCTGAACAGAGGAATCTGACTGGCCAGGACACTTAGAGAGAATAATCACCTGTGACTGTACACATCCTCAGGCTGACAGAACAAGCAGCTCTTCAGCATGATGCAGCTGATTCCTTTGTTCATATAGCAGCCACACAAAAAGCCATTGAAGAGTTCCAGGGAAACAGATGGAGCTGAATCTGCAACTCCACTTTCTTCCCACTTTCATTCGCCCACGCTGGCCTGAAAACCCCACACAACCCTATTTGTGTCTATTAGGACAACTATGTGACAGTCTAACTCTGCTTTTCATTATGAAAACATAATTTATCATTCTTTAAATTATATATATATATATATATATATATATATATATATATATATATATAAAATGTGTGTATATAAACATCTACATTTTAAAGCTTTTATTTTATATAAATCTCAGTGCTTTCGACTTTTAAAAGAATAACATCATGTTACATGTAGTACGTTTAAATAATTCAATGTTTTGTTATCTTAAACCCCAAAATGTCAGGTGGTGCAACTGTCCGAACGAATGAGCAAACTAAGAAAATTATTTAAAATGATTTATTTGAAATAATAAATAAATATAAATATATATATAATATATATATATATATATATATATATATATATATATATATATATATATATATATATATATATATACATACACTGTTTAAAATAATAATAATAATAATAATAATAAATAAATACATAAATATACACACACACTCACCTAAAGGATTATTAGGAACACCATACTAATACTGTGTTTGACCCCCTTTCGCATTCAGAACTGCCTTAATTCTACGTGGCATTGATTCAACAAGGTGCTGAAAGCATTCTTTAGAAATGTTGGCCCATATTGATAGGATAGCATCTTGCAGTTGATGGAGATTTGTGGGATGCACATCCAGGGCACGAAGCTCCTGTTCCACCACATCCCAAAGATGCTCTATTGGGTTGAGATCTGGTGACTGTGGGGGCCATTTTAGTACAGTGAACTCATTGTCATGTTCAAGAAACCAATTTGAAATGATTCGAGCTTTGTGACATGGTACATTATCCTGCTGGAAGTAGCCATCAGAGAATGGGTACATGGTGGTCATAAAGGGATGGACATGGTCAGAAACAATGCTCAGGTAGGCCGTGGCATTTAAACAATGCCCAATTGGCACTAGGGGGCCTAAAGTGTGCCAAGAAAACATCCCCCACACCATTACACCACCACCACCAGCCTGCACAGTGGTAACAAGGCATGATGGATCCATGTTCTCATTCTGTTTACGCCAAATTCTGACTCTACCATCTGAATGTCTCAACAGAAATCGAGACTCATCAGACCAGGCAACATTTTTCCAGTCTTCAACTCTCCAATTTTGGTGAGCTTGTGCAAATTGTAGCCTCTTTTTCCTATTTGTAGTGGAGATGAGTGGTACACGGTGGGGTCTTCTGCTGTTGTAGCCCATCCGCCTCAAGGTTGTGCGTGTTGTGGCTTCACAAATGCTTTGCTGCATACCTCGGTTGTAACGAGTGGTTATTTCAGTCAAAGTTGCTCTTCTATCAGCTTGAACTGCCCATTCTCCTCTGACCTCTAGCATCAACAAGGCATTTTTGACCATTTTTGGCATTGTAACTGAGCAGATTGTGAAATACTCAGACTGGCCCGTCTGGCACCAACAACCATGCCATGCTCAAAATTGCTTAAATCACCTTTCTTTCCCATTCTGACGTTCAGTTTGGAGTTCAGGAGATTGTCTTGACCAGGACCACACCCCTAAATGCATTGCAGCAACTGCCATGTGATTGGTTGATTAGATAATTGCATTAATGAGAAATTTGAACAGGTGTTCCTAATAATCCTTTAGGTGAGTGTATTATATATATATATATATATATATATATATATATATATATATATATATATATATATATATATATATATTTTTTTTTTTTTTTATGAAATACTAAAATAACTTTTCATATAAACAAATTGTATAAATATCAGTAGTTTTAAAGCAGTTGAGATCATTTGAAAAATCTTTTGTCCAGTAATTTGTGCAGTATATTTTAAATTGTCAGGAGTGCAAACATGGCTCTTTTATTATGAACTGACAAGGTAATAACAGTAAACATGATCATTCATCATCCAGAGGAGCTCAACTGATCCCTGTGGCAGAGTGAAAAGGTTTGTAGAGCTCTCTAAAATATTGATAAAAACTGATAATTTTTATTAATTATTATTTTAAGTATGGGTAAGTTGGTACAGTACTACAGTATATACAATATACATATTTGGTTGTACCGCCTGACATACAAATAGCAAAAAATAAATAAATAAAATTCAACACTTTGAAATGTTATTTAACAACTGAAACTTGTTTAAACACAACCCAATGTCAATGACCCCTATAGCCCTATAGGAAATTTTATTTTAAAACAATTTTCGCTCATTGAAATATGATGGCCTATATTTACCTTTGGAAAAAATGGTGCCATTTATCTCTCACATGTGTTCTATCCAACTCTGATCCATCTGTTTGCTTATGCAAAACTACAATTGAGACATGAGAGCTACAGTAAAGGGACGATTTGCAGCAAATGTTGATTTCAATTTTAATTTGTTCTCAAATGAATCAGTCATTTAGCTTTAGAAGTTTTGGAGTACAGCGATATGAGGGTGAGTAAACAATGACAACATCTTCATTGTTGAGTGAACTATCCCTTTAAAGGTGTACTGTGTAAATTTTAGCAGCACCTAACGAATTGCAACCTCCTGCCGCTCACCCCTCCCTTTCGAAGAACATAGAGAAGCTACGGTGGCTGACACAGGACAAAGATGTCGTCGTCTGAGACAGCAGAGAGTGACTAGCGCTCTGTACAGAAGTTTGTCCATTTAGGGCTACTGTAGAAACACGGTGGTGCAAAATGGCAACTATGCTGTAAGGGGACCCACGGTGTATGTACATAGAAATGGCTTATTTCAAGGTGATAAAAACATAACAGTTAATTATGTAAGGTCTTTATACACCACTGAAAATATAATTATGTATATTTTATTGCATTTCTGTCAATAGATCCTCATAAATATTACACACTGCACCTTTAATACTTTAATATTCATTCAGCGCTATAGATTCAGTCTTTCATTGCCGTAGACACTAAATGCCCTAGTTACATCATAAATGCTTTATCTGTGCTGTACTAGTGCTAAAAGAATCTTGATTATTCATAAAGGTAAAAAAAAAAAAAAATTCTGTGGGAATCTTTAAATTTTCATTCACTAGCACTTACTGATTTCTCAGTGTTCCACCGCTCCAACCTTTAAGCCATATCACAGAGATACATGAACGCTTGAGGGGGAATAGAGTGAGCAAAACTTCCCAGAGAAAAGTAAAACATCAGCACTGGCCTTGGAAAGGAAACTGCAGTGATTTACCATGTTTTGTGTATGACACTGCTCTATCACAAAACTGCTGTGCTATGCCAAGCAGAAATCGGTGCTAAATCATTCTAGCTTCATTGCCAGTAAATGTTCTCAATCCACTCAACATTAGGCAGGTGAGCCATAAAATAAATGTTGGACCCTGCCCATTGGCTATTTAGCCTGACGTCAAAATATGAATGGATATATTAGTTGAATAGAATTGCTAAACAATATCTGACTTCCCAGCTTTCTGAAAATCCATAATTTCAATTACGATACAATAGATCAGAGTACGCATCTCTGCCCAGAGCTTTTTTAGACTTGTGTTTGGCATTGGCGCAGAGCTGGAAATATACACAGTAGCATCCAGCACATATCGACGTCTCCTGAGGATTTGAATAAGATCTATTGCACTTCCCCCTCAAAGAACCTTAAAACAGGATCGCTCTCCATGACACACAGTTGGTGTGAAACCCAACAGATTGCATGTATTACAAACAACTTCAGTTTAAACTCGCGAACGTGACTAAACTTGGTCAGCTGCAGGAATAGTTCACCCCTAAATTAATATTTTGTCCCTCACCCATATGTAACTCCAAAACCATATGCTGTTATTTTTACTGTGGAGTCATACAAACCTTTTTAATGATATTTTATTATTATTATTGTTATTATTATTATTATTTTTATTTGAGCATTACATAGAAATGTCCAGCCAAGATACATTAATTTGATGTAAGAAAGAAAGTCAAACGATGACTAGATTTTCCAATTTTGGGTGAACCATACCTATAACAATCGCAGTCAAACAAACAAGCTGCTATGACTTCAGGTTTCAAAACTTTAGATATCCTTGTACATATAGAGTTCAGCACAGTATGTGATTGTTCAAACTTTATGTAATTTTGGGAGCGAGAGAGAAGCATTTTTTTCTCTCTCACAGGGCTCAACATTCCTGTGGGTTCAGTCTCGTCTCCAGATTCCTGGAGAAACTCGTTGCCTTCCTCTTTCCGGACACACATCATCGCTGTTCAGGTTATTAAATTCCATCACACTCTGTCTAGGTGAATCAAATTACCGTGGCGAGCGGCTCCAGGCAGAGCTGTGGTTTGCTCAATGGGGCAAAAGCTCTTTGTGAGCTCTTCAATGCTGTCCCTAATTTAGCATGCAGCTAATGCACGAATCATATTTTATGAAACTGTAAGTGTTAAATGAACCTGTAATGCAACATTTAAAAACATTAGCAGGTGGGATGATGGGAACACCTTTATAAAATATGTCTTAAAGTGATAGTTCACCTAAAAATGTATTCACCCTAACATGCTGCTCTTTCAATGGAATACAAAAGATTTTGTGCAACTCTTTTCCAAGTAACACCAATCAGGCATAACATTATGACCTAATATGTCCTAATATTGTGTTGGTCGTCCTTTTGCTGCCAAAACAGCCCTGACCCGTCGAGGCATGGACCCCACTAGACCCCTGAAGGTGTGCTGTGGTATCTAGCTCCAAGATGTTAGCAGCAGATCCTTTAAGTCCTGTAAGTTGCAACAATGCTTAGGTAGGTGGTACGTGTCAAAGTAACATCCACATGGATGGCAGAACCCAAGGTTTCCCAGCAGGACATTGCCCAAAGCATCACACTTGCTTTCTTCCCATAATGCATCCTGGTGCCATGTGTTCCCCAGGTAAGCAATGTACACGCACCCGGCCATCCAGTTGATGTAAAAGAAAACGTGATTCATCAGACCAGGCCACCTTCTTCCATTGCTCTGTGGTCCAATTCTGATGCTCACGTGACCACTGTTGCCACTTTCGGCATTGGACAGGGGTCGGCATCGGCACCCTGACAGGTCTGCAGCCCCATATGCAACAAACTGTGATGCACTGTGTATTCTGACACCTTTCTATCAGAACCAGCATTAACTTCTTGAGCAATTTGAGCTCCAGTAGCTCGTCTGTTTGATAGGACCACACGGGTCAGCCTTCGCTCCCCACGTGCATCAATGAGCCTCAGCTGCCCATGACCCTGTCACCAGTTCACCACTGTTCCTTCCTTGGAGCACTTTTGATAGATCCTGACCACTGCAGACCAGGAACACCCCTCAAGAGCTGCAGTTTTGGAGATGCTCTGACCCAGTCGTCTAGCCATCACAATCTGGCCCTTGTCAAACTCACTCAAATCCTTACGCTTGTCCATTTTTCCTGCTTCTAACACATCAACTTTGAGGACAAAATGTTCACTTGCTGCCTAATATATCCCACCCACTAACAGGTGCCGTGATGAAGAGATGATTAGTGTTATTCACTTCACCGGTCATAATGTTATGCTTCTTTGGTGTATATGATTCAAGTGCTTCATTTAAAATATTCTGAAGTCATATAGCTTTGTGGGCCAGATAATCTTAAAGTCATAATTCACTGTGAATCTTTCCAACACAATCTCATGGCAATCTGTAACTATATTTAACGTTTTGGCGGCTAATTTGTATGAACTTGTACAATCTCATTCACACATTTTCGTATGAACTGCTTACACCCCACTGAAGGTTAAGTTTAGGGGTGGATTGTCATGCTTAATTTTTTTCTTTTTACCTTGTAAAATTGTTTTCTATGGAGTATGGCTGCGTATTGTTCAAAAATTTGAGATACCGAAACCTTGACTTTTGATACCAGGTCCTAAACCAGGGGTGGGGAACGTTGATCCAGAAGGGCCACTCTTTTGCAGAATTTAGCTCCAACCCTAATCAAACACACCTGAAGCTAATCAAGGTCTTCAGGATTATGATGTTACAGGCAGGTGAGTGTTCAGGGTTGGAGCTAAACTCTGCAAGAGAGTAGCCCTTCTGGATCAACGTTCCCCACCCCTTTAGGACCTGATACCAATTTTAATTTTCTGTTTTAACAAGATTACCTCAATAAAACTTTGGTTTTATTTTTTCAGTTTGATGACTAACTTTTTTTACAGACTCAAAGGGCCCTATTATCCACCCAGCGCAATGCAGAAAAAAGTGTTTTTTGCTAGTTTTAGCCCGATGCAGTTATCATTTTCACATCCAGCGCCACGTTGTTTAAACAGCAAATCTGTTCGCCCATGGGCGTGCTGGTCCTGAAACGAGGTGTGTTCAGGCGCATTGCTATTTTGAGGCAAATGAAATCGACTGCGCCATTGACCAACAAAAACCTGGTCTAAAGTCAATAGCACAGTATGTTTTGTGCCATGTTAGTAATGTGCACCTATAGGTGGGTGCAACATTTTTAAATGTTAAAAATAAAAGATCTTTCCGCTCGCAAATTCCGCCATGTAAATAGCGAATCCACCACAGTGCAAGGGCAACTGACTTTAAAAGAGAATGGGAGCTGAGACTCTTGCATTGGTTCATTGCACATTACACCCAAAACACACCCATGACTCATTAAGAGACTAGGTACAACCCTTTTGGACCATACACCTGGTGCACCGAAGGTTTTATCCATTGTTAGCAAAAGTGGATTCAGCATTGCATCGAGCCTGGTGAAATGTAGCCGTGCTTTTGATCTTTTCCACATATTTTACAGCTATATGAGTTGGGCCGCTTCTCCCCCTTATTTACACTGCACACATCTGTGGCATATAATGGCTCCGACAAGATTTTGTTCACCTCGTGCTGCCGCTGGTATAAACACAAGCATTGACTTGAGCATTGAGTTGCTGTAATCAGCTCCGGTGGCCGTGTTGGAGCTGTATTATGCCACAGACGGGGTTACATACTACAGCCTCATGTGCGAGCCATGTCTCTGGACGTAACCGGCGTAAACTAGTATTTTTTTCCGCCACAGCTAATCATGCTGCATGCTTATTGGCTCACTGGCATTGACAAGATTAACCCCTTAGGTGTCGAAATCTGGTACCGAAAGACAATACGTTTTTTGATACATGATGGTATCGAGGCAAATCATTCGGTGCCTAAAAGGTAATCGAACTCGATACCCAGCCCTACTCCTGAGATCGGGTTGACCCTCCTCTGTCTCAGCTCTGAAATTAAACAAAAAAAAGAAAGTCATATTCCATGCAGCTAACATAAATATGTTCCAAGAATGTTTTGCTAACATTTCCACTATGTTATGAAAACTTTAATTCTGAATGCTCTGTTAATGTTCAAAACATACATTTTTGTAAAATTATTTCCTTGGTTATGCAAATGTTAACTCAGTATTCTGAACATTCTGAAACAAACAGTAACATTTAAAAAACTGTTAGACGAATATTCCATGAACAATGTATAAATGACGTTTTTGTGCTGTTTTGAGAACATTAATAAAAGCCAGATAACTTTGAAAGAACATTCTACTAATGTTACAAGAAGAATGTTTGTTCATAACTTTAAGTGAACCTTGCCAAAATGTTAGCCAAAGTTCTGAGAACATTCCCTGTTAACTTGGATGGACTATAAAAATGTTATTCTGAAATGTAGCACACGATTTATAAGGATTACTTTTAGAAGGCTTTTTTGTGACAGATGTGGTCACTGAACTGCATGGAAAAGAGCTACACTTTTTGTGTTCAGAAGTGAAATTACATGAATTTTTATTAAATTGGTGAAATATTACTTTAATAAACCAGTTTGTCACATGTAAATCGGGGTACACTAGCATAATACCACGGATACTGAAATGTCTTCACCTTTTAGCATTACAGAAAGCTAATGTAATAACGGCGTCCAAACGGTGGGTGACCGCAGTCTGTCACCTTTTATACAGCCAATTCTCTGTCTTCCATCTTCCATGGTATCATCACATTACAATCGCCGGAGCCCAGGGGCTGTTCATTATGTCTATGATTAAAGGGCAGAGTGAAAGGAAAATGGCACTTGGCCAGCATAAACGCGATATGACAGAAGACTCGGCTATACACCTCCCCATCCGTTCTCACCGCTCGTATTCAATATTATAGACCCATCGAACATGTATCCAGGCCTTTATTTTTATTCTTCCACACAGATCTTGAGTCACTCTATTTAGCTTGGGCTCTGTGCTCTGGGTTATTTATTGTGGGCGACGGCAGGCGTTCTGTCAAAAGAGTCGCCATCCAGCAGGGTTTGTTGAAGCCCAAAGCACAAACACCTGATGCTAAATGAATAAATGCTTCTGCGGGGTGGGAATAACTGACTGTGTCCCTGCTTGCTGTGGTTGAGAGGATCAGGTTACACATCTGAGAGGCTGAATACAGGGAAAGCTAATGTAATTTGGTCGGTCTAACTTAATTTGACTAATTGAATGCTAATGCTATTATAGCTAGTGAGATACCAAAAAAGAAATTCCTCAGTGTGTCATGTCACATTTTCCACTAGAAAAATGGTTTACTTCTTTGTCGACCGCATCACATCCTATAAAGTATATATGATGGAAATTAGTGTGTTCAAAATCATAATATGTTGAAAATAGTATGCCAAAAGTGCCTTAAAGGGTTACTTCAGCGATTAGCATTAAGCTTTGTATCAGTAGAAACCCGGTAGTACATTCGAATGATCGTGCTCCGCCCTCCCCCCCTCATCCCCTCATATCCTCCTGAGATGAGAGATTTATGCATTTCAAAATCCTCTGATGATGCAAATACCGTCATTTTGCGTCATCTGAGGATTTTTTGGCCAGAGGCTAAAGACTACAAGCCAGTATAGGAGCTAGTTCCGCATGTTATCAACCCGCCCATGGGGGGGTGGGATCTCACTCACAGCGTTCGGCTCGGGCAGCTGCGGGCATTCATGTAAACGGAGTAGTGCGGAGCAAAGTGAGTGTTTCAACTTTTCAAATGAATTCCTATTAAAGTTAAGCTTCCATAGGCATGATCTGAAAACTCGCCAGACTGAACACGCGCCGTGAATGTATGCCGTGCCTGCGCTTACCTCAGCTCTTCATCTCACGATGAATCTAATCTGACTCCTGCTGTGTTTGTGCTGTGACACTCGCTCGGCTCACTCACATTATATTGAACAGACACGTTCAGTTTTTAATTGTAGTGTCTATTCTCTAACTGAACTAAATGATTTTATTATTATGAAAACGAAAACAACGGTAGGGATGGTGCCGTGGTGGGCAAGTGATCCAGTAGCAGTGACTTTGGGAGTGGTCTCGTATGGCAGCGAAGCAAGTGCATTCTGGGAGTTGTTGTCTTTCATCCACATGAGCCAAAAATACATTTTCTGGCTTTTCTCAGTCTAGAAGGCACCAAATTAAAAAATAATTTCACATTTCTACTACATAAATGACCCAGTTTAAATACACATTCATCTTCCCAGCCCTGAAGTACCCCTTTAATGCACACTCCAGAAGGAAACATGATGCAATAAGAGCCAGGGGTGAAAACTTTTGAACAGGATGAAGATGTCCGATTTTTTCTTATTTTGTATAACTATAATTATTATTATTATATATATATTTTTTTCATTTAGTACTGCCCTTCAGAAGCAACAGAAGCTACTTACATGTTTCCCGGAAGACAAATTAAGTACAATTTACCTTGATCTACAAATTCAAAAAGCTTTCACCTCAGCTCTTAATGCATCATGTTTCCTTCTGGAGCTTCAGTGAATGTTTGAACCTTTTTAATAGTTGTGTTTGAGTTGTGTATTTCCCCAAATATTTTTGATATGATATCTAAATAGACTTATATTGTACCCATACACACACATACGGACTTGCTTTTACCCAAAATGTATTTTAAATTGTATTTTGTATTGGAATTGTATTGTACCTTGAATACATTTTGTAATATATTTTGGTATTTGAAGGTTTAAAAATAAATAATTTGACAAATATAATTTCATTAAGCAACACTGTTTACAGTATGCATTTATTTATTTTCTATACATTGTATAACTATATAATATTATATATATATTTATTTATTTATTTTTTTTTTTGTGAATAAAACAAAGATTATTGGAGTATGTTTTACAAGTAAATACTATTACAGAATTTCACATTTAATCCACTGTGTTGCTTGCAGTAACTAATTATGAAATTTACTAGCAATTTCTGAGAAAAAATGAAATGCAATGAATTGTAACATGTTCATCTAATACATCTAATGTACATCTAATATTTATATAATGTGACCAAAGCGATCTGCAGTATCATGACAAATGTGATCAGACACAAGACTAGTTCTTCAACTAATAATGAAGAAAAAACATTGTTTTAAGCACCAGCTCTCCATTCTCTTGGCTCGAGAACCAATATAGCAGGTGTTAGTTTCTGGTCACTGATGCGTGAGAATTGATAGCAGCTCATGAAGTATCCACTAGAGCAGCTTGGTCATAATTAGCACGGTCATTAGTTCGATTATTAGAGCAGTGGACGGTGTGACTGTCTGTGGAGGACTCAGAATCCTTGCTATTATTTTATAGTCACTGCTTTCCCCAAAGCCCTCTGTGTTCAACAGCCTTGACAAAAGAGAGATAATAGAGCATGACGAGAGAGAGAGAGAGAGAGAGAGAGAGAGAGAGAGAGAGAGAGAGAGAGAGAGAGAGAGAGAGAGAGAGAGAGAGAGAGAGAGAGAGAGAGAGAGAGAGAGAGAGAGAGAGAGAGAGAGAGAGAGAGAGAGAGAGAGAGAGAGAGAGAGAGAGAGAGAGAGAGAGAGAGAGAGAGAGAGAGAGATAGAGAGATAGATAGATAGATAGATAGATAGATAGAGAGAGAGAGAGAGATTTTCTGTCATTTTTTCCAGCTTTATATCCCCAGAAACATTTCCTTCCTGTAAATGGATCAGCCCTTATTGAAGACAGATAAGATTATGAATAAATGCACCATTGAAAGGATTAAAGGAAAAATAAAAGGTTTTACAGAAAAGGAACTTATTTTTGGAACTTATTTTTTCCCATCATGTTGATTGAACAAGTACTGGATAACATATAATTCAAATTAATACATTATCATTTTATATATATATATATATATATATATATATATATATTATATGGAATTATAAGGAATTAAGCTGCCTTTGTGCTATTGAGTGGTATTTACCACTGGGAAGCTTTGGGATAATTTTGACGCCCAAGTTCCGAGATGGGCGGGCCATAAACTTTAAACACGATTGCTACTGTGACTGGTATTCTTCATTATATATATATTTTTTTTTTTCCCACAACAGCTACATTGCCTTGTCTTGTCCTTAAAGTAGAGCAAATTTACATATATGAATAATCCTTTGAAGCTTATTGTATGTTTTATACACAGTGAAAATAGCCTGTATTATAGCAGAAATTCCATAATTGTCTTTGGTTTTCGGTTTCAGTACAGCTGAATTGAGTTAGTTTAATCAACTCTTAAAGGGATAGTTCACCCAAAAATGAAAATTAGCCCATGATTTACTCACCCTCAAGCCATTCTAGGTGAATATGACATTCTTCTTTCAGACGAACACAATCGGAGTTATATTAAAAAATGTCCTGGCTCTTCCAAGCTTTATAATGGCAGTGAATGGCTGTTTCTGTTTTGAAGTCCATAAAAGTGCATCTATCCATCATATAACTGCTCCACACAGCTCTGGGGGGTTATTAAAGGCCTTCTGAAGTGAAGCGATGTGTTTGTGAAAGAAAAATCTCCATATTTAAAACTTTACAAACTGTAATCTCTAACTTCCACTAACTGTCGTACACGCGTTAACGAGAGACTGGCGTTCCAGCGGATGACGTAGGACGCGTCGGTAAGAATATGCTAGTTCTCGTGAGAACCAAGTTTTGCTTGTTCTATGCGCTTCTGTGTTCATCACCGGAACTTACGCTACATAAGCATCCTACGCTGAAGCGAACTATCCCTTTAAGCGCATACATCACAAATATGAAAAGCCAAGATTAATAGCGCTCCGAAATTATGATTTACCATGGCAAGACATCCGCATACTTCCGGGTCAAAAGTAAGTTAAATTCTTAAAAACTGTTATAATATAAGAGGTGAAAACTTGCAAACAGTAAGTAATTGAACTGATATCCATCTTCATGGTATCCCATGGGCAAAAAAAAAAGAAAGCGGCAGCAACTAAAAATTATAAACATAATTCAATCAGGTAACGCTTTAAGCATAAAAGGTTCATGGGTGTAGGCTACATGATTTTATAAACATTTGACATATTAAATAAATATTATTCAATGTGCAGCAGCTTTTTCCAGAGTCTAATGCTATTTTCACATAATTAAATGTTCTTTTGAATTAGGGTGATGAAATAAACATTTGACTTCTACTCAGCCAATAGCAAGAAGGCAGAGGACCACAAAACGGGGAGAGGACCTGGATCACCACCACTGACAGATGAAGAGATGATGGCCACAATATCAAGTATTGGAAGAATATTAAATATTAAAATCCATATTTGTATAAAGATTTTTTTTTTTTTTACAAAAACAAATGTGTTTATTTGTGATTACAGCCTATTATATATCGGACTTCCATTCCATACAGTGTATCTGTTTAAATTTTTGAAGGTGTGATGATGGCCAATGCAATGTGCTGCCAATGCAATCACACTATTATTTCCAGAGGTCGCAACAAGATGTTATCAAGTGAAAGTCATTTATCAGATTAGCCTCATTTAAACTGATTTCTACACCACTAACCTACGATGCCATGATGGCTCTCACGGGTTTGTGCCCAGGAAACAACACAACAACTCTCAGAAAGAGTGTGAGAGCAAGGCACACTTTCCCTGCCACTCTGCATACAGTGGCCTTACTAATGTGCCCCCGAGGTTATACAGAAAACTACCATTTAAAAATGGTATCTCAAATAAATAAGCATGTGGATGTGGCAAAAAAAAAAAAAAAAAAAAAAAAATCCTCTCCCGACATGAATGTTATTCCCTACGAATGAATGCAGCCTCCTCATCTAGAGGATCCATGCTATTGTTGTCACTTTGACGGTGTCTGCACGATTAAAAAATGCTCAATGAATGAATGTACCTGCACTACAAAAAAATCTTGTATTTTTGTCTTGTCGTTTCCAGTCAAAAACAAATATCTAGTCTAAGATTGTTAAATCAAGATACATTTTCTACATAAGACAAATTACATAAACATTTAGTCTTGTTTCCTGGGGACAAAAATAATAATAATAAGTATTATTAATAATAATAATAATAATAATAATAATTTGTATTATTTTGCTAATTATCTTCCAATGGGGTAAGAAAAATACTCAGTAAGAAAAGCATTTGAATGAATGAAGTATTTGCACAACACTGATGCTTTCAAAAGGGGTTAATTTACCATTACATATACCTTTTGATTAACCCAAGCCTTGCTCACTCGAGGTATGCTGGTTCCAAAAACACGTAAGTTCAGACAACTCAGAGTATGTTCCCGGTTAACACGCAAGACATTCTCAACGAATCGATTACTCACCATAGAAACAGACACTAATGCACCATTCTACTTCCTCTTCTTCTTTTGTTTAATGCCGATTTACATAACCCACTTAGTGCACATCTATTTGGTGGTTGTGCAATATAAGTAATCTTTATTCACTGAGAATTAGGATTATATTGTTTGTTTGATGATAATTAATTGAATGCATATCCATGCGTAAAATGACAAAATAAATAATAAATATATAATAAATAATAAATATAACATTTGAATTGAATTCAAATTTAAACATTACCTTGCTGTAATAGTGCTTTAGAATTCATTTATAATATTGTATATTATATGACTGTAACTATATAACAAATGTAGTTATATTAATATAACTATTCCTGTTCTTTCTGACAACAAAGCACTTGAATGCAACAAGCTTGTATTCGCAACTTCAGAAATAGGACATTTCCAATCGCTTGTGAAGGCAGTATTATTCTGCAGTATTCCTGGAAAATTTCTACTTATGAGTTCAGAAGTTATATTTATAACTTGATGTGTGTTCAAGTGATTTTGGCCAAAATAAACTTGACATGTTGGGCAATGCCATATTTCTTTCTTTCCTTCCTATTTGATTCCCAAGAAAGGTAGAGTGTTTTTTTTTTTTTTTTTGCTAGTACAACAAAATGATGTAGAAAAAAAAATACATATGGTTCCACAATGAATGATGGGAAATGTAGTTGTCACAGAAGCCTGTCACATCATGCTATGAAATGGATAAATGAGCAGTGCTTTCTGGAAAGTGTTATAGCTATTCTTCATCATAAAATTCATAAAATACAGCATAAAACAATACATTAAAATGTTTATAATTATTAAAAGGAATACTGCAGGCAAAAGGGACATTTCTGTCATCATTTAAGTTCTTCCAAAGTCGTATGATTTTCTTCTAAAGAACATCCTGGCCACTCTTGTCAATATTTACTCAATTCATCCATATTGGTTTTTAATAAATGTATAGGTGCTTTAACAGGATTCAGTCAATACATAATGGAAGTGAATGAGGATTGGTGCTGTCAAATCTATAAAATAACAAAGAAGCATCGTATCATAAAAGTGGTCCATACAACACACACTATATAGCCAAAAGTTTTGGGACGCCTGCCTTTACATGCACATGAACATGACATCCCATTTTTTATCCGTAGGTTTTAATATGGAGTCGGCCCACCCTTTGCAGCTATAACAGCTTCAACTCTTCTGGGAAGGCTTTCCACAAGGTTTAAGGTGTGTTTATAGGAATTTATGGTCAGGCACTGATGTTGGATGAGAATGCCTGGCTCGCAGTCTCCGCTCTAATTCATCCCAAAAGTGTTCTGTTGGGTTGAGGTCAGGACTCTGTGCAGGCCAGTCAAGTTCCTCCACACCAAACTCGCTCATCCATGTCTTTATGGACCTTGCTTTGTGCGCTGGTGTGCAGATATGTTGGAACAGGGATGGGCCATCCCCAAACTGTTCCCACAAAGTTGGGAGCATGAAATTGTCAAAAATGTCTTGGTATGCTGAAGCATTAAGAGTTCCTTTCACTGGAACTAAGGGGCCAAGCCCAACCCCTGAAAAACAACCCCACACCATAATCCCCTCTCCACCAAACTTTACACTTGGCACAATGCAATCAGGCAAGTACCGTTCTCCTGGCAACCGCCAAACCTAGACTCATCCATCAGATTGCCAGACAGAGAAGCGTGATTCGTCACTCCAGAGATCACGCCTCCACTGCTCTAGAGTCCAGTGGCGGCGTGCTTTACACCACATGGAAACCCATTCCATGAAGCTCTCTAGACACTGTTCTTGAGCTAATCTGAAGGCCACACTAAGTTTGGAGGTCTGTAGCTAATGACTCTGCAGAGAGTTGGTGACTTCTGCGCACTGTGTGCCTCAGCATGAACTGACCCCGCTCTGTGCTTTTACGTGGCCTACTTTGTGGCCGAGTTGCTGTTGTTCCCAATTGCTGCCACTTTGTTATAATACTGCTAACATTTGACTGTAGAATATTTTGCATTTCATGAATGGACTTACTGATGGCACAGATGGCAACCTATTACAGTACCTGGTACCTGAACTGTTCCTTTAAGAACACTGATATTTGGAGATTTAAATTTTCCTCTGCTCATGTCTTGAATAACAGGATTTTATGCAGCTTATTTTTATTTATTTTTTTTTACTTTTGATGTGTTGACAGTTCTTAACCACTGTCAGTCATAACAATTAACTATCAGGTTTTAATTAAATCAGCTGCCTCACACAAACTCTTTTTATTGTGTCTCAGGGCAACATTGTTGGTCCAGATACAACTTCCAGTTTGAAACGTTTTGTCAGTGTGTTGAAATCTGGAGCATTCCGATTTTGAAGGTCAAGTCTTGCGTTTTGCATTTTTCTATTCATTAGAGTTTCACAGTTAATTGGATTTTTAATTAAGCTGCCACTTTAATTAAAGATGTCAATTTGACGACGCCTTAATACTCCCATGCCACGCGTTTCATTAACAGCAATAAAACTGTCAAACATGGAGTTCCAGAGGACATGTACCTCATATCTCTCTCTGTGCACATTAAAAAATCGGTTATTATTACCCACAAGCCTTTCATTATAGTGCAACTGAATGTGCGTGGGTGTGTTTATCAACATAATCTCTCCTCAACCTCCATTTCTGAATGGAAATTAACTCTTAGGAGGTTTCTCCAAACTAATGTATTCAAAGGAAGTGCTTGTGCACCTTCACGGCTGTTTAAGGCATATTAAAAAGACGACAGCAGGTCAGACAGCAGCGAGTTTGTTCTTTTCCAGTGTTGCAGATATTATTAGGAGCTTTAGCTTTGGCCACAGAGTTAAGAGAAAGAGCTGAAAGGTTGTTTTCTTTTTTGTTTATTCATTTATTTTTATTACACAACTAAAGTTGTCAGAGGCAACAACAAGTCAGACACTAAATTAGATGTCAGGCACTGCAGGGAACACAAGGCATAAGCAAATAAAGGTTAAAAGCAAAGTCAGAGAATAATAGTAATAAGTAATTCCTATATTAATGCATAACAGTAAATAATAAACAGTTTTTAACGTTAACATAAAGTGTTAGGGTTTTTAGCATGTTGCTATGTGGTTGCTAGTATGTTTGTTTGGTAGATGCTAGGTGATTATTCATAGGTCATATGTGTAATGTATATTATGAGAAAATGACCTGTTGTTGGAGACCTCCAAAATAAAATTAGGAGCCTTTAAAATGGCATTATAGGGGCACTTTAAAACATGCGTAAATTTACCATAGTGTTTTGGACTTGCATAATACATTTCTCTTCCTTTTTTGTTATGAAACATAATGCTAAATAAATATCAGGGTACACTGAAAAAAAAAAAAAGGTAACATTTAAAGTGTAACTTCACAGATTTTCAACCTGCTTTGTATGTTACAATGTCAGTAGTATATAAATGAACAAATATTTACTCGTGTTACCTGGATCTAGAAATTCCCATTTATCTCCAGGGTTTTTTTGAAAACTACACACTTCCACATGTTTCTATCCCTGCCTACGGACGGTCGGATCGACAGAGGATTAAGAGAACAATTAATGTAAGGGTAGGTTTATCACTGAAAATTGTATCTTACTATTTCTATTCTTTAAACAGCACTGTGGTAAAAATGGAACACAATATCAAAAGCTTTCTTACCTATGTGCAACAGTGTTTTGCTAATAGAGTGGCAGTTTTTCTCCTCCGTTTGGCCCAAAATATTGTGTTCACAGTCATCCAGTTAGACTTCAGGTTTTTCAGATTTTCCGTCGTGGCGTTTTCGCAGTTGCCTACAACACGCTTGATCCTTCACTAGAAACTGAAAGAACTAGAAACTGATCCTTCACTCCCACTAAACATTTACTCTTTCAATTCTTGCACCCAGGAACAATACAAGTCGACACCATAATTAAAAGTTTGCTGTGAAGTATTTCCAACTAAAACAAAGCAGTATTTGACTCTGGTAAGTGTATCCATAGCAAACTGGTGGGAGTGGCCTTGTATGGCAACATGCCCAGTGCATTATGGGTATTGAAGTTTTCCTATCTATTTGGCAAAAGGGAAAACAACAGCCTTTTTTTTTTTAAATCGGTTTTCTCATCAGGTAGCACAGATTTAAATAATAATAATAAAAAGCACCTTTCTATTGCATAGGCAGCCAAGTTTAATTCAAAAGTTTAATAAAGCCCATTTAAGCCCATCTTATTAAAAAAAAAAAAAAAAAAAAGCATCACTGAAT
The DNA here is from genome assembly GCA_018749465.1 of Paracanthobrama guichenoti. Taxonomy (NCBI): domain Eukaryota; kingdom Metazoa; phylum Chordata; class Actinopteri; order Cypriniformes; family Gobionidae; genus Paracanthobrama; species Paracanthobrama guichenoti. Next base: position 28,458,518 of record CM031956.1, read on the forward strand.
TAACCTGAATACATCAATTTATTCTAACAAAACAAATGTTCATGGGTTAAATCAGGTGCTTTTCAAGGTAACAATTGCAAACTAAAACTCTACAGGTAGTGTATGAATATGATAATCATTCACTACAAGGGTACCATATCAAAATAACATGGTATTATCATCTGATACCATCACTGTGACATAATACCAGCACAGTGCTTTTGTACTGTGTAAGTAAGCGTAACTTTCTGTTTCACAGCAGTTGTGTTATTTGTCTGAGGGTGTTTTTCCTTTGCTTTTGATGTATTATACAAACACACCCGTACAATATGGCTCTGTTATTGAGGTGGGATGTTTGCCATATTCTTGCATGGCAAATGAATCACATTACACATGTGAGCGGCAAACACAGACTCTCATTCCCTCCCAGCACAGCAGACAATAATCTGTCTGTTTGAAGAGACCATTACATTCGTAACCCTCAAAGTTCAGGATAATATTCGCCGTATATAATAAAGACAAATTGGAACAGGAAGGTGTTAGAAAATTCCCGAGAGCTGGATCTCAAAATGCTGTCAGTTAGAATCTCCTGTGTAACTTCATCTGTATCCTGTGGGTAAACATGATTTCCGATCTCCCAGAAGTCCCAAGGCCTCTCCGTTCATAAAAAAAAAAGACTTTCTTTGGTCTTAAATGCAGGACAAATTTTTCCTCTAGCATTTTTCTAAGGGGTCCTCTGTCTGCAGCTGGCAAACAGACAACCGAATGCGGATGGTTGTTTGCACTTCAATGCTGATGCTCTTAAGCTTATGCCAAAGTGTGGCCATTTGGCATTTACCACTGACTAGTAAATTCCACACAGATGTTCACTTATAAACCCTGCTACTCTATAAAACATCAGAAATGCACTGAGCTTGAACTGTAAGTGCAAGTTACTTTTGTGGAAGGTGCAGTGTTGTGATGACAAACTATTAAACGGTCTCATTCAGTCATTTTTATGTCACAACACTGATGTAAATGCACATTAAATGTCTTTATTAAATCCATAAGAATAATCCACACAGAGAGAATAGCAGTCCAACATAACCATAGCCGAGACCTGACAGCAATGAACAGAAGCACACCAGCAAACAAGGATAATTAACGACACACACCTGAACAGAATGATTAATCAAATGAAAAACCATGACAACAAACTCAACGCAGGAAAATGGTGTAAACTCGGAGGTAGGCGATTCCAGAAAGCAAGGTTAACTTACCATCACATATACCCTGAACTCCCGGTTGATTAACCCAAACCTTGCTTACTCGAGGTATGCTGGCTCCAAAAACACGTCCTTGAGTAAGTTCAGACAACTCAGGCCCCATCCACACGGAGATGCCTTTAGCTGTATATGTAAAAATGTATATCGTCCACATGGATCCGCCGTTTTGGGAGCATGAAACTGATATGTTTTGAACCCGGGTCCCAGAGAATGGATAAATCTGAAACCAACGCCCTTGCATTTTCGTGTGTACAGCCAATTTGTATATTTTGTGAAACGGTGATGTCATCACACCACGTCCCATGTGAGATTTGTAAATTATTGCATTCCTTTTTTATTCACAGTTTGTACAGTGTCCCAACTTTTTTGGAATCGGGTTTGTTATTTATTTATTTATTTAAATGATATGCCTGCATCAGTTAAACCGATCTTTATGAAAATAATTTGGTTTAAATGTATTATTATTATTATTATTATTATTATTATTATTATTATTATTATTATTATTTTACAAATGGAATCATAAGAACCAGTTCTCCATTTCCAACTTGTACATAGTTTCCGAGACCTGCACTGCATTTTAGGTCTTCTTTTTCTGGTAAATATTAAGTTAAATGCTGTTCATCACCTGTGTTTTCAACTCTTAGTGTATTATTTTTATCTCTCTTTTTTTAATTTGCATTTCGTGTAAATTTGTGTGTTCAAGCTGTGCTAAATGTTAATTCAATACATTCATTATTAAATATTTAGAAAGGATTGCTCTTTTTGTTAGTTACTAACTATTTAGCCAATTCTGTTATTGTAAACGTAGTTGGACTGTAGTTTACTTTAAATTATGAGTAGCTTTTAGCTTGGCAAGCTACAGTTTCAAATTAGCTTGTCCAACGCTGTGGAAAAGTCTCTGCCAAATGCATAAATAGTGTTAGCGTCAACTAGCATCTGCGTTGGTCTCCGGTTCCCCATCTGTTTGTTAAACTAACTGGTACTGTTTTGGACTTTGATCAGAAAACTGCAAATAAAATATGATGTACTGATACCAGAACCATGATCCTAATTAGCTCAGTTGAGCGTTTAGAGTCTGAAACCAGCCGCACAGCATCAGGACGCTCTGTAAGAAGCTACATTAAAGTGCAGATTGTAACGCTAAACCTGGGAAAGTCTTCTATTGTCAGATCTATGCAGAATACGATAGGTGTACAGATGGTGCCGAGCTGTGGTGGTTGGTGGTCGGTGAGCTGTTGCCGTACAGTGGGATTGAGAAAAAAAGTGCTGGAACCAGCTGTCAGCCGCCTGCGTCTCCTGGACCGAATTCCTGAGATTCCCCCGCACCGGGCCGCCTGTGTTGTGTGGCATGAACGCAGGCCGGACGCAGGCTAAGCTGGCAGACCATGAATAGGGTTAGTTAGATTTCAAATATCTGCTGATGAAAAGGGCGAGAGCTGAACTCAAAGACACAACCACAAAGACATGCTTTCATAAAGAGAGAGAAGGAAAAAGAAAGAAAAAACACAGACTGAGAGAACTGAAAATGATTCTTAGATCAATAATGCTGAGCAAAATTATGCTTTTTTTGCATTTTAATAACTTTCAGCGAAAAGTTTCTTGATGCAGTTTTTCCTTTGGTAACACTTTACAATAAGGTTCCATTAGTGCATTAGTTAACATTGACAATGAAGTTATCAAATAGTCCTAAAGCATTTATTAATCTCAACATTTACTAATACATTATTAAAATCAGAAGTTGTATCTGTATTTAATATTATTTAATGGACTAAAGTTAACAAAGATTAATAAATGACCTTATTGTAAAAGGTTACCATAACAAGTGTTGCATAAATGCATTTTTTTTTTTTTCGTTCAAATAAGCAAACAATGACATTTTTGTGGTTCAGTTGCATTCACCCTGTTCTCAGAATGCACAGGGGCGTGAATCTTTCTTTGACCATCTTTTGTTGTCATCTTTAGCAATATTTTGCCTTGTGATTTCTTGTTTTTTGATTTATAAAAGTTTAGTTTGAGATGACAAGCACATTGCTTTTCATGGCATGCTTACTGTATCTCAAACATGAAGTAACTTTAGAAATTTGAGTTGTTTTATCTATAGGTAACTGGCACAATGATGGATTTTTAAATCAGGTTTGCTTCCCTCAATAAGAACCTTGTCGAAACGTAATGTAGTTTTACAAGAAAATGCAGGACTGTTTCTATTTTTCTATTCCATGCTCCTGGCCATGGCCTCCCAGGTCTGCGAGGAATGTTTATTTAGAAGTCATGGAAACTTGATATTTAAGTTCAGTCAGCACATTTACTTAAAATAATTACATAGATGAATTCAACTCAAATGAAATGTGCAAACCATTGTCTTAAATATTTAAAGTGTCCCTATTATGCTATTTTAAAGGTTAATGGTTTTGTTATGGAGTCTCCTACAATAGTTTTTTTTTCTCATAATATACACTGCAGCATCTTCTCACAGTGTCTGAAACAGTTCGATAAAGAATTCGATCTCTCTAAACCCCTCCTTTCTGAGAGCTTCCTCTGCTCTGATTGGTCAGATGGCCCAGTCTGTTGTGTTTGGTCAACCGCTTACAGCATGTGTTGGAAACCAAACGTCTATTAACATATCTGAGTTTCAGCTCTAGAGGCTTTCTCAGAAGGTGATACGAAATTTTAACGATCTAAGCGCATGGCGTGTCCGAATTCACTTTTGCTAGTTAAACGACAGAAAAAATGGTCGATGTGCCAGGCGCATGGTCCAAAAGGGTTGTGCCTAGTCTCTTAATGAGTCATGGGTGTGTTTTAGGCATAACATGCAATAAACCAATCAGAGTCTCATCTCCCATTCCCTTTAAAAGCCAGTTCCACTTGCACCATGGCAGATTCACTATTAACATGGCTAAATCTGCAAGTGGAAAGACTGAACGCTTTCTCCAGAGAGGAATCCTTTTATTTTTAAAATTGTAAAATAAAAAAATAAAATAAAAATAAAAATGTTTGTGTGCTGCTGCACATCCCTGTGTGTATAATAAGCAGAGTGCTTGCACGTTGTGCACCCACCTATAGGTGCATATTACTAACGTGCCCTTTAAATAACACAAAAAATACTGCACTATTGACTTTAGACCAGGTTTTTGTTGGTCAATGGCACATTGTCAGTTCCTCGAAATAGCAACACGCCAGCAATGCGCCTGAACACACCTCGTTTTCAGACCAGCACGCCCATAGGCGAACAGATGGCACGAGTGCATTTTTCTATTTAAACAACGTGCAGGACGTGAAAATGATAACTACGCCGGGCGTCGCATTGTGCCGGGTGCATGATAGGGCCCAAATAGTAACGATGGCTTTGGTTTTACTGTACAGTATTAATTCCAGCCTTAGTCCTCATCCTTTAGAAATTCAGTGGTTTTGCAGTGCAGAAAACAGTTTTCCTGACATGTCGACGACACAAACTCAAAACTTCCAGGTCTCAGCTACAGTGTTTGAAGGTCAAAGTAGACGCTCTAGGTTTAGAGATGGACCTTTATGATTATTTCTTAAAAAAAAAAAAAAAAAAACCCTGACTAAATCTAAATTTCAACCTAGTGAAATAGTTGTTTTCTCATGAGACCAGATCGGAGCATCTCATTTTTTACAGCGTGATTTCAGGGAAAGAGTGCAATGTGTGAGTAAGGATAAAGAAAGAGGGAGATAGATGGTAAAAGAAGAAAGACTGTGACATGGAGATGGCAGTGAAATGCTTGTAAGAATAACTGAACAGGTGTTGGATGGTGTAAGATTTCAGCTACAGCAAAAAAGAGATGGAGAAAGAGAAGCGCAAAGATATGTTGATCTTCACAGTTGACAGAATCGAACAGGTCACAGAGCAATCTGCTTTTCTGGAGGGAAATATGTTGGCAGTAGTACTCATCGTTACAAAACAGAATGAAAATAACTCATTGCTTTAGCTTTTCTCATTCTGCCTTCATGTTTATATTCACAACAAACCAGTGGAAACTTGTATTTTTTACTGAAATTTCAGGTTTGTGATCACAGACTGTATGTTGTCAGATCCTGAGATATTTGAGACACTCCTTCTGAAACTCACATGTGGCATTACTTTTATCTTTGCTGAGACTAAGGATTCTTCTTTAAGAATTGCATGCAGTATTTTTTTAACAGTTCTTTGTTAGTCTTAATAATAATTTTTATGTTATAACATTCTTGTTGTTATATGGCTATGTGGAGATCAAAATGTGACAGGCTCTTCAGATTGATGTTTTGGTTTCTGAGTTCTTTAAAGCACCAGCATATATATGCTTTTCTGCAGAATTAATAGGTTCTCCTCTGATGTCAGGCTGGAAAAGCCCTTTTTGTTTCTAATTGGAGCTTTATTTTGAACTGCGATTAATTCTTTTATGCTTAAAATGACTTTCTCCGGAGCCATTGGCTTTCTTTCATAAACAGTCATTTGTAAGATAACAGAAAGCAGCTGTAAGAGTGGACTATGAGATTCAGTGTATGTATTAATGTGGCTCATATTAGAGAATGAAGAGATTTACTGGCTGTTTGTAACACGAGCACAGGAATTCATGCCCAGAACTCAAGACGCTGAAGACACAATAAACCCAGGAAACACTTGACAGACTGTGTTTGTTATATGGTGCAATATTTTTTCCATTATGGTGGATGGATACAAAGACTGTGAAAGATTTTGAAGTTGACCTATCTGGTACAAAATGATAACAGGAGGAAAAAGAAGAAAAAAAAACTCTCAAGTGGAGCTCAATAAACACTAGCACTACTAAAAAAAAAAAAAAACAAAAAAAAAAAAAAAAAAAAAAAAAAAAATCGCTTTGTGACAGAATTTTAGAGGAAAGTTTATAGACTGACATGTGTTTCCTTTCACATTGTCTCACATTTGACTTTATAGAAGTGATTTTCTGGTTTCCTTCCCTTATCTATAAAAGCATGATGTGATAAGAGAACCGTGTTAAGTTAAGTGGTTCTTGAAAAACATCCATGACTAGTGCTGCAAAGAATCTAGGAGGGCTTCTCTCTGTTAATGGATGAAACCTTGAACCAGAACACTCATAACCTCAAGAACATGCAATGTAACATAAAGGACATTTTTTATCTTCAAAGAACTTTATAGCAACTTCATAAAATGGATTCTTTGCCAAACTCAATCTGCACAGAACATTTTTTTCAGTGTTAAACACTTTCTCCTATCTCAGATTAATATACAGATAGGCATATATCCAAGTAAGCCATTCGTAGGTTAATTTCCTGTAAAATAATAACCCAAAGTGTCTCCGTTGTGGTATCAGAACATTGACCTGCTTTTGAGCATCCCGACTAACCCAAACAAAGCAACATTAGCTCAAGACCTACTTGTCTGACCAATATAGCGCTGCAGTGATGATGTATTTTTGTAGGCCAACCCAAAAGTTTGCATCTCCTTGGTTCCCTCGACTAAAAACCCAATAGGATTTTTCCTATTGGATCATTGCAGAAAATAAGCTCTTTGACCAAAAAGAACATATGATTATTGCACATTCTGTTCATCATGATAAGCTTCACAAATGAACTTTCGGTTTCACTTTATTTTGATGGTCAACACGTTCTGTTGAATATAAGTAATGTTGCACATACATGTCTACTAACTCTCATTAGAGTATTAATACATTGTACTAATTTTACATTGCTTAGTACATTGTACATTGCTTAATATCTAACTCTTTATTGCGATGGTTCCCAAACAGACATTCTACTATGAGTAACTTTGCAAGTACATGTCAACTTAAGACCCGTTCACACCAAGGATGAGTTCACATCACAGCTATAACAATAACGATATAGAGAAACAATATTGTTGGAATCACTTCCAGAACGATTTTATCCAGCTGATGAGTGATAAAGCACACGCTTAGAATAAACAGAACAATGTCGTCAGCTGGTGTGGACGCTAATATAGTTATCTTTATAGTTACCTTTATGGTTATCGTTCTTGGTGTGAACAGACCTTTATTCTAACCCTAAAGCCCAAAGTATACTTATTTATTTATTTTTTTTACATGTATGCGATGCGAGCAATCTCTCATCATGAGTTACAATCCATGTAAATACTGCAAAAAATGTTTATGCACATGTCTGACCTGCGAGTACAAAGAACGGCTTCTGATGACGAAATTCACATCACGCACACTATACGCTGACACTCGTGTACACGTAAAAAAGTGAACACTTTGGCCTTAACCCTACCAATCTACTAATAGTACTAACACTCTAATGAGAGTTAGTTCACATAGCGACTATCAATATAAAGTGCTACCAAACATTCATGAATTTTAATGTTCCATGTGAACATGTTTAATAACATGATATATATTAAGATTATGTTCAAAAGCAGACCTTATTTCTGTCTTATTTCACCACTATCGTCAAAGATGATTGATTGACTTAGCATACCGTTTGGATCGGCGGTATGTTTCTGTTCTGGGGTGTATTTCCCGTACAACGACATAACTCACTGCTTAACTACCATAGTGCGTTGCATCTTTGAATAAATCAACTAGCTACTGACGACTGTTTCCCGAAACCGTATTGTCACAAAATCTGTCGTTCAACCACGTTGGTTAATGATGTTACGTAGGGGGTAGAGTAATAACTGCTTTTAATGATTTAGTTTGCGATCGAATTCATGCTAGATTTTTTTTTTGCTATAAATTATGGACATGGCACTTGAGGACTAATTCTCATTTTTCTCAGTTATTTTGCTTGATTTCCAGATTCAAAAAGGCTCGTTATTACGTACTAGAGCACGTCCGCACATGCACACTCTTCAAAAAAGGTTTAAATCTCTTCACAAACTTAAGACATAAATGACATTTATATGTGTTCGAAATAAAAGATCTAGATTGTAGTAAATGTCAGCTTGCTTATTTTGCTCAAGATAAGGACTTAAGTCCACAGGTCATGCAAACCAGAAACTATCATTCTAACCACAGACCGAGAGCTGTCGTTCAGACCACACAAGTTTGCGATGCTGTTTGCGAATGTTCGTAGACCTATGGTTTCGGGAAACACCGACTGCTTGAACTATGTTGATAATGACGGAACTTGTGACCATAGTTGGCTAACGATGCTTTTGGGAAACGCACCCCTGGGCAAGAACTCAAGAACAAGAACTAGCATGGATAAGAGCAGGGAGAGCAGCAATAACCCCCCTTAGGGTAAACAGAACAGAACCAACATACTGTATTGCTTAAAGATATCATTAATGTTGATATTAAATGTACAAAATAATTCAGGAATTTAGTCTGATTCAAGGGGAATTAGAATACCAAATCCTGACTGGACGAGAGGAGGAGCTGGGGATGGAGGAGGGTAAATGAGCTCTGGAGAAACCCGACAGCTGCTGATAGTACTGAGGAGCTATATGTGTGCCGTGATAGACGGCGTATTCCTATAGGTAGACGTGATCAGCTGACAGTCAGCTAATGCGAGTTTGACTAATGTGACCTGCCAGAACTGACGCTACGCTTGATTTCAGACATTTAACAAAAAAAAAAAAAACATTAAAAAAACAAACAATTGACTTCAGGAAGATGGAATGGGTAGTGCTAAATTGATAGTTTCTGGGTTTTTGGACACATTCCTGCAGCACACAGATGGAGCATGTGTTCTGGAAACCTGTTTGGAAACTTTTTTTTTTCTATTCCATTTGGTGATGCTAGTGGTGCAGATACAATATTAGACCTTTAATGCTTATTCTACAAACAGAACGAGATCAGACAGGAGGGTGTAATATGCAGTAGATGTCAGTGTAGTGGGTTAGAGCTTGTGTACGCATGAGCTATAATTGTGTTGGTGCTTTTGAGGGCAGCAGGTGTTGAGCGAGTTGGCTGAGCTGTACTGTCCATTGAGAACATCAGAGCCAAACACTCTCAGTCAACAGAGCAGGACTCCTCATTTTTTTCTTTCCCAGCAGACTAGACAGACAGACAGACAGACAGACACACACACACACACACACACACACACATCCAGCAGATGGGCCGGTTGGGGGGATCAGAGTCCAGCTGCCCATGAAATCAGACTGATGATTCAGCAAACGCAAGGCAACGTTTCTGCTTCTGGGGATAAAAAAAAAAAGCAAAGAGAATCATCTTGCAGGCGCTTTCATCAGCGGGTCATTAGAGAGCCGCAGCTCAAGGTGTTTGGCCATTGCACTCTTTATGTATGCCGTTACTGTCCCTCCTGGGATGGTCGTGAAATCTGGGATTGTAAATCGTACATGTTCCCATCATGCAATCATGGTGGCAAAGCTTAATCATGATGAAATCACTGTAATGCACAGCCTTGAGTGATGTATTGCTATAAAACGGCAGCAATGGTGAAATAAAAATGGGTGACTGTGATTTTGGAAGTAAAATGTTCCTGGATCGACATTCTTGTCAGTCCCAATACAATTCAACTAAATGTCCTTTAGAAATAAAATTGTAGAGTTTGTCAAAGCTCTTTCCAGTTCAAAAACAGCTTTTAAATTAAGCAAATAATTACTAATAGGAGGAAAACAAAGGGAAACTGTAGGGTTAACAGCCATTTACATATGATTTTAGCAACACGTTTAGCAACTAGGGATAGTGTTATAATTAGTTTCTTTGATGAAATTGTCAAAGTTATTAATCAGGAACAAACATGAACATATACATTAGTTTTTTTTTTTTTTTTTTTTTTTAGATTAGTTTTTATTTTCTATTTTAATTTTAATTAAAGCATTAGTAATTTTGTTGTGCTTCTGTCATTTTAATTAGCTTTTGTTTTTAATAATTTTATTTAGCTTTAATTAATACTTGATTACACTTTACAATAAGGTCTCATTTGTTAACATTATTAATTTATTAACTAACATGAACTAACAATGAGCAGTACATTTGTTAATCTTTGTTAAAGGGTTAGTTCACCCAAAATGAAAATGACCCCGTGATTTACTAACCTCAAGCCATCCTAGGTGTATATGACATTCTTCTTTCAGATGAATACACTCTCAGAAAAAAAAAAAAAAAAAAGTACAGTGCTGTCACTGGGCGGTACCCTAAGGTACAAAAGTGAAAAGGTACATCTTTGGTAATGGTACATATTAGTACCTTAAAAGGTACATATCAGTACTTTAAGAGAGCGTATTAGTACCTTAAAGGTACATATCAGTACTTTAAGAGAGCGTATTAGTACCTTAAAAGGTACATATCAGTATTTTAAGAGTGCATATTAGTACCTTTTCGGTTTTGTACCTTAGGGTACCGCCCCAGTGACAGCAATGTACCTTTTTTTCTGACAGTGTACAATTGGAGTTATATTAAAATATGTCCTGGCTTTTCCAAGCATTATAATGACAGTCCAAAATTTGAAGACCAAAAAAGTGCATCCATCCATTATAAAAGTAATCCCCACGGCACTGGGGGTTAATAAAGGCCTTTTGAAGTGTATCGATGGGCATTATAAGATAAATATCCATATTTAACACGTTATAAAGTAAAATATATAGGTTCCAGCAGACCTCCTTCTGCATTCAACTTCCGAAAAAAGCATAACCGGCGAGACAATGACGTTGGACGTAGCGTAAGCGTTTTGAACTGCGAGAGGCATTACATTTTCTCCATAAGTTGAATACGGAAGGTGATCCGCTGGAAGCTAGATATTTTATTTTATAACATGTTAAATATACTTACAAAAACCCATCGATTTGCTTCAGAAGGCCTTTTTTGGTCTTCAAAATTTGGGCTGCCATTCACTGCCATTATAAAGCATGGAAGAGCCAGCACATTTTTTCATATAATTGGTATTCTATTGTATTCGTCTGAAAGAAGAAAGTCATATGAGGGGGAGTAGTTTGGGTCAACTATCCCTTTAAGTTAATAAAAATTGTCATGTTAGTTCACAGTGCAAATACAACTTTTTATTTAAATGTTTAAATTAATGTTAACTAAGATTAATAAATGCAAAAGTACTGTTAATTCTTTGTTCATGTTAAAGTAAACTAATGTTAACTAATGAAACCTTATTGTAAAGTGTAAAAGCCAAAACTGTCATTTTCATTTGTTCATTTTAAATTGTTATATTTTATTTAATTTCAATTAACAGACAAAAAAAAAAAAAAAAAAAAAAAGTTTTAGTTAACAGTAACACTTTTAAGAGAAAATCCAGAGCATGCAGAGCTGGAATTATGAGAAAAAGAAGCTAAAAATAAATGTAATGTATTAATTTCATGGCTTTGCTATTATTTGAAAATGTCCAAAATAATCATAATAAAGAATGGATATCGGTGTTCAAAAGTTTGACTAGTGGTGTAGTTCATTATTTGCTGGCTAATGTAACTGCTTTATATGATTTTTAGAAACTTGGCACATTTATGTAGCATATAAATCTTGGCAGATTTCAGAGCTGTTTGATTAAAAAGATTTTTAAACCATGTAAAAACAACATCTCTGCATCAACACGTTCGTCTGCCAGTTGTAAATATCACTATTTCTTTTACTGCAAGGGCTTCACTAATGCCAAAAAGGCTTTTTAGTTCAGTAAAGCGACACCTGCGCCGAACCCACTGAACTCGGCTCACTGATGTCATGTGCTATTGCATCAAGTGGAATCTGACTGAAAACAAGAGTGGAGGCGTACAAGAGTCGTGAGCCGAACCGAGGAAGCTCAGTCACCTGAGAGAAATGCTTGATTGCTTTGACGTCTGAACTGAATGACTTCAGCGGCTGGGAAGTCCCTACAAAACTACCCATTACCTCCCCGGCTTGAGCAGAGCATCCTGGGAAAGAGCTCTCACATTGACACACGCAGTGAGTCCCAGAAAGATCAAAGGTGCCAGTGGACACTGATGCAGATCTGTGGGGATTATCACCAGATGAAACCGCACTGGAATTTCAGCACTCAAGTCAAATCCCACGTCACACTGAGTGACAGACAGAGGGAGGGAGATTTTAACGCTCATTATGAGTCAGAACTCCTTCAGTTATAATTAAAACATCATGTTGCATACATGTATACATACAATATTTCGATTACATTTATACTGAAAATGTACAAACCGACAAAACACCAGACCATACACTACTGTTCAAAAGTCTTGAGTTGGTATGCTTTTAAGTTTTTCAAAAGTCTCTTCTGCTCACTGAAGGCTGTATTTATTTGATCAATAATACAAGAAAAGCAGTAATATTGTGAAATATTAATACAATTTAAAACAACTGATTTCTATGTGAACGCATTTTAAAATGTAATTTATTCATGTGATGCAAAGCTGAATTTTCAGCATCATTACTCCAGTATTTAATGTCTCGATCCTTTGGAAATAATTCTAATATGATGATTTGCTTCTCAAGAAACATTTCTCATCATCATAATTTTGTGAAAATTCCAGTGATATTCTTTTTTTCAGTAGTCTTTGTTGAATATAAAGTTAAAAAACAGCATTTTAAATGGAAATCTTTTGTAACATTATATTGCCAAAAGTATTGGGACACTCAAATCATTGAATTCAGGTGTTCCAATCACTTCCACGGCCATAGGTATATAAAATCAAGCACCTAGGCATGCAGACGCTTCTACAAACATTTGTGAAGGAATGGGTCGCTCTCAGGAGCTCAGTGAATTCAAGCGTGGTACCGTGATAGGTTGCCACCTGTGCAATAAGTCCATTCGTGAAATTTCCTCACTACTAAATATTCCACGCTCAACTGTTAGTGGTATTATAACAAAGTGGAAGCAATTGAGAACAACAGCAACTCAGACACAAAGTGGTAGGCCACATAAAATCACAGAGCGGGACACACAGTGTGCAGAAGTCGTCAACTTTCTGTAGAGTCAATAGCTACAGACCTCCAAACTGTGTGTGGCCTTATTAGCTCAAGAACAGTGTGTAGAGAGCTTCATGGAATGGGTTTCCAACGTCAAGCAGCTCATCCAAGCCTTACATCACCAAGTAAAATGCAAAGCATGGGATGCAGTGGTGTGAAGCACGCCACCACTGGACTCTAGAGTAGTGGAGACCTAAACCTTGTGGAAAGCCTTCCCAGAAGATTTGAAGCTGTTCTAACCTCAAACAAAGATAAGAATTGGGATGTCATTAAAGTTCATGTGCATGTAAAGGCAGACGTCCCAAAACTTTTGGCAATATAGTGTATCTTTACTGTCACTTTTGATCAATTTTATGCGGCCCTGCTGATTAAAAGTATTAATTTCTTAAAAACAAAGTACCTTTTGAAGGACAGTATACATTACACTAATATCAACCTAACCTAATATCAACTTAATATCCATCTTTGACATGTTGTTGATTACTGTCGGCATGTATGATTGTTACCTTTTGTTAGCCTAGTGCCTAGCCAAATTACGTTAAGCTGTTTACTTTGATCATGAAGTCTAGTGCACACTACAAGACAGAAGCTTGTCGTCTAGTGTCATCTGCGACTAGTCTAGTGTGAGACGCATCAAGAGTAGCCACAAACGATTTCAGTCTTGTTTGAAATCCAGCCAGTCATCAGACATGTGCACTGTCTTTGACAAGAAAGAGAACAACATACAGAAACAGCCAATGAAACTGCATAAGAAAGAGATCAAGAGGATGTTAAAGTAGAAACCAGGTACTCATGCCTGGTCTGAAAAAAAGAAAGAAAAAAAGCTATGGTCGATTTATATTGGGGATATACACTCACCTAAAGGATTATTAGGAACGCCATACTAATACTGTGTTTGACCCCCTTTCGCCTTCAGAACTGCCTTAATTCTACGTGGCATTGATTCAACAAGGTGCTGAAAGCATTCTTTAGAAATGTTGGCCATATTGATAGGATAACATCTTGCAGTTGATGGAGATGTGTGGGATGCACATCCAGGGCACGAAGCTCCCGTTCCACCACATCCCAAAGATGCTCTATTGGGTTGAGATCTGGTGACTGTGGGGGCCATTTTAGTACAGTGAACTCATTGTCATGTTCAAGAAACCAATTTGAAATGATTCGAGCTTTGTGACATGGTGCATTATCCTGCTGGAAGTAGCCACCAGAGAATGGGTACATGGTGGTCATAAAGAGATGGACATGGTCAGAAACAATACTCAGGTAGGCCGTGGCATTTAAACGATGCCCAATTGGCACTAAGGGGCCTAAAGTGTGCCAAGAAAACATCCCCCACACCATTACACCACCACCACCAGCCTGCACAGTGGTAACAAGGCATGATGGATCCATGTTCTCATTCTGTTTACGCCAAATTCTGACTCTACCATCTGAATGTCTCAACAGAAATCGAGACTCATCAGACCAGGCAACATTTTTCCAGTCTTCAACTGTCCAATTTTGGTGAGCTTGTGCAAATTGTAGCCTCTTTTTCCTATTTGTAGTGGAGATGAGTGGTACCCGGTGGGGTCTTCTGCTGTTGTAGCCCATCCACCTCAAGGTTGTGCGTGTTGTGGCTTCACAAATGCTTTGCTGCATACCTCGGTTGTAACGAGTGGTTATTTCAGTCAAAGTTGCTCTTCTATCAGCTTGGATCAGTCGGCCCATTCTCCGCTGACCTCTAGCATCAACAAGGCATTTTTGCCCACAGGACTGCCGCATACTGGATGTTTTTCCCTTTTCACACCATTCTTTGTAAACCCTAGAAATGGTTGTGCGTGAAAATCCCAGTAACTGAGCAGATTGTGAAATACTCAGACCGGCCCGTCTGGCACCAACAACTATGCCACACTCAAAATTGCTTAAATCACCTTTCTTTCCCATTCTGACATTCAGTTTGGAGTTCAGGAGATTGTCTTGACCAGGACCACACCCCCAAATGCATTGAAGCAACTGCCATGTGATTGGTTGATAATTGCATTAATGAGAAATTGAACAGGTGTTCCTAATAATCCTTTAGGTGAGTGTATATACATACGTATTATGCATATACACGTATACATGTATGTATTTCTAAAGGGTTAAAATTAAATTTACATTCTCAATCTTCCTGGTAGATTAAAAGGTTGTTTTTTTTTTATTTATATTATATATGTATGTATGTATATGAGAGAAAGAGAGAGAGAGAAGCAGAAGCAGAATCCATTACTGCTTATTTCTCTGTTGAAATTCTCTTTGTTGTGTGTGTGTGTGTGTGTGTGTGTGTGGGTGTGGGTTTTTTTTTTTTTTTTTTTTGTGGATGTGGTCAGGCAAAGGCAATCTTGACAGTGTTGCCATGTCCATTTGAAGTCTGTAAATATTTATGAATATGAGAAGTTCTGAGACTCCTCTTTTGGGGTATGCTTTGTTTTGTCGACTTGTTTTGGCAGAACATGCTCATTTATTTGTGAGATCTGGCAACACTAGTTATGTTTACATGCATTAATGTATCAAACCAAATTAATCCAATCTGATTTCAGATTCTTAAAGTTTTTTTTTTTTTTAATGAACCATAAACCTTTCAATCTGAATCAATGCAATTACCAGTGCATTTATGTATGCTGAACAAAGCTTAGTCATCCGTTCAGAACTGGAGAAAGCCACTGCTATAATGTCACCAGAGCTACCATATTTATACCTGCCATTTTTTTTCTTGATGACATAAATAAAAGGAAAGCTGAAAATATTTTTTGTAAATAGTCAGTTATCCACTGACTAGTTTGTAAGAAGTACATTCTTCTCAATTTTAAGTAAGCAGAACTATCAAGTTTTGAGTTTGTAGTACTCATGCATGTTGATAGCTCTTAACTTGACATACTGAGTCAGCAAACTCATACATCTTGATTAACATAAAATATTTAGTTGATTAACTTTTATTTTGAGTTCTTGCAAATCTTAAGACATTATTATTTACTTCAAATCATTCAACTTTGAGTTATATTTTTAAGTTATACATATTTTGGCAGCTAGAACAAACTAATTCAGAAAAGTCCAACTTGCTAATTTGCTAACATGTTATCAACAGCATCGTATAACACTTACTGAATGAGTACAGCAGCTCTCAAACCAAGCAGCATGCACCACTTGTCACCATGATGGTAACTCTCTGAAACCCACATTAACTCTTCTAAATTAGCATAACAAATCATTAAATCACTTCTAAATCGCCCTTACCATTAATCTTGCACAAAAATACACACACAAAAAAAACGTATAGCACATAATTTTAACATTTGCTCTCCCTTCCGAGTGCCATGGGCAAAGCATGCTAGGAAATAAGGAAATTAGTTCATACAAATTAAAACAATGAACCAGTTCAGTTTACTTGAAATATGTCAGTGCTGTGAACTCAAAAGAAAAATAAAGTTCTAAATACTCATAACAGTTAATTTAACTGAACTAATTTGTTTAATTTAACTTTGTCCTAGTCAAACCAATTATGCATTTTGAGTGTTAGGGTTTCCAGTGTAAAAGGGCTCTGGTAAATCTTTCTCATTTATATTGCATTATTAGTAATACTAAAAATATGCATTTGTAATTTCTAATATGCATCAAACACAATCAGTCTTGCAGGACTGATGAAGCTTTATCTAGTGTAATTATAATCTTGTTCTAAACAGTACTGATCAGCAGGTCTTGTAATGTGGTCAGCTCTCTGAGTCTTGACCCTGAGCAGATGTCACCGCTTCGTGCGATTACGCTCACCGCTCACACCAGCAGGACCTCACAAACCGGCCCTGAACTCATTTGGAATCTGTTGATCCGTGAGCTGAGAGGACTCCGGCCGAGCGGGATGCAGGCCCAGCATTCTGCTGGCTCTTTTACACGTTGTGACAGGCCCTGATGGTTGGAGCCTCCGGGGGTCTGTGGATATTTATCCGAGCCTTTCAGCCCGTTGTCCAGCCTAGACAAACATCATGCCAGGAGCTTGGAGAAGTGCTGACCGAGTGAATACTTTTCTAGGTTGGATGAAAAGCCAAAGCGCACACACCGGCCTGAGAATACGGTGCTTAAGGTTTTGAGATTGTTCATCTGACTCCAGGATTCGCTGGACGTGCAGAGGTGAGAGTGGTCACACTCGCTCGCCCATTGGTTTTCCAGTTGACTTCAGGTGCAGTGAGTCGCAGACTAAATGGTTGTGTCAATGCATTGAGAGCGAGAGAAAGTAAGGGGGAGAGCAAAAACAGCAGGGAAGATATTTCAGGAAAATAAGACTGCTCTACAATGAATGAAGAACGTTTTTTTTTTTTTTTCTTGCTTGCTTTCGTTCCAGAAGACTGACCGTTTTTTTGGTAAAGCCACAAAAGAATTCTGGGGAAAGCTTAAGATGAGTGTGTGAATGAACATGGGCCAGATGAGATCAGTAAAAACATCTTTTTGAAAGGGATTTCTCCCACAAATACTCACATTTACCACTATTAAAGAGCTTCATTAAGATACTTTTCAAGCGTTATGACCTCCAGGCTCGTTTGGTACTGGTCTAACTGTAAGATTGGCATAGTCAGCCAGCAAATCTTAGCTGATGAACCTGGTTGATCAGGGACGGGTTGCTGGTTAAGCAAGCATCCAAAATGCAACATAAGTTGGTGACTGAATATTTTAGCAGGGATATTATTGATGAATCCTACATGCACATTAATTTTCTTAAAACAAGAATGGGCAACTTCGGTCTTGCAGAGTTCCAACCCAGAGCTCCAACCCTGATGAAAAATCACCTGCCTGTTGCTTTCTGTGTCTGAAATTACTCTCTATACCCTTAAATAGCGCACTATTTGAAGAGACAGCCATTTGAAGGTGTCTGAAACCATAGTGGATGTTATCTAGTTCACTCATGATCTGCTTTTAAGGTTTCCTTTTTTATTAAAAATATTCACAAATTTGTTAACTATATAGCATGAAATATCTGATATTCCGATCAAATATGGACAAGTGGATATGTTTTGTTTAAACATCTTTATAACGATCACGTTAGCTGAGCTATATGCGCGATGGTCGCCGCCATTTTAGTTTGTACCACAGTTCAGAGAATCGGCTCTATTGGATTTACAACATGTGAATTCATCCACTTCTTCATCCACACATGTTTGAATTTAGCAGTTGATCACGATGCACTGACCGTTCTAATCATAGCAGTATAATCGCTCCAGGGACCAGACTAATCACACTGGTGTGATCGTACATGTGAAAGGGTTAAAACAAAATATTATTTCTTACTTTTGGGGTTAAAATATGTCAAACTTGCTTTCTACCAATTTTGTACTCAATTGTGTATATACTTCATCAGCATAACTAAAAGAGGTTGTTTTGATAATCTTTCAATTTTGTATAAATGTGTTGCTAATTGGTTAAAGGAATAGTTCACCTATGAATGAAAAATTTGTCATACTCACCCTCATGCCATTCTGATACTGTATTACTTCCTTTTTGCATGTAACATTAAAGTTGCTGAAGAACATTCTGGACGCTCTTTTCTTTTTGAAATCTGGCTTGGTCACAGAGGGTCTTTAAGAGACTGCCCAGCAAGCAACAGCCATCATTTCACCGTCTCGGTTAGCTATAGACCCGATATACTCTGGCTGTGAGTAATCCACTTCTAGCCAAAACAACCTTGAATTTGGTTACGATGTTTCATTTCTTTGACATGTTCATGTTCTAGATGATTAGTCTATTCTTGGGCTATGGTTAGATGTCTATTAAATTTTCACTGATAGCCCAAATTTTGCCTTATTTTAGCCTAGACGTCAGGGCTGTGTTTCAACGGCTATTAGATGTCTTTTAAACTCAAAATTGCTTGCTGGGTAAGGGCCAGATTTACTAAACATGGAAAAATATCAAGAGCACAATTACAAAAAAAGCACAGACAAAGAGTGGAAAGTTGAGGACACACAAATCAATGAACGCTGACGCCGGATAATTTCCAAAATGACCAACGCAATCTACCAAGAGCAGCGCAAATTAGCATCTGGTTTTAAGACATGTTCAGTTCAGTTCAGTTCAGTTCAGTTTAGTTTATTGTCACATCACCAAAGCACATGTGCCTTGGAGAGTGAAATTCTTGGGAGCGTGCTCCAGACAATTGCAGTAACAGTTAACATAACCATACAACCTTAAGCAGGTAAAAACAGAAAAAAGTGCAATGTGCACATACATATAGTTAGTACACACAGTGTACTATTGGACATACTTACAGTCAGTACTACATTACACATTATACTCTGAAAGTACATGCATACAGTTAGCACCACGTTAAACACTATACACATTAAACACTATACACATTAAACACTAAGCACTATACACATTAAGCACTATACACAGAATATACACATTAGACACTATACACATTAGACCCTATACACAAACACAATACACAGAATATACACATTAAGCACTATACGCATTAAGCACTGTACACAGAATATACACATTAAGCACTATACACAAGAAACACTATACACAGAATGTACACATTCTACATTATTGACATTTGTACGTGTAAATGATGAAGATTTTATGTGAACTGGATACAGAATGTCATGAGTGTGCATCGGATGTATCCAGTGGTAACCGGTAGATAGTGCGGTGATAAATGAAGTGTGTGTATATAGTCCAGTGTTGACTGTTATAGTTGAGTGCGGTGTGTGGCATGCCATATTGTGGGAGTATGCTGTAGAGAGTATTAGTTTTGAGCGTTCAATAGTCTGATAGCCTGAGGGAAAAAGCTATCCCTAAGTCGGCTAGTGCGGGATCGGATGCTGCGGAGACGTCTTCCTGAGGGCAGCAGAGAGAGCAGTCTGTGGGACGGGTGGCTGGAGTCACTGATGATCCTCCGGGCCTTCCTTGCACACCGCCTGG
This sequence comes from Paracanthobrama guichenoti, assembly GCA_018749465.1. Classification (NCBI taxonomy): domain Eukaryota; kingdom Metazoa; phylum Chordata; class Actinopteri; order Cypriniformes; family Gobionidae; genus Paracanthobrama; species Paracanthobrama guichenoti. The sequence continues at coordinate 28,478,541 of CM031956.1, forward strand.
TGTAGATGTCCTGGAGAGAGGGAAGCTCACCTCCAACAATGTGGCTGGCAGTTCGCACGACCCTCTTCAGAGCTTTGCGGTTGCCAGCGGTGCTGTGTACCAGGCCGTGATGCAGCCCGTCAGGATGCTCTCTATGGTGCACGTGTAGAAGGATCTGAGGATGCTGGGGCTCATTCCAAACTTCCTCAGCCGTCTCAGGAAGAAGAGGCGTTGATGTGCCTTCTTCAGCACTGCGTCGGTGTGTGTGGACCAGGTGAGATCCTCACTGATGTTGACACCGAGGAACTTAAAGCTGTTAACCCGCTCCACTGGTGTCTCGTCGATGGTGATGGGTTTGTGTTTTCTGCTTCTGTTCTGAAATCCACCACCAGCTCCTTGGTCTTGTCGGTGTTGAGTGAAAGGTGGTTCTCCTGACACCATTTAGTCAGAGTGCTCACCTCCTCTCTGTAGGCCGTCTCATCGTTGTCGGTGATCAGGCCTATCACCGTTGTGTCATCGGCGAATTTGACAATGACGTTGGAGCTGTGTGTGGCTGTACAGTCATGTGTGTACAGGGAGTACAGGAGTGGGCTGAGGACACAGCCCTGAGGAGCACCAGTGTTGAGGGTCAGAGGGGATGATGTGTTGTTGCCCATTCTGACCACCTGACTTCTGCCTGTCAGGAAGTCCAGGATCCAGCTGCACAGAGATCTGTTTAGTCCCAGAGTCTGGAGCTTACAGAACAAGTGTAGTGGGCACTATGGTGTTAAATGCTGAGCTGTAGTCCACAAACAGCATTCTCACATAGGTGTTCTTGTTTTCCAGGTGGGAGAGAGCAGTGTGAAGGGTGAAAGCAATAGCATCATCTGTAGAACGGTTACTACGATATGCAAATTGTAGCGGATCCAATGATGAAGGCAGCACAGAGCAGATGTGATCTCTGATGAGTCTCTCAAAGCACTTGCTGAAGATGGGTGTGAGAGCAACGGGCCTCCAGTCATTTAAGCAGGTGGTTTTGCTTTTCTTTGGTATTGGCACAATGGTGGATTTTTTTGAAGCACGAGGGAACCACAGACAGACAGAGGGAGAGATTGAAAATGTCTGTGAAAACACCGGCTAGTTGTAATGCGCATGCTCGAGCACGCGGCCGGGGATGCCATCAGGACCCGCAGCCTTCCGGATATTTACCCGTCGGAAGGATCGGGTTACATCCGCGACGGAGACGGTGAGTGCACTCACGTCTCCTGCAGCAGCTGCGGGAGCGCGCTCTGTGTGGGCGGTGTTGTGAGCCTCAAACGAGCATAAAAGTTATTCAGCTCATCCGGTAGAGAGGCGGCAGTGTTCACCGTAGCTGGTTTATTTCCTTTAAAGTCTGTGATGTTATTGATTCCCTGCCACATACTTCTTGCCTCGTTGGTGTTGAATTGATCTTCAACTTTGTTTTTGTATTGTCTTTTTGCGGCTTTGATGGATTTCCTGAGATCGTAACTGGTTTGTTTGCGATCATCAGCATTACCGGATTTAAAAGCGGATGTTCGTGCTGACAAGGCTGCTCGGACATCGCTGTTTATCCACGTTTTTTTGTTGGGGTAGATACGGATTGTTTTAGTCGGCACAACGTCTTCTACACACTTCCTGATGAAACACGTTACAGTCTCTGAGTACACCTCTATGTCGTCATCAGAAGCTGCCCGAACATGTCCCAGTCCATGTGATCAAAACAGTCCTGTAGTGTAGCGTCTGATTGGTCCGACCAGCATTGGATTGTCCTGAGGGCGGGTGCTTCCCGTTTCAGTTTCTGCCTGTAAGCAGGCAGGAGCAGGATGGAAGAGTGGTCTGATTTGCCGAAAGGTGGGCGCGGGAGAGATTTGTATGCGTTCGAAAGGAGAGTAACAGTGGTCCAGTACACGATCACCACGCGCGTGTTGATGGTGATGTGCTGAAAGTATTTTGGGGCTATTGTTCTGAAGTTGGCTTTGTTAAAGTCCCCCGTAACAACAAACGCTGCTTCTGGGTACGCGGTTTCCTGCTCACTTATATTCCCATACAGTTCCTTGAGTGCTTGTTCTGTGTTGGCTTGAGGAGGAATATAAACAGCTGTGATTATGACCGCTGTAAATTCCCTCGGTAGCCAGAATGGTCGGCACAGAAGCATGTGAAATTCCAGATCAGGGGAGCAGAAGGATTTAATGGAGTGTAGGTTCCTTTCGTCACACCACGAGTGGTTGACAAATAAACAAACACCCCACCTCTGCTTTTCCCGTGAGCTCTTTCGTTCTGTCCGAACGGTGCACGGAGAACCCCGTGAGCTCGATGGCTGAGTCTGGAACCACTGCAGACATCCAGGTTTCTGTGAGGCAAATAATGCAGCAGTCCCTTGTTTCTCGTTGGTATGAGACGCGTGCCCGCAGTTCACAGAGTTTGTTGTCCAGTGACTGAACGTTAGCCAGCAGAATGGTTGGGAGAGGAGGTCGGAGGGGACGACGTCTGAGTCTTACTAGGACGCCGGCTCTCTTCCCTCTTTTTGGGTGGTAAATAATGGCGCAAATATCAATAAATTGACCAGTGCAAATCTTAGTAAGTCACCTTGCATGATTCATTTAAATATTCTCCTCCCATAAACTTTGCGTCTGAAAGGGAAACTCCTACAAATTAATATGCAAAAAGGTCAGCCACAAAAAATAACCCTGTCCACACCTTTTCAATGCAAATTTTTCACTGCATGTCTTTATTAAATCCTGACAATAGTTGTTTTAACGCCAAAAGAGGGTTTGTGCTGGAGCAAGCTGTTAGTAAATCTGAGGCAGGGGTTCTTGGCTCTTGCTCTCGTGGTCCAATTTCCTATAGAGTTTAGCTCAAACCTTGATCAAACTCACCTGCCTATACCTTTCTAGTAATCCTAAAATGGATCTGGATCAGCTTGTTCAGGTGAGTTTTATTAAAGTTGGAAAATAATAGGAAAGTGGACCTTGAGGGCCAGGTTTGAGAACCCCAGGGTGGTATTCCAGAAAGCAGGGTGCCGAGCAGGGTGCCGTATATTTAAGAGCAAGTAAGCGGATAACCTCAACTTTCGGTTCCAAAAAACAGAGGTAACTTTCAGGGTATGTAAGTAACCATGGCAACTCACTCTCTGAACATAACCTGCTCCGGTGCAGCTCATGTTAAAGGGGTAGTTTGCTTAAGATGTATGTAATATAATTAATACATAGCTCGTTTTGTTATATAGTTACAGTTATATAATATACAATATTATATATTAATTCTAAAGCACTATTATAACAAGGTAATGTTTCAAATGTTAATTCAATTCAAATATATTTATTTATTTTATTGTCCTCTCACACATGGATCTGCATTCAATTGATTAGCATCAAACAAACAATATTATTCTCAGTGAATAAATATTATTTTTTAAACTAAAGATTGAAAAACATATTGGTGGCGATTGTGCACTAAGTAGGTTATGTAAAGCGACATTAAACAGAAGAAGGAGGACGAAGTAGAATGGCACACTTTTTCTTAGCGTCTCTTTTATGGTGAATCATTGTTTCATTGCTCTGTTGAGAATGTCTTGCTCTTGAGTTGTCTGAACTTACTCATGGGCGTGTTTTTGGAACCCACATACCTCGAGTAAGCAAGGTTTGGGTTAATCAACCGAGAGTTCCGGGTATATGTGACGGTAAGTTAACCTTGCTTTCTGGAATACGCCTCTGGACTATGTCATGGTTTTCAATAAAGCTGCTTTGAAAATGGAATTTTTTTTTTTTTTTTTTTTTTTTTTTTTTTTTTTTTGCAAACACATTATAGAGGTAAAGCTGGTAGGATTGCCATTTTATATTGACTTGTGACTAACTGGCAAGCTTCACCAGTTTTTTGCTGGTAAACAGCATGTCTATGATGCTTCACCAGTTAGACCAGCACAGATGTTTATCTAACATTGCCATTTGAACGGCATATAGCTGATATATGCAGCTCTAATGTTTAGCTTAAAATGCATCTTTGTACTGTAAATAATATTTACTTTCCAGAGCATGCATTCAGTTTAGGAGTGCAGGTCTGTCATGGAGGTGACAGAGGGGGAAGAGAAAGTCAAGTGGAAACAGACGAATTGAATCTTCAGGGGATGAGGTCATGACCCTTGGTTGAGGAGGGGCAGCACATGACGGGACACCCCGCAGAGTCCCTCCCCTAGAGCAATGTCCCGAGTGAAGAGGGGTTAATCGCTTCCTCAGCCCTCCTACAACACTCAAATATTGGCTTTCTCTTTCTCTCTTGCCTCAGTCAGTTTTTACCATCTCTCTATTTATTCCTTTGTTTCATTCTTTTCTTCCTCCCACCCTCTTCCTCGCTTCCTCATTTCTCTTGGCGCGCTTTCACCTCTGTCTTCACATTCTTTCTCTTCCATTTTCTGTATCATTTCATGTATTTTCCTCTTCCATCCCCCACCATTTCTATAGTCTCAGTCCAGTTTATTTAAGAAATGGTGGAGAGTCTCTCTCACTTTCTCTTGTTTTTTGAGAGTAAAATAAATTCCAAAAATGTGAAATGTCCAGACATATTAACAGGAATTATATTATATATATATATATATATTTTTTTTTTTTTTTAGGTAAATCTAATGTCACAATGCTACAAATCTTAATTTTTCTAAAATAGGTTTTGTTAGCTTTGTTTCTCCTTCTTTTAGAAATATGATTTTTGTATGTGTGCTTAGCTGTAAAACAAGCTTTCTGCAGATAAAATATATACTGTAGGTTGTTTGTGAACAGAATTTATAATAAAGAGAGCGAGAGCCAGAGAGAAGTTGTCATGCGTATCACATATACATCTCAATGTTCAGATTGTGTGTGTGTGTGTGTGTGTGTGTGTGTGTGGTCTATCTCTCTGTCTTTTCTATCCATTAGCAGGTCAACACGTGAAATTGCCAAGAGCAACTTCATCTACATGTCTTTACAATACAACGTTTAAAGAAACGTTTGTGCAAGTTGGACACACATACTTCAGCTTATTCAAAGCATTTTTTTTACATTAAGTAAAGATTATGCTTGCAACAACAGGTCGAAACCGCTTTATGAAACTTGATTATGTCAACATTATAACGTTCAAAGACTAACAGAAATCCCTGAGAAAACTAACAGCAAACCTCTGCTCAAAAAGATTTGAGTGTTTAATACCCAGCAACATTCCATTTTATCATTTTGCAAACTTATGGGAATGTTAGTATGTTAGTACGTAAGTACATTAAAAAACAACAAAAAAAACAACAACAACAACAACAACAAAAAACAGACAAACATCCAACATTTTTGTGCTAATGTTTTGACATTATTAAAGACCAGACAACGCTGAATGAATGTTTAAAGAACATTTGTTCATAACTTTGAGAGAACCTTGCCAGAACATTAGAACAGTCAATGTTAGCTGGGTACTTAATGATAGTGCTGCTTGACCTCATACTGTATTTTGTGTTTTAGATGCTAATATCTCACTAGATTTCAGAAAAATGCACTATTATGCACGTCCTGATTTTGCTGAGTTAGACACGTTTCTGGGTTAACATATTTTGTTAATCCTGGAACAATTCCTGTCCAAAAATGTATTCCTAACCAAATAACTACACTTAAATCTAACCCTACCCATAATTTAATCAGAGGGAAATGATACTGTAAACCTGAATAAGTTGGCAAAACAAAACAAAAAATTTAGGGTATCATTTACATCAGATTTTTTTAGAGCCTAACTCCACCCACTGGCAATATTTTAAAAATGCTGGAAAAGTGGGCAGAGCCCAGCGGAGACAGAGGGGACGAACCAAGGGCGGGGGTGAGCGTGGGGGTGAGCGTGGGGGTGAGCGTGGGGGTGAGCGTGGGGGTGAGCGCGGGGGTGAGCGCGGGGGTGAGCGGGGGCGTGAGCCTGAGACCCACAATGACTGACTGATTGACAGCTGTCTGACTCGCAAAGATGGAGAATGAGAATTGTCTATAGACACATGGCCAGAGCCCCTGGCTCAAACTGCTCAAACTGCTCAAACTCCCAATGCAGCGCAGGACCAATAAGTTCAAACCTAATAGCCTATTATAAACAGATTTCCTCAAATAAAAGTTAGACTATATATGGCAGCATGTTATGGTATTGTTGTTCGCTACCACAGCAACCAATTGCGTGTCAGGGTTTGAAAGCGTGTCTCATGTATGAAAATTCTGTACACATGACGGGCGGCAAAAAAGAAAAGCCTGACGTGTACTTACAACTGTATTATTTAACCACATTTTCTTCATTAGAATGTTGATAGCAAGTGTCAAGTAAGTTTCATTCATAATGTTTCTACTTCATGTACAAACTCGATTCCAAAACATTTTGGGACATTTGGGACAAAAAAAGGAATGCAATAATTTACAAATCTCTTAAACTTTTTTTTTAATTTTATTCACAATAGAATATAGATAACATTTCAAAATGTCTCACTTTCAACATTTGATATGTCATGCCAAATATTGGCTCATTTTGGATTTCATGAGTGCTACACATTCCAAAAAAGTTGGGACAGGTAGCAATAAGAGGCCGGAAAAGTTAAATGTACATATAAGGAACAGCTGGAGCCGATTTGGAACTTATTAGGTCAATTGGCAACATGATTGGGTATAAAAAGAGCCTCTCGGAGTGGCAGTGTCTCTCAGAAGTCAAGATGGGCTTGACAAGATATATATAACTGCAAAGAGTTTGAAGTTATCATCATCTACAGTGCATAATATCATCTAAAGATTCAGAGAATCTGGAACAATCTCTGTGCGTAAGGGTCAAGGCCAGAAAACCATACTGGATGCCCGTGATCTTCGGCCCTTAGACGGCACTGCATCACATACAGGAATGCTACTGTAATGGAAATCACAACATGGGCTCAGGAATACTTCCAGAAAACATTGTCGGTGAACACAATCCACCGTGCCATTCACCGTTGCCGGCTAAAACTCTATAGGTCAAAAAAGAAGCCATATCTAAACATGAGCCAGAAGCGCAGGCGTTTTCTCTGGGCCAAGGCTCATTTAAAATGGACTGTGGCAAAGTGGAAAACAGTTCTGTGGTCAGACCAATCAAAATTTGATGACGCCATGTCATCCGGACTAAAGAGGACAAGGACAACCCAAGTTGTTCTCAGCGCTCAGTTCAGAAGCCTGCATCTCTGATGGTATGGGGTTGCATGAGTGCGTGTGGCATGGGCAGCTTACACATCTGGAAAGGCACCATCAATGCTGAAAGGTATATCCAAGTTCTAGAACAACATATGCTCCCATCCAGACGTCGGCTCTTTCAGGGAAGACCTTGCATTTTCCAACATGACAATGCCAGACCACACACTGCATCAATTACAACATCATGGCTGCGTAGAAGAAGGATCCGGGTACTGAAATGGCCAGCCTGCAGTCCAGATCTTTCACCCATAGAAAACATTTGGTGCATCATAAAGAGGAAGATGCGACGAAGAAGACCTAAGACAGTTGAGCAACTAGAAGCCTGTATTAGACAAGAACGGGACAACATTCCTATTCCTAAACTTGAGCAACTTGTCTCCTCAGTCCCCAGACGTTTGCAGACTGTTAGAAAAAGAAGAGGGGATGCCACACAGTGGGAAACATGGCCTTGTCCCAACTTTTTTGAGATGTGTTAATGCCATGAAATTTTAAAATCAACTTATTTTTCCCTTAAAATTATACATTTTCTCAGTTTAAACATTTGATATGTCATCTATGTTGTATTCTGAATAAAATATTGACATTTGAAACTTCCACATCATTGCATTCTGTTTTTATTCACAATTTGTACAGGGTCCCAACTTTTTTGGAATCGGGTTTGTAACTTTGAGAGTTCATACTGGTGTGAAGCCGTTCTCATCATGTGATCACAGGAAAACATTTCTTAGGGCGTGGTGAGCTCGTGCCAGGGGTTGGAAGAACCATCATACGTCATGATGACCAACAATGTCCAATAGGAAAATTCAACCGCAGTCAGACGTTTTTACACCATGTTTGTAAATCTAAACTTGACATAAACTCTAAACTTGTCCCTCAAATCTGATTGGTTGATTGGAATGTTCAAACAAAGATGATGATCCAGGAATATGTTGCACTCGGTGAAATCGGGTTCTGCCACTAATATGCTTTGAATAGCATATTAAAGTAAGATAAAACCAAGATAACAAGATACAAGTTCACTGGCTTTCTTAACTAACATAAACCAGCTGGTCTTTTTAACAGGTTTAGCAAGAACCACTAAATTGGAGCACGATATAACAGGAACATTGTCATTTACCAGATAAGCATTTATTGAAGTTTTAAAAGGAGTTACGTTTGCACTGAAGTATTTTTTTGTCCCCTGCAGTTCTGTGCATGATCACACTAATCTAAATCTCAGCAGTGTTTGTTGCCTGTTCATTCATAAATCTCTGAAGGACAGAGCAATCGCAGACACCTGGAAGCATTTATTCAGCTCCTAGCACACATAATTTCATTACTCAACACGGCTCAGATCTGGAGTTCACTGCAGCTCTGTACATGCCATGAATGATTTGCGGATGCACCAAAAAAGAAGAAAGCGAAAGAGAGAGAGAAAAGGGAAAAAAGTGAATTCGGCTGTAAAGCCGCCTGCACCCGTTCCACATGTGGAGGTTATTATATCCAATAGCTTTCTGCTGCAATTCAGCCTAGTCTCAGATAATCTCTACAAAATCACTGTCTTTACCAGTTCCTCTCGCTCTCTCTCCTCTCTTCCCCCATATTCTCAGTTTTATCTGAATCTTGATAATGATCTCTGTGCAACTGTGGCACTGCCAGTCTTGTTTAGGGGGACTTTTCAGACTTTAACTATCCTCATCTGTGCCACTATGATCTTCCTCTGCGGCATCAATCAAGAGCAGTTTCTCTCTGCCACCCAGAGATATATAGACAGAAATATGAAAGCAGTACAATTGCTCCCACCACATCCATTGTGGGTGTGTTTTTATATCATATGCTTTTAAGATCATTTGAAAATTTTGAGATATACCGCATTTAAATGCATTTATTTCTATGCAAGCAGTGCGTTAGGCAATCACATCTGTGTTCAAATCAAGGTTTGAGTTTGGCTTATAACACTCCCTGATCTTGTTTACCACTCTTGTCTCTGTATAATTCCTTGTCCTTTTTCCCCTTATCTGTAATTATAAACAAAGGCAGAGCATTTTAGACCACAAGTGAATTGTAGCTCTTTTCGTCGACTGTAGAGGCCTGCAGTGAAAGATGTCCTGGTGCGGTATCTTCTCAGTACTGCAGTCTGTTCGTATTCCACTGAGGGCAGATTATCATCCTCACAGGCATGCTGAGAACTCCTGCGGGGAACTGGGAACTGAGCCGGAGTTCCAAAGATGTCCAAAATGACATTGGGCAGACTGTTGTTTTACTTTGATATGTTTCAAATGCAAATCAGCTAATGGGTTGCACTATACACACACACACACACACACACACGCACACACACACACACGCGCACACACACACACACACACACACACACGCACACAAAAGTTTGCAAAAGATAAAAGACAATTTAATATGAATTACCAATGAGGTTCATTCTTGTGTTACGCAGCACATTTGAGCTTCCTCAAGTCTGTTCATGTACGTTGATCAATGTTTATATGTGAATAAAATGTGAATTCAATATCTGTTTAAATGGATTGGTTTTACAATCTCTTTATGAACATTTTGAAGTGTCAAAGTGGTAGGTGCATAGCTGTCAATGGAGGGACAGAAATTGCTCATTGTATTAAAAATATCTTAATTTGTGTTGCAAAGATAAAAAAGTTTGAAACTACATGGTATTCATGTAGCGATCTTGATGACTCTATCAGTGCTTTTTAATTGTTCTATTATGGCTATTTGAAATGTATTAATGTGTGGTGAAAATCACTGTATATGCATATGGACAAGATAATACCATATGTAAACATTGTCTCATATTGACTTTAAAGTTAGTTTCACTAATTATTATTTTTTATCAAAAGTCCCCATATAGATAGCAAGACAATGTGTGGCCACGTCCTCTTTTTGTCGTTTACGGGATGTGTGAGAGACTCTCCCCCATCCTCTAGGTTTGGTTGATCCTCACAGCTCCTGTTTGTCTTCGATTATAAGTACTGGCACAGGGTGTTCTCTGTTTGTTTCCTGGGGGGCATCAACGGCAGGTGTTGGCGTCTGTTGGGTTTTTAACTGTGATTGTGCTACAGGCGCTCTGTGAGGCTGTGCCAGTTCTGCTGGGAATTGCTGCTGCAAACAGGGTGCTTTGCTAAATAGGTTTTCGAAAGTTGCGCCTTGTCATCCCTGGGGAAGGAACTGTTATAAGCATACTTTTCATCGGGACGTCAGTACCGTGTCCATTGTGCTTAGTTAAAACTGCCGCAGCCTCTCTTAGAAAAAGGTGCTACAGATGAATTCAGCAGACTAGCAGTTCATACAGGTCAATAAAAATCATATTTTATGTAGAGGAAAGATAATTAACTTTTAAAGAGGGAAATAAAAAAGTTTTGCCAAGTTAAACACCAGGTTTAATGAGATCTAATCTATTCAGATGACAAAAGTCTGATTTTATTTCACTTCTGAAAAGACCATGAATTTATTGTTTATGCTAGTAAATGCTGGTATAGCTGTACACCAGACTATCTACAAGCTCAGATTCACTTTAGCTCTTGAGGTCGCATGTAATCCAAGACACATTTGTTCTATTTTTCAGATGTCTTGGACTATTAAAAGCCTGACAGCTGATTTGGCACGCATCTGCAGTGACGTGTACGCAGTAGGAAGTAGGAATGAGCATCAAGCCCTTGTGTAAACACAACGGGAAAGTAAAGTTTAGATTAGGATTGTCAAAACATTTCAAAGCGTCACAGATACTTTATATGTTTACATTTGACGCTGGTCCACTGGGAAACGTCTTTCGAGTTTCCGCCGTTTTCTCTGGTTGAGGATGCCATAAATGATACAGCACTGCTGTGCAGAAGAAGCCACCTTTTGTTCCCTTTGCAAGAACCACTCACTGAAGTATTCAGGTCTCACAAAGCAGCAAAGACACTCATTATATCAAGTGTAGTGCTCACAAGAACATATTCATTATTAAGTTTCTCTCTCACTCGCTCACTCATTCTGAAGGCATGGTTTTAGGCTAAAAGTGCCTTTCATCAGTGGTATTGTTTATTCGAGGGACAAAGAGCCAGGGCAAACAGCCAGAGTTACTGAAGAGGAAGACCGGCTCGTCCTTTGAACTGTCCAGATGCTCTTTGGATGAATCAGTGCATGTTTGAGAGGAACCAAGCTTTAAAGTTTAAAAGTCTCAAGTTTAAAAGTTTGTAGATAACGTTACACAATGAGTAAAGTTGTGTGATACTTGTTAAATTTTCACCATAATGTTCAAGTTACTTCAAATAAGTAAGGTGCATTACTTTTATTTACTGATAAAGACAAGTGAAAACCCCTTACTTCCTGATGTTGAGAGAAACAAGGGTATTTAATGCGTGAAAATGCATGAGCATGATGGCTATTTAGTTAGGTAGTGTGTCATGCTTATCAGTCATGCACAGAATGCAGCAAAGTTTTCTTATGCTCATTATTAGTGGTGGGCAAAATAATTGGATTTGCGCTGCGCTAGAGGGGGGAGAAGATAATTTGATCTGTTTTTTGTTAATTAAAATTTTTACATTTTGATCTTTTTTTTTTTCCCCTCCAAAAAGTTAGTAAATGCATTTTTTTTGCTGTGTTAATGCTGAATATAAACTTTGTCTTGTCTTCAACAAAAAAATACAACACACTAGGCTCATTGAAAAAACATGCCTCTACCTACATTTTTGCCCATTCACTGCAGTTTCCAGCTGAAATGAACACTATTTGCAGTAATACACCAACAACTGTTATTCCTTTTCACACAAATTATGATTACAGCAGCAGAATTATTGATTAATAAGAACTTATTTCACAGTGGTCCTAGTAACACTGTTATAGCGCATGATGTAAACTAATAAATGTTTTATGTTTGCATAATTATACACAGTGTATGAAAAACCAAGTGCTTAGTCAATAATTCAAGAAGGTCCAAACTTTCCAACTTGTACTTGACCTTATGAAAAAATAACAGTACTTGTCATTGTTACAACTACAACAAACAAACTAGAATGTGTTATAATGGGGATATAATTAAGACCATTGATGGCTCCTCACCATGCTTAGGCCAATGTTAACTTTTTTTATTATTTTTTTAATCTAGGCTGTAGCATGTGCTATGAAAAATAACTATAGCTACAACATGCCACAGTTGTAATATATATATTTAGTGAAAAATCTATTCCCTTAACATATTATCTATTATAAATTCTTAGTAAGTTGAAATTCACCACAATAAATTCAATAGAATGTGGTAAATTCTAGTAACTGTGATCATGGGCAGAGCAGTTAAAAAAAACAACTTTTATTTCTGTTGGTGCAGGATGACCAACAGTTTTCTCCTCTTTTCAAGTCAAGTCATCTTTATTTATACAGCGCTTTTTACAATGCCGATTGTTTCAAAGCAGCTTCACAGTGTTAACAGGAAAATAATGCAACAGATTTTGATTCAGTTGTACAGCCACTCTGGTGAAAACGGTGATGTTATCCGGCTAATTTCAATTATCATATAGTGTCAATGCAGGCAGATCAGTAATATAGTTGAAATTTAAGTGTTCCCAACTGAGCAAGCCAAAAGCCAAAGGCGACAGTGGCAAGGAACCAAAACTCCTTCAGGGCCAGAATGGAGAAAAAAACCTTGGGAGAAACCAGGCTCAGTCGGGGTGCCAGTTCTCCTCTGGCTGACGAACAAACAGTGTATGATTAGAATTCTGGCAACATTACAGATCAGAAGTCATATTAGATAAATAGATATTCGTTAGATTATTCGAAAGATTGGTGTCGTCACACCGAAGATGGGTTTTCATCAGTCTTTTTAGTTTATGTGGCTGCTTTAGATCAAGTTTGTCTTTCTCCATAGTGCCACGATAGGAACAAAAAAAAATTAATTAAAAAAAACGTACTTTAAAATTTACTTTTGGTGAATGTGTGCAGAGTATGCAGTGATTTGCATACCACGCATGCACAATTAATTATGATAATTATGATACCACAGTTGTTTGATACCACAATTTGTCACACAAAGTTATTTTGAAATACTAATGTGTATTGTGTATTTCGGGGTTGCGTGCTGTCTGAGGTGTTTTTGTGCGCGCGGTTCAGATCTGTCAGTCAGTGGAGTGAAATCGTTTTCATGGACAGAGGAAAGGTACTCCTCCTCAAAAACATACATAAATAAAGATACTTTTAGATGTTTAATTGCTATTTGGAGCATTGGGATCACTAGACAAGGGCTTAATTAACACATTTTTGTAAAAACCTCAAAATCATTTTTACTGCGCATGTAACGGAGGCCAGCTAGTAGTCGCTGTGCAAGTAAACCTCACTCCTCTGATCTCAAGAGACGCTCTATCGACTGACACTAGAGGTTGCAGCCTTTAGCCTCATTGTTAGAGTGTTCGACACTCATGCCGGCAGACCTGGGTTCGAGTCCTGCTTGGAGCGGAGTGGTTCGAACCGGGTTCGAGTCCCGCTAGGAGCGGGCAGTTTGAACAGGAGGGGTTACACGCATTCTGACTAATTTTGTCAGCACGGGTCACATATAATTAATAGCCTGATTCTGTGTTTCCATTGACCATAGTATAAATATGTCCCTGCCTGCACTTTTGTGGCTGTTCGAACACATTCAATCATTTGAGCGTTTACACTATGAAAGCAATCTGGTCAAATGCGACTACCTCTGGAAGTGGTCGAAAGTGAACAAGCTCAAATCGGTTCAGACCCCATTTACACCTGTATTTAGCGTCGTCCACTTGTGATCCGGCCAGAATTAGTTACTTTTAATGCACTATTGTTACACATCACTTCTTAATGTAATGTTCCCAAACAGTGGCTGTTGAATGACCCATCAACCAAAGTGATGGTCGTCTGCCTGGGGGACGGTGAGGGAGGAGAAGAGGATGCCAGCTCAATGCAACAACTGCAAGACAATTAATATTTTATCAGCTGTTATCATCCCCTGAATTTTTGAGTCTGTGTTGGCACATTTTGTTTTGTGACAGTTATGAGAACTGGGGTGACCAAGATCATGGTGAATAATTCAGATTCACCCACTCCAGACAGATTTGATTTCATTTATTCATTACATTTTTTTTTCTCCCCCTGCAGTTGCAAAACTGAATCACGGCTGTCAGCGGACTCGAGCCCATGCCTGCTACACTCTCGCCGAGAGCGTTTGAGCACTGGCTGCAGACCCCAATAGCATTTGATTTTGAGCGTTCACATTTAAGCTCAAAAGAAAAGAATCTCCCGAGGGATTCAGAAATGGAGGGAGACCCATCAGCTGTCAAGAGGAACTTAATAAACCAAATGAAAGGGGCTCAGGGGCAGAAGCAATAGAGAATAAAGTCCTCTATGCCTAGAGACACAATCATGTAGCTCAAGACCGTCTTCTTAAAGGAACAGGTCACCCAAAACAATTTAATTCATCATTTTACTCACCCTCATGTCCTTCCAAGGTGCTTTCTTTCTTTCATGGAACACTAAGCGGGAAGTTGCCCTAAGATTTTTGTATTTCAGTCACGATTCATTTTGTAAATAAGATATGTATTTCGTCCATAACAGAGGTTGTCTGGGCCACGAAATATGTGGATGAAATAGAAATCTCATTCACAGAATGATACATTTGTGAAGGATATGCATTTTGTGACAGTAAATCGTGCACACAAACATTTTGTGATCCAGACGTCCAGCTAACAAAATATGTTCAAATAATATTTAGCTAATGTTCCCATTAAGTTATGTTCTTTTGAATGTTCAATATGTCCATAAAAAAAAAAAAAAAAAAAAAAAAAAAAAAAGGATCTTGGTTATGCAAACATGTAAGGAACATTCCATTTTGCAAACGTGGGAGTTACTTTTGAAGTAAAATATTTCAGGAAAACAATGTATAGATAAATGTTTGTGTGCTAAAATTGAGAACATTATTAAAGATCAGATAACTTCTATTAATGTTACTGAAAGAACGTTTGCTCATAACTTTGAGAGAACCTTAGCGGAATAGCCAACGTTCTGGGAATGTTCCAGACAGATAGATAGATAGTGTTCTGTCAGAAATGAATATCCAGGGTTAATGCTTCTTTTAAATAACGTTTGACCTTTGACCTCACAGCTGTGTTTCAGCTTTAGTGCATAAACATAAGTCTGACCCCTCTTGGCCTTGAAGCAATGATTTTTACCTGTTCAAGTCCTCTGGGAAGTTCCTTCTTACGAGTTTGGAAATTGTAATCACAATGTGATGTGTGTGTGGAGTGATTTTGATCAGAAAAATATGGACGCATTGGGAAATTTGATCAGTAACTGAACAAAGAGAGGAAGAAATACAAAGACATTAATTGTTTTTGAAAACTCTGTAAAAGTAAAATAGTTTGCAGCGATTTATGTTGAAAATTCCAGTTAAGGAAATGACATGCATCAGTTGCTAATTTGATAAGAAAATAAGCTGAAAGGGAATCACGTCCAGGGATATGTAATGCATAATGTCGTTTCTTGCCATTTATTTCAGCTTTCAACATACAGTAACATAACTAGAGATATTAGTACAGCTTAGCGTAGCCTCGGCAGCTCGTGAATACAAGGATATCTCCTCTGATTTCAGAGCTTCCATGGCACAGTGAGCTGAATGAGTAGAGCGCATCAGTGAACGCAAGAAATCGTGTGTATGAGAGAGAGAGCGCATACATATTCACTAGAATCCGCCTCAAAGAGAATCTATTTGCAAATCCCCGACTGCTGCCTCCTGTATGCAGGACCATGACATTTCAACAAGAGGAGGGTCCCCATGGCTTTCAGGCTCGGGGAAAAAAATTATTTTGAGAGCCGTGTGTGCGCTGTGTTTGTCTCAATACATCTGTTGGAAGAACTGTAAATGAACTTTTTATTATTCATTCTTCCACGGCCGTCACTGGGTCCGGGAGGCCTGCGGTTTTCTGCTGTATTATTTAAATTTGTCCTGTAATGAGGAGGGGCGATCAGTTTTTCTATATCTTGTTCAGACCTGCCTGACACGTCTTTGTTTTCTCGCAGCTGGGGAGCCGTAACTGATCTTACAATCCATTTTTTTATAAGCACTCATTCAACTCTTTGAACATTTGAAATAGCTGGCGGTCTTTGATTGTGTGTGGTGTTTACATGATTTGGAACTGAGGAGCATATAAACAGTTTAGTAAAGATGCATTTCACATTTCAGGCCGCATATGCGCAATTCAGAATAAAAACACTCACATGGCGGAATGAATCGTGCTCTCGGCAGCTCTGAGCTTTTTAACTGTATAATCATATTCAGTGAAGCCTGATTAGATGTATAAGATTGAACACGACTCTAGAAAGGACAGACTAATTAGATTTGATTTGTAATAATGTCTGAGAAATTTCCATGTGTATCATAAAACAAATATAGATTGTTAATGTTTTGTTTGAATTTATAATTGTGGATTCAATGCCACTGAATATTTTTGTGCATGTCAGGAACATGCCTGGTTTATTAGTTTATTGTAGGTTATTTTTCTTCCCTTTGTCTGTATGAAATTACCTTTTTATGTTGCACATTCTCTTTACTGTAAAGGGGAAAAACTGTAATGTATACAAATAAACAATAAATGTATAAAATATAATGTAATTATTTAAAATGTAAAACGTATTTAAAAGTATATACACAAAATAATGGTTGTAATTCATTTTTATTTCTGCTTATTTAAAATGTAAAAAAAAAAAAATATTTCAGAGAATCTAATCACTGTTGAAAATAATGGGAATTACAAAATAAAATTAATTAAAAGTAACATTTTCTGGATTTAAAAAAATGGGCAGGAAATGTTCCTAATTATTGAAAAAATAATGTCAATAATTATTCTATTGTCTTTTTTTTTTTTTTTTTTTCATCATTTTGATTTTGGAGTGAAATGTATGGACTCTAAGTGGACGTGGTGATGGGAATAAAAAATATGAGATGGGTGGAAAAATTATATTACAATCGCTAGCAAAAACAATGCATTCTATTGTTTCCTGAAAGACTGCATTCACTCTCAAAAGCACTGAAATATCGGTTTGCAAGGGAATGCAGTGTGTTTGGGGAATGCAAAACCTTTGAAAAATATTTTTTCCTCCAATCCATCCTTTTTTTTTTTTTTTTTTTTTTTTTTTTTTTTTTTACCATCACCATGTCCCATTAGTGCTCAGTAGAAATGTGACCTGAACATGTTTTATATTATATATATTTTTTTGTCTTGTATGCAATTGTATTATATCACCGTTCTCCCGTAAAGACTTTAATGGCAATCTTTCCCCTTAAGGCTTAATCAAGCTCCAGACTCACACTGTATGCAATTAAAACTTACGAAAGTGACTCACAGGTCAAGCCAATTAGATCAATCAGACTCTTATTTGGAGCTGTTCTCTGCTGTTATGTTGAAGTACTGTAAGGTTTCAGGGTTTCAGAACGGTTTCATGCTTATCTGCGTACTTTCATCTTATCAGTCACATACTAAACCAGCACATTCTTAGAGTCACTTCCTTTTCCTGTGTATGGGAACAGGTGGATGTTAAGAGTTTTTTGTGTTTGTGTGTGAGAGAGAGTGTGTTTTGCCGGCCCACTTTACTATAGCCAAAAAAAGGAAGAAAGCTAGAAAGAAAACACAACCATCCATCATAAGCCCTGGTGTCAAAATTGGCCAAATAAAAAAAAAAAAAACAAGGTGTAAATAATGTGTGTGTGTGTGTGTGTGTGTGTGTGTGTGTGTGTGTGTGTGTGTGTGTGTGTACATGACTATTAGTTTGTGTGTGTGTGTGTCTGTGTTTGAGTTATTGTGCACCACTGGGAGATGTATGCCATAAAAACAGCAGCCATTTCCCTCACAAGAATATATGAGCGGTTGTACTTTACCCATAATGCTGTGCTTCAGTTAATGGAGCAGTGGGTCTCAGCTAACGACCCATAAACGACACAGGCCCGAGAAAGGCCATCTCCAGAACACACACACACACACACACACACACACACACACACACACACACACACACACACACACACACACACACACACACACACACACACACACACACTCTCTCTCAAAAAAAAACACTTTCCAAATAGGCTTTATGTCTCTGGAGTGCTATTCCGGTTTTTAATTTCTCTCCTCTTGTTCTGAAATCATTACGGCTGCATCTGAAACCGGTTCAGACATTACTTATGTATATAAATACAGCCCACTGGAAGTCTCTCTGATGTCAAGCTCTCATTAGACCACTAGAGGATGGAGAATAAAAGACAAGGTGAGAGGAAAGTGTATGTATCCATCCTCTCGCTAATGAAAGGAACTAATTAATGATGACAGCTGCACTCTGGCTCGTAAATAACGAAACCAAGGTCATCTCGGTACGCTGGTGTAAAAGGCAGAGCCTTCGGCATTCAGAAAGGCTCATTTGTTCTTTGAACAGCATAGTTCACTTCTAAGTTCAGTGAAGTCTCTAGCAATAGTATTTTAAGAAGAAAGTCAGAGGTCAGAACATTTTTCTTTTTAAGTAATTAATATTTTTATTTTGAAATTGTTTGAATACTTTTGAATGTATAGCTAATTGGGAATTAAATTCTCAGAGACATTTTTCAAAAAACATTAACAAATCTTAAAGCCACTTTCCACTTTTGAGCAGAATCAGAAGTGTATATTCTGCTTTAGGCTTCTAAATTACAAATTATAAAATGGTTAGTTCCAGTCCTTGATTCTGATTGGTCAATAGCTGTGTTTTATTCCTGCTTCACACAATGGTTCTGTGTATCATTGCACCCTTAGCAACCACTCTTAGCAGTGTAAATGTTGATATTGTTCACTGAAGCTTACTGTATTATGTAGAAGAGTATTGTGAGAGAGATTAAGTGACCGAGCGTATTACCTTAGCCTTAGCATATTCCTTCAGGTCAGTTCACAATAAACAAAAAAAAAAAAATTGAGTTTGGATGTCCACTGCGATTATCTTGTCCTATTAACAGTTGAGGGGTTTTCCAGTTGCATTAATACATTTATTTTAGCTTTAATATTTGTATTGTCTGGTAACCGTTTTACAAAAGCAATAAGCCCCGTGAACCCATGGTTTACAGTGAATTTCTAACAGCTAATGGAGTTTCAGGCACTCTTCTCCGCGGCATGCCTAACAACGCCCCTTAGCTGTTATGAATCCACTGTAAACCACAGCTTTTTGGGGGCTTATTGCGTTATTCTACACACATCCATGCTATTTTGCAGTTGTGGTCAGACACTGCTTTGCAATTATTTTAAGATCTTTGTCATCACCATGGTATAATCTCAGATCATTTCAGATAAAACGATACAAAATGGTGCCGCCGGGTTCGGTCGCCGTTCAGGTCGCTCCGCGAAGACTGTGCTTTTATTTACTATTTTACTTTCTTTTACTCTCGATTTTTACAAACTTATCAACTGCATTGATCTGCTATGACAGCAAAACTCTTTTGGACATTGGTTACCTCTACACTGGACTGTTTCAGGACACTTTCGCCGATCCTCTGTGGCCATCTGAGATTCTTCGGAACGCTGAGTTGAACAATGGACAGACGGGTCAACGGCGAAGAATCAAGAAACACCGTGGGAAACGCGCTGGGATACGCAACAGACTGAGGAAAAGGGCATTCAGCCCTCCTCTCCCGAGCATTCTTCTAGCAAATGTTCAATCCTTGGAGAATAAGATGGACGATCTTAGAGCCAGGATAAGTTTTCAACGGGTGAGGGACTGTAACATCTTTTGTTTGTCCGAAACATGGCTCACGCCCGCGGTCCCGGACACAGCTGTGACGCCGTCGGAGAACTTCTCTGTTTTTCGGATGGACCGAACAGCCGAGGCCGGTAAATCCAAAGGCGGTGGAGTATGCTTCATGGTCAACAAGAAATGGTGCGACCCCAGGAACATCACCATTCTCTCGCAATCCTGCTCGCCTCATCTTGAACATTTAACAATCATTTGCTGCCCATTCTATCTGCCGAGGGAGTTTTCTGCGGTCGTTGCGACCGCTGTTTACATTCCACCACAGGCAGACACAGGGCTGGCTTTATCTGGCCTTCATGATGTTGCCAGCGGCGTCATAAACAAACACCCCGACGAGGCGTACATTGTTGCGGGCGATTTTAACAAAGCAAACCTAAAGAAAGTCCTGCCAAACTTTCACCAGCACGTCTCCTGTCCTACACGAGGAGCAAACACGCTGGATCACTGCTACTCTCCGTTCAAGAACGCCTATAAAGCGCGGTCACTTCCAGCGTTTGGCAAATCGGATCATGCCGCCATTTTCCTCACTCCCGAATACAAACAAAAGCTCGTTCAGGAACCCCCGGTGAGGCGGGAAGTTAAGCGCTGGTCGCCCCATTCAGAGACCGCGCTACAGGCAGCTCTGGACGATGTGGATTGGGACATGTTCCGAGTGAGTTCAGCTGACGTAAGCGAGTTCACGGATGTGGTGCTCTGCTTCATCAACACGCTTACAGAGCAAGCCACGCAAACAATAACAATAACGTCCTTCTCAAATCAGAAACCGTGGGTGGACAATTCAATCCGCGCTGCAGTGAACACACGCACTGCCGCTTACAACGCCGGTCTCCTATCGGGGAACATGACTGAATACAGATCGTCCTGCTATGCTCTGCGACGTGCAGTTAAAGCCGCAAAGCTCCGTTATAAGGATCGAGTGGAGTCTCATTTCCAACTCAACGACTCGCTGCGCATGTGGCAAGGTCTGAGGTCCATCTGCTTTTTTGGATTTAAATCCTCTGCAGAGGTGAGCGCTGATCTGTCGCTTGTGAACGAGTTAAACTCTTTCTATGCTCGCTTTGACTGTAACCGCGGCAACGCGACTCCGCCAAGTGGCGCGTCAGAGGAAATTACTCAAAGCAGCAACAACCAAGTGATCTCTGTCTCGGAGGATGAAGTTCGGAGAGCACTCAAGCGTGTGGACGTCAGGAAAGCTGCTGGGCCAGATGGTATTTCAGGCCGTGTTCTGCGGTCCTGTGCTGATCAGCTCGCCGGGTTGTTTACATCTATCTTCAATGAGTCCCTCGCTACATCTGTGGTCCCCACCTCCTTCAAAAAATCCACCATCATCCCTGTCCCTAAGAACAGTAAACCCTCTTGCCTAAATGACTATCGTACAGTGGCTCTCACATCTATAGTCATGAAGGTCTTTGAGAGACTCATTAAAAACACTATTTGCACCTTCATTCCTGACACTTTGGACCCTCTTCAGTTTGCCTATCGTCCCAATAGATCGACTGAAGATGCCATCTCTCATGTCCTCCACTCCTCCCTCACTCACATCGACAGCAAAAGTGGGAACTACGTAAGGCTGCTATTTATTGACTATAGCTCAGCCTTTAACACCATAGTTCCCATCAAGCTAACCTCCAAACTCCTGGATCTCGGCCTGAATCCTTCTCTCTGCCACTGGATTGAGGACTTCCTCACTGGCAGGCCTCAGGTGGTGAGAATAGGCCAGTCCACCTCCTCCTCCATCACCCTGAGTGTGGGAGCTCCACAGGGCTGTGTCCTGAGTCCCCTGCTCTACTCTCTCTACACGCATAACTGTTTGTCCACACACAGCTCCACCTCTATCATCAAATTTGCTGATGATACTGTTGTCCTGGGCCTCATTTCCAACAACAATGAGACGGCATACTTGGACGAGGTGGAGCATCAAACATCATGGTGCCAGGACAACTGTCTCTCTCTAAATGTTGGCAAGACCAAAGAAATGATTGTGTATTCAGGAAGAGACAGCAACGGACATACTCCCCCCTCATGATCAGCGGGTCACCAGTAGAGAGAGTGAGCAGCTTCAAGTACCTGGGTGTAAACATCTCCGAGGACCTGACCTGGACTGCTCACATTCAGACACAGGTGAAAAAAGCCAGGCAAAGACTGTATCACCTGCGCCAGCTGAGGAAATTCAGGGTTTCACCAGCTATCCTGAAAACTTTCTATTTAGGGGCGATAGAAAGTGTATTAACTCAGTGCATCACAGCGTGGGATGGGAACAGCACCAGTCATGACCACAAAGTCCTGCAAAGAGTCGGTAAACATCCGAGCGTATCTCAGGGTCAGCTCTCCCGTCTCTGCAGGACGTCTACACCAAATGCTGCAAAGGTAGAGCTACTAAGATCATCAAGGACTCTAATCACCCTGCAAACCCTCATTTCACGCTGCTGTCATCTGGTAAGCGCTTCCCGAAGCCTGATGGCCAAAACTGAGAGACTCAGGAGGAGCTTCTTCCCCCAGGCCATCAGACTCCTGAACTCAGTCACTTAACATCACGTGACTTCACTTCAGGATAAACATCGATACACTGACATTACACTGCACTTTCTGTTCTCGTTGTTACTGTGTAACAACCTGTTATAAACCTGTTTGCACATTATACTCTTATACATTTGTTAACCACATATTTATAAGTCTACAGTTTACTCACTGCACAGCTTACCTCACTTATTTTATTCCACTTCTTTATTCTCATTTTTTTACTTTTTCTTCTTCTACTTGACTTGATTTATTTATATATATTCTACAGATATATATATATATATATATATATATATATATATATATATATATATATATATATATATATATATATATATATATATATATATATATATATATATATATATATATATATATATATTTTTTTTTATTCTATTTCTATTATAATTTCCTCCTTGTGTTTTTAACTGTGAATTTGCACTGTCCATGGAGCGGACCTGTTTCCATTTCACTGCCGGTTGTATATTCTGTATATAATTGTGTATGTGACAAATAAAACTCTTGAATCTTGAAATCTTGAATAAAACCTTTTATAAATGGCATGTAAAATGAAAAACATGGCTGATTGCTTTGCATGTCAAAATAAGCTGCAAAGTGGACTTCTATGGACGATAGTTAAAGGGATAATTATGTCATTGTTTTTGAATGTATTTACAACGTAAACTGTGTAGGAGACTAGCACAGACTAGAACAAAATTGTTGAATATAAAGTCGTTATTTTTTGTTTTTTGCACACAAAAAAATATTCTCATCGCTTCATAAAATTAAGGTTGAACCACTGTAGTCACATTGACTATTTTAACAATGTTTTTACTACCTTTCTAGGCCTTGAAAGTGTTAATTACATTGTATGTCTATGTGGGGTCAGAGAGCTCTTGGATTTCATCAAAAATATCTTAATTTGTGTTCTGAAGATGAATGAAAGTCTTATGGGTTTGGAATGACATGAGGGGGAGTAAATAATGACATAATTTTCATTTGGGTGTAGTAAGCCTTTAACTACACATGTGCTTTAGATGCTGTGAGTAGTTTGTGTGTCTTTCAGAATTATACAGTTTAGGGTTCGTTCAGACTTTTAGACAGACTAGCGTGTGTTTTACGGTCCTCTGATTGCTGTATGATGATCTCACTGTAAAGGAGAAGCTCTTTCTCTTTCTCTCACCTGTAATAGAGTCATCCAGCATCATATGGTACACCAGCAGACTCAGACAGAGAGAAATGACTTTATCCCTGTTCTCTGGCATGAGCTCTGGCTCTCTTAATCAACACCCCCCTGTGCTCCTGAATTAGATTCACACCTGTTTTGATTCCATTTGATACCCTTTTCTCATTACTGCGGAAATAGATGGCTGTGTGTGTGTCTGTGGATTTGTCTGCATTGTGAGGATCAACCAATTCACCCCATGAGGTGAATGGCTTAATAAATATACTAAATAACATCTTAATGAAAATCGAAAGATGCAGAATGGTTTGTGAGAAGCTTATGGGATAGAATATATCATTAGCTCTGTAAAAACAAAGTCATGTGTTTTTATAGATCATTTGTTTGTGTTTGTGTGTGTGTGTGTGTGTGTGTGTTCATATTTTACTATCCCGGTGGGGACTGAATCCACACTGACTCCTGGGGACTCGTGTAAAAATTGAGAAAAAACCTCCTAAATTGAGGTCCCCATGAGGGGGAACAAGCTTCTAAGTTTTTTTTTTTTTTTTTTTTTGAAAATGTAAAAATGCAGAAAGTTTTGTGTGATGGGTAGGTTCAGGGGTTGGGTTAGTGTAAAGGGAGAGAATATACAGTTTGTACAGTATAAAAATCATTATGTCTAAGGGAGTTTTAACACCTATAGATATTTGTTTTGTTCCAGACTAATTTGTTACAATGTTGCATTTTCTTCTTGGTTCGTTTCGCTTTCACAAGGCAACCTTTCAAAGCGTACCAAAATGTGTTCATGCAAGTCACATGAGAGTGCAACTGTCCTCTTATTGGTCAGAGTTTCCTCATCCATCAAGATGATTGACAAGTTCGCTCCATGAGGTTATTGTGGCTTTATTTGTAACTGTAGAGACACACATTATACGAATGTAGCCGTCATTCCCGCTGTTAAATTAACCCAGAGTTCGTTTGCAATCAGGCCAAGATCTTGGAGTGTTTGTTTTGGTGCAGATCTGAGTGCAATTGCCCTTTTCATATATGCCTGAACGAACCGAATCAAGGGAGAAAAATGCACTGGGTTCCGAAACAAATGCTCAGGTGTGAAAGCGTGAAGTCCCCTTACAACATGTACAGGTTTGGTTACACTTTTTAATGTCCTTACTTATTATAAACATTATGAGAACTGTCTAGTGATTTAATTAGGCTTATAAATCGACCAAAATGTGTTTTTTTTTTGTTTTTGTTTTTGTTTTTCTAGTGTTTTGCACATTTCTGTGATGGGTAGGTTTGATGTAGGGAGACAGAAGATACAGTTTTTACAGTATAAAAATCATTACGTCTATGGAATGTCCCCATACAACATAGAAACCTCTGTGTGTGTGCTAAAGTTTGTAGCCATTTGTCGGCTGACTGCAGAGCTGAATGCATGATGCAAATTATTCCCAAACATGAAAGTGCGTGCTCAGACAGGTCCTGCGGAGGAATCTTGTGGTGCTCTGCAGAAACACTCACTAAACTGTGTCCCATGTGTACCAGACTCCATTCAGGACAGTCAGAAAGCACTTTTGGACTTTAATAAATCCCTGTATTCAGTTAGATGTTCTCTCTTTAGGTTCTGATACATTCTTCTCTTATATAGAATGCAATGAACAAGTGATTGTATTAGAGGTGCCTGTAACACTGATACGTGATGCCATTATATATAATGCATTCTTAATGCATTAAATACATTCCCAATGCTTTATAATACAGTCTAATGCAGTATTTTAGTATTTAATATTTCATTTTGCATCCTTCTCAGATGATGATTTTTTTTTCTAATGAGAACTTAAATAGTTAAAATCACTAATATTTTAATAACACTGTTAAATGTAATCCTTATCAAATTAAATTATTGTGCATTATAATTATATATGTTGGGTCTAAATTCACTGTAAATTCACATTTAGTAGTTATTTATTTAGTAGTTATTTATTAAACCAAATATAAAACTGTAATATTGTTGATTTACTGGGGTTGGCTAGATTTTTTAAATCTTTTTTAAAGATGTCCCTTATGCTCAGCTGTTTTTTACAGTAATAATCAGAAATGTTTCTTGTGTGACACTGAAGACTGGAGTAATGATGCTGGAAATTCATCTTTGATCACAGGAATAAATCACATTTAAAGATATTTAAATAAAAAAGACATTTTAAATTGCAATAATATTTCACAATATTACCATTTTTACAGTATTTTTGATTTAGTAATTGCAGCCGTGGTTAAGAGACTAAAAAATCGTACCGATCCCAAACTTTTGAACGATATTGATCATGTACAAGAACATGGCATTACAAGGCATTATAAAGACATTTTAATGCATTATAATGCATACGTGGGTTGTTTTAACCCAGCGATTGAGTTAAATGTTTGCTTAAAACAACCCAATCACTGGGTTAGTCCATTTTCAACCCAATTTGGGTTGTTTTTAACCCAGCATTTTTTTAGAGTGTAGCTCAAATAAAGTCATCCATTTCTGCACAGGGGTTTTATAACAAGAGCTGAACAGAAATGGATTTGCCTCCATCCTTAAATGAAGTGCTCGACAGACCTCCAACCAGAGTTGAGAGGTGGATTATGGGTAGGCGCTCAGCCAAACACTTATAATCTTGCCTTATGACATTGAGATTTAACGTGTTTAATAAGCTCGTGAGGGCTGTTTCTGGTACCCAGGGGAGCTGTGGAGAGCAGATATGTGTGTGAGCGACATAAGATCGGGCTCTATTCTTTAGTCAAGTGGCCATGAAGAACAGTAGGAAATCCCCTTCCCATAACACACAATAAATCTCCGCAAAAAAACTGAGCCGAGAGAGAGAGAGAGAGAGACGCATACAGCAGACATGAAATGTGCCCTCAAGCTTAAAAAACTTTATTACTTATTATAGTTTTTTTTCTCCATTCTGTCACCTGATGGAGTTAGTTGGGGACACTTAATATTCAATAGTATTATTGACTTAGTGACCTGCACTGACACTATTAGATTAGAACTGAACTGAGCTGGATGATGATATCATTGTTTTCTGCAGAGCTGCTTTATAGCCGAATTAAACTAATTTAATAATTGATGATCTTTACAACAGAACTGAATCAACACTGAATTGATTTCAGCTGAACAATGACACTAACAATTCTGTTTGCATGACTGAATCATCATTTTCCTGTTGTTCAACGTAAAGCTGCTTTGAAAATCTGTATTGCATAAAGCGCTGTAGAAATAATGGTGACTTGACTATTGTTTAATTGTTCAATGTATATAAAAATTTTTTTTAATTGTTTAATTTAGTATAAAGTACACAATTAAAAATAGTTTATACTGAATTTTTTTAATAAAAATAATAAGTATACATTTATACACATTTATTAAATTTTTTCAATGTTCATTTAGCTATTTTTGAGACTGGACTGTTAATTGTGTTTGTGTCTTTAAAAGAAAACGTGAGTTATGTAAATAAACCATTTTAAAATAGTTTATACTATTTTTTTGTAACTGTAATATATTATAATTTAATATAAAGTACACATAATTATGGGGCTTGACTGTTTGCATATGTATAAGGAAACATGAGAATGAACAAGCAGAAATGTATTATATTTTAATTCTTCAAATAGTTCAAATATTAAATTAATCATTGTTAACCATGTGTACTTTATATTAAATTGTATTGTTATTACAATCTAATAATTATTACAATATCTATTACAATATAATAGATAGATAAAATACATCCTTATGTCTATTTTATATATATATATATATATATATATATATATATATATTAATCATGGCATATATATATATAGGCTTGTCCGTTAAAAGTATTGTGTTTGTGTATTTAAAAGGAAACGAGCAGAAAGGAAGACAAGAGTGAGAAATGTCTACTTAAATGGCTCTAGAATGATGAATGAGGTGGTGTGTTAATTGTCCGGGCGTCTGAGGTGATAAGGAGGAAGTGTGTCCTTTCTCTCTCTCCCTCTTTTGTCACACACTGCTGTGTATTTATGGCACGAAGCAATTTTGGTGATGAAATATTTATGGCAATCACTCTCAGAGTAACATGGGAAGCCGGTCAATCATGAGAGCCCAGCACAATGTTCATCTCCTGAGGGAAAAAAGACACATATCAGTGTCTGCACAACAGTGTGTGTGTGTGTGTGTGTGTGTGTGTGTATGAGACAGAGAGAGTGAGAGTGCACTGCTTGAAGAGCTCAGAAATGAAAACATCTTTAATTTATAGGAATTGTAACCCAATTTGAGGGAGGAATTTCCACTGTTTATACAGTGTCAATACTGTTTTAGCTCATTTGACTGGGCTGTTTGGCTGAGGGACATTTAGCCTGGATATTCGGAGCACAAAAGAAGGTCAGACACTAAATATAATCCAG
The DNA here is from genome assembly GCA_018749465.1 of Paracanthobrama guichenoti. NCBI lineage: Eukaryota > Metazoa > Chordata > Actinopteri > Cypriniformes > Gobionidae > Paracanthobrama > Paracanthobrama guichenoti. The sequence continues at coordinate 28,506,585 of CM031956.1, forward strand.
GCTTCTGCCTCAAACAGTATCTGTCACCAGCGTGACAGACTTTATATAACACTCTGTTTGAACCAGGCTGAACCAGGTGAAATAGCCAATCAGAATCATTTCTGTGTGAATTATTATTTTTTTTTTTTGACCAGTTGGGTGTAGCTCACTGCGTGGAATGAAATGCAATAAAAATAAAAACCGAGTAACTGACTGTGGCAAGGAGGAACCGTGGGAATGGTCTAGGCCTGTGGCACGAGTGCTAATGAGCATTACCTACGCGCCACACCGGTCTCGAGTGTCACGGAGGAGCTCCGGAAGGATGAAAGTGAGGACAGTGAAGGACGAGAGAGGACCAGACCTGGACTAATTTGGTTGTTTTGTGTTAAAGCATGGAGGTTTGACTGTTTCCACCTCCTCCTTCCCTTATGAACGAACTTCGTTACATACGAAGCCCAGGAGGAAGGAGGAATGTGCTCTACCTCCATGGACACTTGAGGCTATTTATGTTGGTGTTTTGTGTTAGTTTAAGTGGCAGTCGTCTGATTTACTTTCAAATTGTTGTTTGTTTATTTTATAATTAAGCATTATGTTGAACGTTCACCGGTTCCCGCCTCCTTCTTCCCTTATAAACAAACTTTGTTACATTGACAAAATGCATAAATACTCAAATAATCTACTATATTTGACCAAAATGTGCAGTACATAACCAGAGCACACTGCATGAGAAACTGTATCCCACAATGGAATGCTCTCGACTTGACCCTCAATTTTCAGTGTGAACCAGATGTAATATCACCAACGCATGTAGCATACTGTTTCAGACACTATTTAAAAATAGTTTAACTCATGCAGTATATAATGCACAGTATGCAGTAAACATAGGTCATAGGTTCGATTCCCAGGGAATGCATGAAAAAAAATCATGCATTGTGAGTCACTTTGGATAAAAGTGTCTGTCAAATGTATAGATGTAAATATAAGTTATCCGATGCATACAGAAAATTTGCACACTATACATACTGCAGAAATAGCACCTGTAGCATGGTAGTATTTGAAGCCTAACCGCTCTGTGTTTGTGAAGCGCATGTGAGCGAGAGAGATGGTGAAAGGGGTGGTTTGGAGTTCAGTTTTGATCATCAGTCCGTGGTAATGCCTCTGGCTTTTTGACAGTGCCAAGACTCACAAACACATTCCCCTCACGAAAGCCGACACTCCTGCGGACGGTCGGAAGAGCTACAGAGAGAGGCCTGGTCTCCATCACAGCTCCTGTTGGAAGGTGTCTGTAAGTCATGACCGCCGGAGAGCACTCGGCCAAACCAAACTCCGGCGAAACAAGTGAGCGGATTGTGAGGTGCGGATGAAATGCACATCCGTGGAATTTTCGAGCTCATGCATTCCCGCCTGCACAATGCCTCCTTTTCACAGGTCTGCTCTCTCGGTCCCACCTGCATAAACCGCAGCGAGATCAGCCTCTCCACCCTGAGCTGACAGAGCTAAATAAACACACAGCTGCTGGTGAATGAACACCGGCCAGTAATGGCTTTTAATTGATTTGTAAGGTGGCTGGATTGCAGCGCTGTTGCATTATTGATCAGGCCGAGGTCCAATCGTGGGTTCAACACTGGATCGTTTGAGCACGCTGATAAAAAGGCTCAGGCAGTGAACAGGAACTTGAGATTCAGTATTTTTCCACTGTCTTCAGAGAGCATATGTGAACAGCCTTGAAAATGCAGTTCTTTTGAGACTGAAAGCTTTTATAGTGGCTTGGAAACAAGGGGTGAAGGGAAAATGTATAATATAGTACTGTATTTATAGAGGTGAGGCATCTTAAAAACTTCTCCTGACATGATACCTCAAATTGTGCAGCTTGTTACATTTACATTTGTATTTGACAGCTGCTTTTATCCGAAGTGATTTATCAGTGGTTTTGATTTCAACCAGCATACTCATAAATGGGAATTTAACCTATGAACTTGTTGAATAGAACTTACTAAGCAACTGAATCACATGGCAGGCGTTAAAAGAAACAACAAAGAAGATTCAAGATTCAAGAGTTTTATTTGTCACATACACAGTTATATACAGAATATACAACCGGCAGTGATACCCTAGCAACACCCTAGAAACCACCCAGATCACCCTAACAATGCTATAGCAACCACCTAGAACAATGTGGCAACTACCTTGTGATATTTAAGGCGGACGTACACTGTGCGAGTTCGGACACTCGAGAGGTCATGAGATATTGCACATAGTATGAGTCAAAAGCTGGTACACGGCACGACTACGTACGGTGAGCCGGAGGCAATTACGAGGTGCTCGTAACATGCTCGGCTCCTCTAGCAATTCCTCTCACACGCTGCGAGCCGCGACCATACGACTCGTGAGTGAAAAAAATCATCTGCGAACTCGTATGACAGCAAAAGTCGTACAGTGTATGCACAGCTTTAGCCCAGTTCTAGGCAGAAATGTTTCCCAAAGTATAAATAAACTCCAACATGTCTTCAGCACACTTTAATGCAATGCTCCTATATATCAGCCTCTCTCTCACTCACTCACTCACTCACTCACTCACTCACTCACTCACTCACTCACTCACTCACTCACTCACTCACTCACTCACTCACTCACTCACAAAATCCTTTGGAACCATATGGAACTTGGAACCATATGGAACATTCTGTGCTTTCGAATATAACTTTTAAGAGTTGAGCAAAGTGTAAAAACATGTTGTGTGTGTGTGTATGTGTGTGTGTGTGTGTGTGTGTGTGTGTGTAAAAAGTGCTGTGAATAAATGAGAAGTCACATATATGTGTGTGTGTGTGTGTGTGTGTGCGTGACAGAGAGAGAGGGGAGGACTGCTTGACTGCTCTAATCCCTTCATTCCTTTTGTTTGCCACTGCAGATAGAGTTCAGATGTTTCTTCTCATTTGTCTTGGAGCTGAGCATAATCTGTCTCTCAGGCTTTATTCTGTCTCGGCTCGTCTCTGGATCACAGAGCTGTGAGTTCCTCCCTTCTCAAACGCTGTCAGATCACCACAGCATGAAGTTAGTATCTTACACAACCCTCATCCCTACTTAACTTTACCATCTCATCCCCCTGCTGTTAATATAACACACACGTTTCTCTCGCTTACCTCCAAGAGGAACATTTTAATGCTCAGAGGTTGCTTTTTCATACCTCTGAAGACTTAAGTTCTGTTTCAGAACTTTGTCTCAGTTGCTTCTCCTACAATTAATTTCATACAGTGAGAATGTAGATGCACAGTATAAAATCAATGTGAATAGCAAAGAACTTTTGGATGAATCTGATGTTGAAATATGAATTTTGTTCACAGACATTGGTGTTTTGGCAAATCTGAGCACAGTTTGAGACACGTGAGGGTCTTTTCTTAGGAGACTTTGTCAACAGTCTCCATTTGATCCCCATTTAGTATAATTGCCCACTGGGAGAAACAACTGTGATACAGGATCTAATTTGTATCCTTCCTTAAGCTTTGATGAGAAACATTTCAAATCTCAGATGTTTCATTGCAGACTTTGATGTATTGATGTATGTTAGCACAGTTTGAGACGTGAGTTTATTTGGGGGTATTCGTCCTCTTTCTTTATCTCTCTTTAAACGTATTGTTGTCTAGGAAAAACAACTGAGATAACAGACCTTATGTTCCTAGAGGAAAATGTAATTGCTCATATATTGCTCTTTTCATATCTCAGGAGACATGATGGTGTTCTCAGTTATTTCTTATTTATTTATCAATATTGTCTCAGATGTTTCTCAAAGTCCAAATGAGAAATAAAAATAGACAAATCGTTGTCTGATAATTTGTGCTCAGGTATCAAAGTCTGCAATAAAAAACATCATTTGATATGTGATATTGCTCTGAGTAGCAGTGCGATATGGCTACAAGTGATAGTGTTTATACAACAGTTTGATTGCACAAGTGTGTAAATAAATAAGAAACAACAATGGCGTGTCTTTAAAAACCCTCTTTTGGTACTTCCGTCTGCCATGGATTCAGTTTGACAGCTGAGCCCAAGCCTCTGTTACTAATTCTAAATTGTGACTTTAGAACTAATAACGAAGGGACGCTGAGTTCATTGAATTCGCACTGGGCACTCAGCACTCATGCAATGTAAGCAATGACGCACATCCGAGTGAATGAGACAGAGGGAAGTTAGCAAGTGAAGGGTATAATAAAAACGAACTGGAACTCAGCATTTGTTCTTTTAACAGTTAAGGGTATTTCCCATGACAGCGCTATTGTCAATCCATTTGTAAGTTGCATCTTGTTTACAACCTTGTTTCAGTCCCTTTCAAGATAAAAGTCTTTGCTCCTGACTCACTTGTGTAATCTAATGGTGTGTCGAAATCACAATCACTACGGACCCTTTCTCAATAACAAATAGGCTACGGCATGTTATTTATATAAAATATTATTTATTGGAAAATAATATTTAAATAAACAATATTAGCCATTATAAAAGTATAAGAAGTTTGAACAATAGGAAATAAACAAGCAAACAGTTCAGTCAAAAAACAGCAGTGTGACCGGATTTCACTTAAAGATGGGGTAAGTGATTTCTGGTAAACAATATTTAAAATCACCAAAACAAACACGCCCCTATTTTGATGGCTCTACCCCACACATACGTACGCAACACAGACAACGACTATATGGCAGAATATGCTGTGCCAGCCGGTCGAGGGTATGATATCATCAATAAGTGAAAGCAATGCATGGTACTGCAGTAATCCAGGTCGAATGTTCAATGAAAAAGTCATCCCTTCCAACACAAACACAGTTCTCATGAACAACTCGGTAGCATGAGGATGAACATATTACAGTTATGACGAGATTAGAAGGTTATATCGGTCACTTAAAGAGGAACCAAAAGAAACAAACATATATTAGGAGTATATTATCTTACTGTTTGGACACACTTTGGGAGCTGACACTTGAAGCAGACAGCGAGGAGGTTTAGATGCTCCAGGCATATATGGTGTGGAAATGAATGGGTCTTTATCATCGCTGAAATGAACGACCATATGATTACAAATGAACAAACAAGCATATTCAAGTAAAAGCCAGCATATATTAGTTCTGTGAAACAAAACAAAACCAATGTTACTCGCCTATTGAGAAGAAATAAAGCAACCTCGGTGTCTGATTGCAGGCCTTAGCACTCCTTGAGTTCTCTCCAGCGCTGAAAAGCTGATACTTCTTGCCTGATCGTAAGCCTTCTTTTGTTCCACACACATTTTCCACTTTTGTTTATCTGCCATCTCTCTCTTTCTGTCGTCGCTCGGCTAATGTCCGTCCTGTGTGTCGTGTCTTTTGAATAATGACGTGCACTGAGCGCTCTCTTCTCACTATCATTAGTAGACACGCCCCTTACTGCTGATTGGCTACAAGTTTGTTTTGGTACTCTGCCTGAGGCAAATTTACTAAAGCATTTTTTAAATAACACTTACCCCACCTTTAAACATAAAGTTATGAAACAGCACCAACAGTGGGCACGTGAGCATCACGGAGCAATGGAAGAAGGTGGCCTGGTCTGATGAATCACATTTTCTTTTACATCACGTGGATGGCCGGGTGCATGTGCGTGACGTTACCTGGGGAACACATGGCACCAGGATGCACTATGAGAAGAAGGCGAGCCAGCGGAGGCAGTGTGATGCTTTGGGCAATGTTCTGCTGGGAAACCTTGGGTCCTGCCATCCATGTGGATCTTACTTTGACACGTACCACCTACCTAAGCATTGTTGCAGACCATGTACACCCTTTCATGGAAACAGTATACTCTGGTGGCTGTGGCCTCTTTCAGCAGGATAATGTGCCCTGGCACAGAGAAAAAATGGTTCAGGAATGGTTTGAGGAGCACAACAAGAAGTTTGAGGTGTTGACTTGGCCTCCAAACTCCCCAGATCTCAATCCAATCAAGCATCTGTGGGAGGTTTCTGAACAAACAAGTCCGATCCATGGAAGATCTTACAGGACTTAAAGGATCTGCTGCTAACATCTTGGTGCCAGATACCACAGCACACCTTCAGGGGTCTAGTGGAGTCCATGCCTCGACGGGTAGGGCTGTTTTGGCAGCAAAAGGGGAACCAACACTAATAGTTAATATTGAGATCCCTGGCTTTTGAGTGCAGACTTTACCAGCTAGCAGGGAATACCTGGCAAGGTTCAAGTTATGAATAAACATTTTTCCAGTAATGTTAATAGAACATTTATTCAAAATTATCTGGTCTTTAATAATGTTCTCAAAATGTACGCACAAAAACATTTATCTATACATCGGTTATGGAAAGTTTTTTTTTTTTTTTTTTTTTTTTTACATTTTAGATGGACGTTCATCTAACATTTAAAAAAAAATGTTGCTACCCATTTCAGAATGTTCAAAGAACGTTCAAAAATAACAATTCTATAGTATGTTTGCAAAATAGAATGTTGCAGAATAGAATGTCAGCATCACCAAGAACGTTCAGAGAACATTCAGAAATAATGATTTCATAACTTGAAATTGGGAATGTTAATAAAAGGTTGGTTGCTATAGGTTGGCAAATCTGGATGATTGGAGAAAAACCTGAGAAGCGGGAAACTTCCCCATTTGATCTCATTGCTGTCGAGAAGAAACAACTGACACTAAAGACTGGTGATTTTTTGCCGGGTGGGATCCGATGCAGCTGAACTCTCCCTTCGAGTCTCAGTGTGGAGTCATTCTCTCCTAAGACTCTTTCTACCTCACAGGCCTTTAGCTCCTCGCAGGAGCCATAGGAACTCCAAAAGCCATAAACCTCGACATTGATTAGATGAGTCTGTGCAGCGGAGGGGAGATTGTTTCCTGATGGGCGGCAGAATCAACCAGGAGGGGCCGGCAAACCGGGGACACAGCAGCATCCTGAGCTGCCCTTTGATGTGCCTGATGAATGCGGATCAACAGGGAGTCAGAGAGAGAGAGAGACAGGCAGGGAGAGCTCTACCTGCTGGGGATCTCTAAAGGATTGATTCCCTGTCGCTGCAGCCTGGATGGTCGGAAAGAAAAAGGAAAAGCAATAGAGAAAAAGTGAGCTTAAAAGAACCAACAAAGGCCGGCCACTTAGCGCAGTTCACTGCTGTGCTCTGGCTTCTAGAAAATTCACTCTTTCTGTCGGTGTCACCAGGTGAACAGAGAGCATGCTGGGAGCCGCGGACATGTAAAGCAGTCTTTCAACGCAGCACAATTACCAAGAGAGGATTTGTATTGAGTGAATGGTGGTGGTCTGTATTTGTTTTTCTGAAGGATATCACTTATCTATCCGTGTGTAGAGGTAAATGCTGAGTGGAGGTTGGGATACTTGAGCGGAGGTTGCTCTCACTGCAGTCTTGGGCAGCTCAGTTGATTGTGAGGGGGGAAAAAAGTCTTCCTCCAGTGTCTCAACACACATAAAACAGTTAGTTTAAGCACAGAACTGCCGTCCCCTGAGAATAATCCTCGCATGTAGATTTAATATCGCAGCCCATTACTGACACTTATTTATACGCTGGTAAGTTTAATAACCTCAGAGTGGCTCTTTCTCTGTCTGTCTCTCCTCGCGCTTCTGTCTCCATCTATTGGTGACTTTTTGCATCTCTTAAGCTGAAATGGAAATTCACCAGATGAGCTAAACACACTCTCTCACACAAGTACACAGTTCTTTTTGAACTCAGAATGAGCTTTTCTTTTTTTTTTTTTTTTTTTCTACAATGAAAGTGAACTGGGATGGGGGCTTTCAAGATCCAAAAACAATAACAAAAAATAGCATTCACCCTCATGTCATAGTTAACCAGGAGTGCATTTCCCATAAACAAATTAACTTGCTGCTTAACCATCATAGTAAAATGCATCATTGGGGAAAAGAACTAGCTAGTCACAAGTGTTTTCCTTGAAAAAGTTTCCCATAGTAACATGTTCTCACCTCCATTGTTGAACCAAAAATGTAGGAACATGTGCAGATGGTAGAATATTAACCATTAATAACTTAGATCGCAATTAATGTCAGATTATTATAGTTCATTTACACAAAACAACAGTTTAAGCAGTATATAATTGACGTACACTTTATACATGCAGTTCAATCAGTCCACAACATAATTTCTCTGATATGATGCAGGAACAAACATGGCATCTGATGACTACTTCATTATTTTTGCTACCTGCCATTTTGCTTTATTTGATGTTTGATTCATCCTGGGTTCCCTCTATGTCATACTCCAGGGATCCCTTACACATTTATGCACATGCTCACTCTTCAAAAACAGCACATGAGCAACATGTCATACTAACAAGAAACTATGATTTTAATTACAGGTCAAGAGCTGTAGTTCCAGCCACACAAGTTTGCCATGCTGTTTGTTTGTTGGGACTATATGGTTTTGGGAAACGTTAGTTGATGTTAGTAACTTGCGACCGTAGTTGCCTAACAGTGCTTTAGGGAAACATCCATGTGCGACTTTATTTCCTCTGTGGAACACAAAGTGTTACCAAAACATCATCTTTTATTTGAATGGTCCCTTTTGAACATTGTTGACTGAAAGTTACTTTGCAACTACTTGTCAACTAAATCTCATTAGAGTATGAGACTGTCTGCTTAATCTCTGCAAACTCTTTATTGTGATGGTCCTCCAACAGACAATCTACTGACTATATATAAGTAACTTTGCAACTACATGTCAGCTTATTCTAACCCCCTACCATTCTACTAAAACTCTAATGAGAGTTAGACATGTAGGAGCAACGTTAATTATAGTCAACAGAATGTGTCAAAAGGGCCATCAAGATAAAGTGAAACCGATGTTTTGTTTTGGGTTTTTTTGTCAATGGGCTCCAATGTTGTTTGGACCCCAACATTCTCCAAATGCAAAGAACAAAAAGAAAGCCATAAAGATTTGGAATGACACTATTTTTGGTGGACTGTTGTTTTAAGTCTTGTTTTTTATATTCCAAGTCTTCTGAAGCCGTATTTATCTTTGCGTGAGACAAATAAAAATTTAAATAATTATTTGCTAAAAAAAAATCTTTCCCTCTGCTGTAGTGCTCAAATTTGCATGCATTAAAATATGATACACTGTACCAGATTTTACGTCAATAATGCACAACTTCATTGCATTTTGCATGTCTTGTGACATTCCTGCTGTTGAATTTAACTTACAAGCATACTGCCAAGCGGCCTTCAGTTTCATATATCCTGCAGCTGAAAACATATAATTTATATATTGCAGTAACGTGTCAGTAACATATACAACAGTGCTGAGAAAACTTTGACGGAGCAAAACATGAAATCAAATCCCCTCAGAGGGAGAAACCTGGATCAAGGCTGGTGTTCTTACATGCAGGTCAGGGTGCTCCATAAAGAGAATGGAATCTGCCGTTCTCATTAGCACGGAGAGGGGTAGTGAAAGATTTGAGAGAGAGAGAGAGAGAGCGAGAGCCAGAGAGAGATCTTATGCTCTAATAACTGAGTCACATCAGGCTCAGTGCTGAAAGCCGAGCATGTTGATTGAGGTGGACAGGTAGTTTCAAGGCCTCTGATAAGAAACCGTGTTCAGGGCAGGTAAAAATAGCGTGCGTGTCTGCGGGTGGGTGTGTGTGTTCTCCTGGTAAACCCTACGTTATGGGAGCAAAATCTCCCCACAAAGATGGCCATATCTGAAATTAATGTCCTTGTGGAGACATTCTTTGGTCCCCATGAGGAAAACAGCTTATAAATCATACTAAGCAATGTAAAAATGCAGTAAGTTTTGTGTGATGGGCAGGTTTAGGGTTATGGAATAGAATATACAGTTTGTACAGTATACAAATCATTATGTATATAGTCCACATAAAACATGAAAACCCAACATGAGCATTTTAAGGTAAACACTTGGTATTAAGATGCATTTTGGTCGATTGGATCACAAGTGGACGACGCGAAATACAGATAAACAGGGTCTAAAACATGTTGAGCTTGTCCACTATCGACTGGATTGCTTTTGTAGTGTAAACGCTCATGTGGTAGAATGTGTTCGAACAGCCAAAGCTACTCTCCACCTACTGACCCAATCCGTAAACATTATGGGAAGCGCGCTAGCCAGACGGGATTTAAACTTTGTCGGCTGAAGACCCAAGTTTGGTTTGAAGACAAAAGCATACCAAGCACAATGTTCTCTCACCATTCCTGATTTCTAACACGCACTCACTGAATTTGGCGTGGGTTCAGCTCCTTTCGCTTTCACATGTAAATTGTGCAAGCTTATTTTGTCCTTTAGAACGAAATATCTGAAAAATCAGGACAGAAGTGGTTGAAAGTGGACAAAAGAGATACCAGGTGTAAACGGGAACGTGTTTCCCTCGTCTACTTGTGATCTGATCGATCAAAACTTAATACCAGGTGTAAACATTGTCATAGAGGCATCTAATGTTCTTCTAAAAAGTAGGCTGCAATTCCATAATGCAATGCAACAAGATGAGTAAAGAGAAAAGCCTATTGCAAATGTATTTTACTTCATAGCAAAAATCAACCATTTTACCCTATGCACTACTATCAAAAAACTTGGTGTCAGTAAGATTTTTTTAAATTGTTTTTGAAATCTTTGGTTGCATTTATTTGACCAAAAATACAGTAAAAACATTAATATTCTGAACTATTATTACAATTTAAAATAACTGTTTTCTATTTTAATTTTTAAAATGTAAAATGTATTTATTTATGTGATGGCAAAGCTGAAACCCTCCAGTCTTCAGTGTCACATGATCCTTCAGAAATCATTTTAATATGCTGATTTGCTGCTCAAGAAATATTTATTATTATCAATCTCGACAACAGTTGTGCTGCTTAATATTTTTGTAGATGCCGTGATACCCTTTTTTCAGGATTCTTTGAATGGAAAGTTCTAAAGAACAGCGTTTATTATGAAATAGAAATCTTTTGTAACACTATAAATCTATTTAGTGTCACTTTTGACCAATTATGATATATAGTTTATGCCTCATGAGCATAGCAACATGCTAATGTCAGTCTCTGGTCTGAGACTTTACTTCACATGAGAAGCATTATAAGTACTTTATATTACAAGTACTTTATTGAGGATGATCTCCTAGAAGGATGCTACCTATATGTAGACATTAGAAAGAGACACGGGTCACTGGGCTTAGTTTGATTTTCTAGCTGACTGTTGAATTAGAAGATTCCTCAGCAGAGGATCACTAGATATCATTTATTTGTGTCAAAACTCATGAGAAATATACGGTAAAGTGTCTAGAATAAGCAATCGTCTCAGCAAAGCAAACATCCACCCCATCGCTTACAACTCATTCACCTTCTCTGAGCTGTGAAATGCATCCTCAACATGAAAGGACAACAATCTTTTCCTTTTCAACCTGTAAAAACCGTAGCCCTCTCCGCTGTGCTCTAAGGAGCTTTTCCGTCTCAATGGTTTGTATTTTTCTTTTAATAAAACTCAGTCAGCAGACAGCTTGACTGCCAACTTCAATGCATCTCTCAACAGGCTCTGAGTCACATGACACACATAAAAGGACTCCTGATTGGCTCCTAGTAGTTTCCATGGATACAGGTTTTAGCTCACCTTCCTGGGAAAATGTAAACAGCGAGTAGAGGGAGGATTGACAGGAACTGCTTTCTAATCCTGTCCTTCTTTTTAATGGTGGTGTGATAGACAGAGATTATGTGAGAGTGAGGTTAACACTCTTTACATGCTGCTTCAGCCCTTTATTTCCTGATTTAGTCATCTTGACATTAAAAACGTTTTAGTGAAAGTGTGTGAATTACTTCTTTATTGGGGTCTATGGTTTCATGAAGAAACCTTTAATATCCATTGAAACTTTCCATTCCACAAAATATTCTTTATAGTGGAGAAAAGTTCCTTAGATTGTTTAAATGTTCTTCACACAAAATAAAAAATAAATAAATCATCTTTTAAGATCTGTTCAATGAAATGATCTTTAAGAAACCCAAAATAGTTCTTCTATGGCATCACTGTGAAAACCCATTTTTGTAACCTTTATTTTTAAGAGTGTAAGATGTACTGTTTATCAAATTGAATTCGAACTGACTGTGAGACTGCAAAAAGCCACATGATATGATTTAAAAAAGATCCAACACAATCTTCCCCCTTCAGAACTTTTCTTATTGCACAGCCCAAAAGAATACTCGATCCTGATTGGTCAAATCAGTAGCTTTATTTTAGTATGTTCTGAGTCATTCAGCAGAACAGAAACACTTCCTGTGAGGATTATATCTGGATCTTGTGATGTGCAACATTTCAGATGTGTATTCATTCAGCCATGAGATCCCCCTGCTAATGCTAATTCTTTTGTTTTCGGTTTATGTTTTTGTTAATGTTATCGTGAAATCTGTAGGCTGGAAGCCCATTTATGGGAATTCGGATTAGCATCTGGAAGAGTTAAACATTTCCATACGACACAGATTAAAGGTCAGCGATGCGTGAAGGGTGAGGAGAGGAGAGTGGACAGAGAATCCACTCCACATTTTTTTTTTTTTTTTTTTGCTGGAAAGGAAGGACAGGAGGCTCTTGTGTGTGTGTGTGTGTGTGTGTGTGTGTGTGTGTGTGTGTCATTAGGATGGGCTGCATCATCTTAAACAGTCCGCTGAGCTCCTGTTGAGTGAGGGAGACCCATTTATAACTCATTATGATAAACTGCTAAAAATATCTGAGCTGGGAGCTCGCTCTTTCTCATACTCTCATTCCCTCTTTTATTACTTTTCTAATATTAGTGAATGTGACTAGCTCTTGAACAGAAAGCATAGGAACGTGTATAAAGGCTGTCAGAATTTGCATACTTATACTATGCATTAAAAGTGTGTAAAGTATGCCTAAAATTAATTGGACTTGATTAATTAATGATTAAGTCACACTTGACTGAACCTCAATGCAAAATATTAAAGTAAGTCTGAGAACTAACCGCACTTTTCTTCATAATTTTTGCTCAAATTTGCTCAATGATAGGTCACGTATGTTTGCATGCAGTTGCTAAATTCATTACTGTAAAATTCAATATTACTTAAAAAAAAAAAAAAAAAAAAAAAAAAAACAAAAAAACATGCATGAATGTACACTGTTAAAATTCAAAATCCTATTTTCAACCTCCTATTTGGGAGTGAGTCCTATTTTTAAATTTTAGTATGAACTATCCAATTTTCTATATTTATTAATGTTTTTTTATTTATTTTTTTATCTATGCACTTGGCTTTACTAAATGACATTTGTAAATCAAAATAATTTCATAATATCAACTAAGCTTTAGAATAAATGTTTGCTTATAAAGCATTGTCAGTGTATTTTTAAAGAAGCCCCCAGTCCCTGTTATCGGATCCAATCTGCTCTAAATTTATAATAAGTTACAGTCAAAGAGACTTGACCGCTTGCAGCAACAGGTCCTGTGGAAAAGGCTGACTCCAAAACCTTAAAAGGTGAAAGTAAAACAGCCATGGGACAGGAACATTTCCACATGCTTTCCTTCCTGACCTTTCATTATACAAGAACTGGAGGCTGCTTCTATTCTCGGCTTAATACATAATCAGGAGAATGATCTTATAAGGTTTTTTTTTTTTTTCTTCTTCCTCTTTGAACAGAGTTTGCCTTTCTGAGCTATATGAGATGTGTTTGGGGCATCATGCACATATTTTTAGGTTTGGGCAACATGGGAATCTTGACTCATTTAGTGCACTAGACACAATAAATATGATTAATGTGCGATGGGGATCTGCATTTAAAATTGTTTATAATATATATGAAAAGTCACTGTTTGGATTTAAATTGGCACATGCTTTAAACACTGTAATGTTATTTCCACCAAGAGGTGCATACATTTTTGGCAATGTATTGACAATGCAAGAGTCCAGCACTCTGTGAAGTCTCCTCCAGCACATCCCAAAGACTTTCAATTAATTTAAGGTCTGGACACAGAGGTGCCATTTAACATGTGAAATTATTCTTCATGCTGCCTCCCAACCATTCTTTCACAATTTGAGCCTGATGAATCTTGACACTGGAATATGGCCATGATGTGTCTTCCTACATGGTTGTTTAAGAAAAGCTACACACTCCAACAGTTGGGGTTAGAATAGCTGTTGCCAAACATATAACATGCTTGAAATATAATAATCACTACAATAATGATCCAATTTCTTAATCATTTGCCTTTTTAAATCCAAACAGCAACTTGGCTTGGCTGGGCAGTTATCAGATCATATAAAAAGTCATAGCTGTTTGTAAACATTGTGAATAATGGTTGTATACTGCTTTATGATTTCATTCATAACCAGTTTGTGTGCCATTCTCCCAGGCGGTATGTTTGGCTTTCCTCAGCTCTGTTCCTGTTTCAGTCAGCTTGTCCGCCACGCTCTTTTGCTTCTGTGAAGCCCACGTTGAAACGACTCCAAATCACCCTGACAGAAAAAAATCAATTATGATGAATTGCTTGTAAATGTGCAAATATTAATTTACATATAAATTTGACAGAAACTTAATGCTGCATGCAAATACAAAATGCTAGTTTGTTTTTTTCATTCATCAGCTATCTATCTTGATAAATAAAGCTCAAGAGTAAACAGGAAGCCACAGCTTGGTGGCAGAAGTGATTAATTAGAGAGCAAACATGCATGTGTGGTTTTCATTGTGTGACACAAGCCATGAGTGAAAACATTGACTCAAGCTGATCTCATAAACTACTGGAGCTGAGAATGCTGGCTATTTGAAAAGAATTAAGCTTATAACCCAACCCAAATGTTAAAATACTGCCAGGATATGACACAAATTTGAATATTTGGAATGAGAGTGTGAATATATGAAATGAAACAAATGGAATGAAATTTGAATAGATAGAATGATAGTGTGAATATATGGAATATATGTGCAAATTTGGAAGTACTTAATGAATAATGTATATGTAACCCCTTCCCCTATGTTCGAAACGCCCGCTCCAAGGACTTGAACCTGGCTCTGCCGGCATGAGAGTCGGACGCTCTAACAAGGAGGCTAAAGGCTGCAACCTCTAGTGTCAGTCCACAGTAGAGATCAGATGAGTGAGGTTTACTTGCACAGCAACTACTAGCTGACCTCCGTTACATATAGCTAGTTATATCCTTGTTATCAGAGCAATAGCCTTTTTTCAGAGGTTGGGCTTGGCCTCTTAGTTCCAGTGAAATAAACTCTTAATGTTTCAGCATACCAAGACATTTTGGACAATTTCATGCTCCCAACTTTGTGGGAACAGTTTAGGGATGGGTCCTTCCTGTTCCAACATGACTGCACACCAGTGCACAAAACAAGGTCCATAAAGACATGGATGAACGAGTTTGGTGTGGAGGAACTTGACTGGCCTGCAACTCAACCCGACAGAACACCTTTGGGATGAATAATAGTGGAGACTGCAAGCCAGGCCTTCTCATCCAACATCAGTGCCTGACCTCACGAATGTGCTTCTAGAAGAATGGTCAAAAATTCCTATAAATTACTTGTGGAGGTTTAGAGTTGAAGCTGTTATAGCTGCAAAGTGGGCCAACTCCATATTAAGTTCATGTGCATGTAAAAGCAGGCGTCCCAAAACTTTTGGCAATATAGTGTATATACACAACTCCACTATCAAATGCAATTTGATGTTGGTATTACCTATGAGATTTAACCTTCATTCAGAAAATTTCACAGTATGACTTTGAATCAATCTGAGCTCTAACGATTTACTGTAACATGAGAAACTGTTTTCAGCACAAACACTGGAAAGCTTTGATGTCCTCCATGCTGTTTGAAACAAATATACTGAAAATATCTCAAAAATTGATGCTGGTGAGCTTAAAACACAATACAGCATAAACGGACTCTGTACTGAGAGTGTTTCTAAACCACAGAAAACCCCTTTGGTCATTTTTTGTGAAATGTTATGAGACAGCAGATCACTGAAGACAAAAGAGCACACGTTCAGATGTGAAGAGAGAAATCCTCACTGTGGTGAACTGGGGAAAAGCTGATGTCTGTTCAAACAAGCTCTTTGATTCAAGACTCAATACTATTTCTCTGTGGTGATCCTGAAAAGTCTGTTCTTACAAAGAGAACATACTTCCTGATTTTTTTCCTTGTCGTTTTTTTAAATATTTTTATTATTATTATTATTTTTTTTTTTTTTTTGGAGGTGTCCTACAATAGGTTTATATGCATCTAAGGTTAAAAAAATATATATATATATTCTCATTATATATATTGAATCATCATCTCTTTTCTCACTGTCTCTGAAACAGTTCATTAAAGAATTCAGTCTCTCTGAGAGTCAACTCTGATTGGAAACAGCATCTTCTTGACATGTCAACAACATGAACCAAACTATTCCAGGCCTCAGCTAGAACTACAGTGTTTGAGGATCAAAATAGATATAGTCTCAGACCCAGACGTCCATGGACTGGCTGAACGTCTGATGCATATGGCACACTTTACTGGAAACACTTCAGGGTTTTCAAAGTCATCTTCTGGTTGGTTCCTCATGGAAGAAGAACGCCGTTGTGTTTACAACTGTGACAAAGAATGTTTACCAGGATCAACTAAACACTACAAAAGTATATGAAGTTCGTGGCTCCATTGTTGCCGTAAAGTTGCACAACGTTCTTGAATTTATTATTTATTATGCATGCTGGTCTGTTATTGTAGGGACTTCAACTTTACATTTGTATACCCCTAAACATGATGCGGAACAAAACGAACTGTGATTGGTTCCGTTACATGTCAGTCAAACATCCTCTTCTGGGGCGGTCCTTGGCCAATTAAAATTGCGATTAGAGTCCAGACCTTCTGCAGTCAGTCTGAAGGTCTACACAAGACTAAAACAGCCAATGAAGACCATAGACTGGATTTGTTACAAATCTACATAGATTCAATCAGGAAGTAAGACCGTAATTACTGACAATTCGTTTCAGTCAGTTCAGAATCATTCTTTCTTTTGGGAGAAAATAACTTTGTGACCTTTGAAACTTTGCAGACCTTTTACATTCAGAAACAGATATCACACTACATGAAAGGTTATATCTGAAAAAGCATAATGGGGTACTTTTAATGTCTCATTTGTGTCTATTTTTATATAGACAAATTTGACACTTTGAGTTTTCCTTTATGTCCCATGTTTTTACTAGAGGTCTTGGATGCTTTGTTTAAGATGTTTTTGCATGGTTTGTGCTTATCCTCAGGCAGTTGAGGGCTCATCTGGGATGTTTTCTATTTCCTGTACCTCAGTTCCATATGGGCCCACAGCATAACTAAAATGATCACCTTTAAAAACGTGCATACACTTGCAGGATATAGAGACGAGTGCAAAAAATAAACATATTATGGAAATTTAAAGAAAAGTTAAAGAAAATCTGAGATGTCTGAAATGGAATATATTAAAAATGCAATTTAAATTTAAATGGCAATACTTCCAAAGGCTCGTTGTCTGCACAGTGAATTCATTTCAGACTGATTATCTGGTTAATGGCACAGCTAAAGAGACCTTAATGCAAAGGAACTGTCACTCTTTGAAGTATATGTGCACAGCGTTTCAAAGAGCGGCTTTGTGATACACAGATGCGGCAGCAGCAAGATAATAAACGACTACATAAAGAAACTGATTTACACCAGTGTGTGTGTGTAATACCTTGACTGCTCATTTGTGATTGTGTATATATATATATATATATATATATATATATAGAGAGAGAGAGAGAGAGAAGACCTGGGCTATTTTTAAACTTATTTAAAAATTATACTGCAAATTTCAGATTAATTGGGTGATACTGACGTGAAGCCAGACTAATTGTATAGCTATAAATGCACACGTTTAACAAGTGAAAGTTAGATAAGTTTTTTCTTGTTATTCATTTTCATTGTTCAAGTGGCAGTAAAGGCATTTATAAAGTTACAAATATTTCAATTTCAAATAAATTATTTTCTTTTGAACTTTGTATTAAATCAAAGAATCCTGAAAAAAGAAAATAAATAAATAATAAAATGTTTCTTGATCAGAATATTAGAATGATTTCTGAAGGATCATGTGACATTTAAGTAATGATGCTGAAAATTCAGCTTTGAGCACAGTAATAAATAGAATCAGTTATTTTAAATTAATAATATTTTACAATATTACTGTACTTTTGATTATATAAATAGTTTGCCTTGCCTTGAGCAGAAGATACTTTCAAAAACATTAACAAATCTTGCATACCCCAAACTTTTGAACAACAGTGTGTAACTGGTTACCACGGGTTATTAGATGGTAAAACAATTTTTATATAATATATTTGCATATTCATGCCATACAAGACTTTTTAAAGAATGGAATTACTTCAGTACTATTTCTGTCATGACAACTCTTGGAGAGATGTGCATATTAATGGTAATGGATATGGCAATGTTAATGTATTTGGTCTTAGCAGAATAGATCTACGCCGCTGCTGCTGCCGAGCAAGTACAGAGATTTGCTACTGCCAATACATTCACAGACATTGCTGTGAGCATGTAAGACATGCTGCTGCTGCTGCACATGTAACGTACATGAAATAACCCCCATAGCAGATCTGGGAAGGTGGAGGGTTTCTGCAAGCGTGCTGCAGACTGCTAACAGCAACACTGCCGGTATTTGTTTGAAGGTCTACACAAGACTAAAGCAGCCAATGAAGACCATAGACTGGATTTGTTACAAATCTACGTAGATTCAATCAGGAAGTAAGACTGTAATTACTGACAATTTGTTTCAGTCAGTTCAGAATCATTCTTTTGGGAGAAAATAACTTTGTGACCTTTGAAACTTTGCAGACCTTTTACATTCACAAACAGATATCACACTAAAAGGTTATATCTGAAAAAGCATAATGGGGTACTTTTTAATGTCTCATTTGTGTCTATTTTGCCGGTATTTGTTTGAACGTTGAGCCTGCAGCTCATTGGCTGCTGATGTAACAGCAACCAATCAGCTGTGCTATGTAGATGATGCGGTCACTACGAGTTGACTTGGTATATAGTATTGAAGTAATTCCATTCTTTAAAAAGTATTCTATGGTGTGATTAGAGAACTGTGACTCTTGAACCCTCTCACCCCCTTCCGTTGTCAAAATATTATTTTAACTCACTATGTCTTTTCACTTACTGTGTCCTTTTCTATAATACTGCGTTACCTTTGACAAGACATGCCACAAGCAAACATCAAAGTGAGCTATCACCAAAATTAAACAAAAAGTAATAAAATGCAAATCATCATTACAAAGAATTGCATCATCACACAAATGGTGTCATTTCAGCGGAACATGGTGACAACTGGCCACAAAACCAACAAAATTGAGTATAAGCCGACACATCATGACAGCGTTCGGACCAAAGAACATTAGCAACCTTCTACATATGTTGATAATAAATCATATGATTAGACCGTATCAGTAATCACCGTATCGTATAAGTCACACAATGTATTCGATTTTATTTTCTTTTATTTATTTTTTTTCAAACAGCAAACAATCCCAGCAGTAAAGCTTCATAGCTTCTTGGTTGATGCTGTCATCCAGGGGTATCGCTTATAATGGCTGGGGTTGAAATGCTTTAAAAAGCTTTGGCTTTCTGCACCAAATTAAGCTCTGGTGCAGGTCTTCCTTTGCCAGTTAACTCCAGGCTTGGGTAATAAATTAGCAGCGTTGTCCTCCTCATTAATGTTGCTTGCAGTTTCTATAGCAGTGGTTTTCAAACCTGTCCTGGAGGCACCCCAGCCCTGCACATTTTGTATGTCTCCCTTATCAGACACACCCAATTTAGATCTTGCAGTCTCTACTAATGAGCTGATGAGTTGAATCAGGTGTGATAAATGAGGGAGACACACAAAATGTGCAGGGCTGGGATGCCTCCAGGACAGGTTAGAAAACTACTGTTCTATGGTGAATAGCGCTAGCCATTTTCAACAGGTTTGTTTCAATTGCGTTTCTCACAGTAGGCAGAACGCATCATAAACTTAGTGATTACAAGACCCATTTAGAGGGATGATATGATTGGTCAGTTTTTCCTGTCATTTGAAATTTGTCTCTCATTGACTTGCCATGGCTTGGCCCTCTGTAATTTCACAGCTGGACCACCAATCACAGATCTGAAAGAGTTAGCCAGAAAATCATAATATGAGGAAAACGGATGCATACAACACAAACTGAATAGGCAGATTTGAAGGGTTTATTTCTGCAAATGATTTAGATGTTTATTGTCAAATTACAAATTCCTAGAATAACATTAGAACTGATGACTTATTTATAAAAAAACAAATAAAAAAAAAAACTTTTTTTATATTATATTATATATATATATATATATATATATAAAAAAAATATTTATTTATTAATTTTACAATAGTTTAGGCCCTCTCTGAGGGCCCTGACGGTTCCTCTCTGTTACACACACACTTCATATCATAAAACACAGGCTGATCTTATGAAAAATATGTAAGAGAGAACAGGCCAATCTTATGGGAAATATGTAAAAGAGACACTTTGCAAACCCTGATTAGTTGAGTTTGCTTTAGTGATTACTGGAAAATGACTGTCTAAACCCAACTGAGCTGCCAGTTCTCCAGGGTTTCTGCTGCTAATATCAGAAGACACAGAATTAAATGAAGTTGCTACATAATTTTCCATGTACAAAAAAAGCAGTGTGGCCCGTATGATGTTTGAGATAACTGGTTTAATAAGTTCTTGGTTCAGATGGGTCAAATTTTATTAAGAGCATCCTGCTGCCCCCTGGGCTTTGGACCACACAGTGCGCCAGCGGTGCTCAATCTGTGACTTTGTGTATCAGAGTTATGTACCAGAAGCCAAAGAACAGATGTTGGACAACGCTTCCCAAGCAATGCAGAAAAAAAAACAAACACACACACTTGTGCCATCTGGATGGGTTTATATGAAGGGCAAAGACATTACCAGAACAGGCAGTGCAAATGGGTTTGCTTAAAACTCTGACACAAATCAGAGGAGGCCTTGTGTACAGTCAGACCCATCAGCCCTTTTGTGTTTGTTAGAGTAAATAATACAGTATAAACTCAAGCATATGTTGCTTACTAGGCCAACATTATTTTACTGGAAATGTGATAAAAATAGACATGACATTTCCTTGATTAGATTTCCTTGATTTAGTTTTGGATTGAACTTGTGTAAGACACTAATGATTCATTGAATGGCATTCAGACTAATCTGTTTACAGGCTTGTGCTTTAAGACACAGCAGTGAACACACATGTTGGGAAACATTAGTATCCTGTCACTGCATAGTTATAGTGTCACAGGCTGGTGGCAGCGGAGATTAAACTGGATCTAAGTGCAGTAATCTTTACTAATATGATAACAAAATCAAACTAACAGAAAAATCAGGAATTCAAAAACATGAACCAAACAACCAGGGGGTATTCCAGAAAGCAAGTTTAACTTACCGTCACATATACCCTGAACTCTCGGTTGATTAACCCAAACCTTGCTTACTCGAGGTGGTTCCAAAAACGAATCCGGGAGTAAGTTAAGACAACTCAGAGTATGTTCCCGGTTAACACGCAAGACATTCGCAACAGAGCGACGAATCGATGATTCACCATGGAAACAGATGCTAAGAAAGAGCCATATGCCATACTTCCTCTTCTTCGTTTGTTTAATGGCGAGTTACATAACCTTCTTAGTGCACATCGCCACCTTTTTGGTGGTTGTGCAATAATTTTTTTAATGTCTTCGTTTAATAAGCAATCTTTATTCACTGAGAATAAGGATTATATTGTTTGATGCTAACTAATTGAATGCAGATCCATGTGTGAGATGACAATATAATAAATATATTTGGACTGAACTCACATTTAAACTTTTTAATTATTAATATATTATATAACTGTAACTTTGGTTATATTAATATAACTATATTAATTATATAAAACATATCTGAATACCTCTTAAGCAAACTAACCCTGGAACATGAGCTGCTCCAGAGAAGGTTATGTTCAGAGAGTGAGTTGGCATGGTTACTTGCATACCCTAAAAGTTACCTCCGTTTTCGGAACCGAAAGTTGAGGTTATCCACTGACTTACTCTTAAACATACCCGGGTATGTCACATAACCTGCTTTCTGGAACAACTAAACACAGGGCAAGAGATTAGATGGCTAATTAACTAGACACACCTGAACAGAACTAACTCAATCAGCAACCAAGCAGACAAACAGTCAGGGGACGGAGGAAGACAACAAAATGACAATAATTAATTAGCAAAACACTAGAACAGAATCAGAACAAACTCATGACATATAGCATGGTTTTACATTTTCTTTTGTTATGCTATTTATATGTTGAAGTCACATTTTTGTGTATATACAAAATCGACCTGTTAGCATTTTAACTTAAACCGTAATCAAGGGCACTTCTTATGGGTCAAACATATATATTTTTATTCATTATTTCCAGCTTTTGTCCACACTCTTTAAAACTAGCATTGGAGTGGCAGTATACACTCACCTAAAGGATTATTAGGAAGACCATACCAATACTGTGTTTGACCCCCTTTAGCCTTCAGAACTGCCTTAATTCTACGTGGCATTGATTCAACAAGGTGCTGAAAGCATTCTTTAGAAATGTTGGCCCATATTGATAGGATAGCATCTTGCAGTTGATGGAGATTTGTGGGATGCACATCCAGGGCACAAAGCTCCCGTTCCACCACATCCCAAAGATGCTCTTTAGGGTTGAGATCTGGTGACTGTAGGGGCCATTTTAGTACAATGAACTCGTTGTCATGCTCAAGAAACCAATTTGAAATGATTCGAGCTTTGTGACATGGTGCATTATCCTGCTGGAAGTAGCCATCAGAGAATGGGTACATGGTGGTCATAAAGGGATGGACATGGTCAGAAACAATGCTCAGGTAGGCCGTGGCATTTAAACGATGCCCAATTGGCACTAAGGGGCCTAAAGTGTGCCAAACATCCCCCACACCATTACACCACCACCACCAGCCTGCACAGTGGTAACAAGGCATGATGGATCCATGTTCTCATTCTGTTTATGCCAAATTCTGACTCTACCATCTGGATGTCTCAACAGAAATCGAGACTCATCAGACCAGGCAACATTTTTCCAGTCTTCAACTGTCCAATTTTGGTGAGCTCATGCAAATTGTAGCCTCTTTTTCATATTTGTAGTGGAGATGAGTGGTCCCCGGTGGGGTCTTCTGCTATTGTAGCCCATCCGCCTCAAGGTTGTGCGTGTTGTGGCTTCACAAATGCTTTGCTGCATACCTTGGTTGTAACGAGTGGTTATTTCAGTCAAGTTCAGTCTTTTCTAGACTTTTTAAGTCATGAAGGGAGCAGGATATATTAAAATGAAGCACGTGGATTCGGCAGGCATGTATTCATGATAGTAGGTGGGGCAGCCAGACTCTGAGCCCTCCCCAGCTCTACAGTGCCCCACAAATTTCCAGTGTGAATCTGTGGTGAAAAATGGAACTGCAGCGCGCTCTCATAGAGCGCCATTGTGGCAGATTTCTGGCTGCCCCACCTATTTTCACGTGACATCAAGTAAACCTCATTCCAGACAAAGACGATATCAGTCCGCTTCTGCTATATGTCTGCATCAGGTCAGAAATTAGTTGGCCTTTCTGCTCTTCCTATGTGGAGTAGCGTATCAAATTACTGAAAGTATAAATCCTTTATTTTAAACATGCTCATGTGACTAGCCTTTATATACAGTAATTCTGTTGTGTTTGTTTTATGTTTGCTCTGAGGCAATTCTAAGATGGTATTCTATGCATTGGTTGTGTGTAGTCTGTCAATCATCATTAGAACATCGCTCACCACCCTCAGGCTGAATAATGCAATGACATTAGAATTCTGCCCAAAGTGAGACTACAAACCCGATTCCAAAAAAGTTGGGACACTGTACAAATTGTGAATAAAAACAGAATGCAATGATGTGGAAGTTTCACATTTCAATATTTTATTCAGAATACAACATAGATGACATATCAAATGTTTAAACTGAGAAAATGTGTCATTTTAAGGGAAAAATAAGTTGATTTTAAATTTCATGGCGTTAACACATCTCAAAAGAGTTGGGACAAGGCAATGTTTCCCACTGTGTGGCATCCCCTCTTCTTTTTATAACAGTCTGCAAACGTCTGGGGACTGAGGAGACAAGTTGCTCAAGTTTAGGAATAGGAATGTTGTCCCATTCTTGTCTAATACAGGCTTCTAGTTGCTCAACTGTCTTAGGTCTTCTTTGTCGCATCTTCCTCTTTATGATGCGCCAAATGTTTTCTATGGGTGAAAGATCTGGACTGCAGGCTGGCCATTTCAGTACCCGGATCATTCTTCTACGCAGCCATGATGTTGTAATTGATGCAGTATGTGGTCTAGCATTGTCATGTTGGAAAATGCAAGGGCTTCCCTGAAAGAGACGATGTCTGGATGGGAGCATATGTTGTTCTAGAACTTGGATATACCTTTCAGCATTGATGGTGCCTTTCCAGATGTGTAAGCTGCCCATGCCACACGCACTCATGCAACCCCATACCATCAGAGATGCAGGCTTCTGAATTGAGTGCTGAGAACAACTTGGGTTGTCCTTGTCCACTTTAGTCCGGATGGCATGGTGTCCCAATTTTCCAAAAAGAACTTCAAATTTTGATTGGTCTGACCACAGAACAGTTTTGAATCTTTGGATGATATTATGCACTGTAGATGATGATAACTTCAAACTCTTTGCAGTTTTTCTCTGAGAAACTCCTTTCTGATATTGCTCCACTATTTTTGGCCGCAGCATTGGGGGAATTGGTGATCCTCTGCCCATCTTGACTTCTGAGAGACACTGCCACTCTGAGAGGCTCTTTTTATACCCAATCATGTTGCCAATTGACCTAATAAGTTGCAAATTGGTCCTCCAGCTGTTCCTTATATTTACATTTAACTTTTCCGGCCTCTTATTGCTACCTGTCCCAACTTTTTTGGAATGTGTAGCTCTCATGAAATCCAAAATGAGACAATATTTGGCATGACGTTTCAAAATGTCTCACTTTCAACATTTGATATGTTATCTATATTCTATTGTGAATAAAATAAGTTTATGAGATTTGTAATTATTATTTTTTTTATTTTTATTATTCACAATTTGTACAGTGTCCCAACTTTTTTGGAATCGAGTTTGTATGTTCAGTGATTAGAATATAAATCTTACAACATGTTAATCTTAAACTAGCACTAAGAACCAGAATCTGCCCTACCTGGGGTATTGGTGATGCCTTCTTTCATAAAAAGATGCCATTAAACAAATATTTAAAATATATGCTACCGTCTTTGTTATTTCTACATTAATTTGAAGATTCAATGTTAAATTATTACAATATAATAAAAATAAAAATTTAATGTTAGGTGCGATTAATTTTTTCGACTTCTAAACTTCTGAAGGACTTTAATTGGGACTCATACATATGTGTATGTGTGTACTGGTTTTACCTACATTGTGAGGAACTTAAAGGAACAGGCCACTATTTTTGAAAATAGCCTAATTTTCCAACTGCCCTAGAGTTAAACAGTTGAGAACCAACGTGACAACCTGCTTACACAGGGACTATTCAGAAAATATTTACTTTGGTGCAGATCCTGAACCATATCTATTTGAACCGCAATACACTGAAGATTAGGTTGTCACGTTGGTTATGTTGATGGAAGTTAGCCTATTTTCAGGAGCTGCGTAATATCATTGTGCTGCTGCACCCATGGTACGATCACAAAGTTCCTTGATTATTACTCAGGAATGAGAGTATAATTCCTAGCCATATCGGTCTAGAAAATTGCAACTTTACATTTTCCATCGATCTTAGTACACGAAAAATATCGAAACTCTTTGTTTGTTTGTTTTTTTTTTCTGAGCGCGATGCTAAGTTTAATCAGATTCAATAAGCTTTGCCAAAAGTGCTACTGCCAGACAGAGAGATCGGCTGAATGGATTTGAAAACGATAAAACTCAACTGTTTAACTCTAGTGGAGTTGGAAAATGAGCCTATTTTCAAAAAAAAGTGGTGTGTTCCTTTTAAGTCCTTTGCGGTGTATGTGTATTGCGGTGTGTATTCAGGTTTCAGGACATTCCTCCTACATTATGAGTGTAACCGGTCCTACTCGCCCTGCGCAGAGCTGGATTTGAACCGGCGTAGGGTTAGGGGACAGCATATATTGCTTGTATAAAGATCATTGTCTAAGGAAAGTCACCATTAAACATGGAAACCCAATGCGTGTGTACATATATGCATACATCCATACATTCTTTTTTTTGTACTCAACTTGAGTTTAAATTTTTATTTAATACCTTTTAGATAGCATGCACTTTCTCTCTTTCTACATCTTCTATCAGTGTCTCTGTGCTCTTTGCACTCTTCTCTTCAGTCTGATCTAATGTGTTGGAAAAATGTGTCCTTCTTGCTCGGTGTGTCTCTGTTGACCTGCTGGTGACTAATGGCATGTCAAGCCCCACTCCAGCAGAACAAAAGCCCGCCGTATTGCTCTTGAGGCCCATGGCGCCTGCACTTGTTGGGTTACAGTGTTTCAAAGGGGTTCAGTGTAGTGTGCAGGGCTGCTCTAAATTTTGTCTCGGTTGTATATTACACACACATATGAAAGGACTGTCAGAGAGCCCACCGCTTGTGAAATAAACACCTCTTGACACCGGCTTCCCCAAACATCAATCAACACAACGCCGTTTAACACGCAAGCATGCATACCAGCACAGGAAGCGCAACACACTGTGCATTAAGTGTCGCTGTAATTATATTGCTGCGTTTGAGAGATTAACTCCAGTTAATTAGCAAAGAACCTGAGCCAGCTTATTTTTTGCTTACAGTCACCGTGTCGTGATACTCCTCCATAAGGACTCATACATCAAGCTACAGATATGTTAATAGCAGTGGAGCTTTTCCACTCCGCTAAGGTGCCGTCTGTGTTATTGCTGTATCACACACGGACTGAAATAAAAAGAGCTTCATTAGGGCCATTGGTTTGGAAAGTACGTTGCTGCATATGGTCACATTTATGTCAGCGTAGTTGGACTGTGCAGTATGCAACAGCAACTTTCTCTGGAAGCTATATGGTTATTGTAGCTCACTAGAGGCCTGTAAGGGACCAGAAATTTCACAAAGGCTTGAATAAGCTTAGAGAAGCAGCTTTGTGCTGAGAAAATTAGGTTATATCAAAACGTGCCTCTATCAAAATATTTGCTCCAAAAATGCTCCAAACTACAAAAACATACCAATACTTGCTCAGTTGTGCGTCACATAAGTCCCTGTGAAAAACCTATTGTAGGGTTTATTATAGGTGCCCTTACGGAAAATAAGTTTATTCAAGTGTGCTATTAGAATACTTCTTTTAAACAAAAAATAAGAAAGTACTTCTCAGAAATATACTTAAAATTGCACTTAAGTATACTTAACTTATACTAACACAAAAGCCTAATGGTGTGTGCGCACACTAAAATCAAATGTAATTATTTGCACTAGTAGATTTCATAGTTTTCAAGTTGATGGAAAGATGCGAATGACGTGAAATGGACGACACGTTTTTTTTAACTCGAGCGGGAAATTCGCATGACGCATTGCCGCGCAAGCCAATCAGCGAAGAGCTTATTAACACATCCGGTTTGTAACAAATTTTATTTTTTAGGATAAATCCCTTTAGATCCCTGCATAATCAAAGAAGGGAAATATAAGTTGTCCAGCATATTTTTTTTTTTTTTTTTCGAATGTTAAATGTAAAACAAGTTTTAGATCTGTACAATACACTTGTTCCAAAATTAATTTTACGAAGTATATAGTCAATGTGAGGTTTAAAAGTAAGTTCAGGATCTAGCAATAAGACCAGTTTTTGTATCTGGTCTACTCTGTGCAGGTATCATTACAAATTATTTTTAGATTATTAGAGATTTTAATTTAGACATACGCTTTGTACCAAAAACCATGGTATGAGATTTAGCTTTATTAAGTAATACATTATTAGAATAGAGCCAATCTTGTAATGCATTCAAATCTGATTGGAGTATAATTTGGATTTGGGTCATGTGGGGTTTTGAAGTATAAATGACTATCATCTGCATATAGAAAAGCAGAAGAGTGTGAAAGAAAACAGAAGAGGACCCAATGCTGAGCCCTGTGGTACACCTCTTTCTTGAATAAATAAATAAGATTGTTTTCACATCGTTTTCTATTATATACATAATTAAACCATAATAAAGAGTTTTGAGAGAGACCAACTGCATACAGCTTATCTAATAATAAATAATGATCGACTAGATAAAACGCCTTCTTAAGATCGATAAAGATAGCCCGTGTAAGGTCACCACTGTCTAAAGCTGAATATTCAACGTTAGTCAATTTTAGAATAATTAGGCCTAAATCCAGATTGAAAAGGTGATAAAATATTATTATTTTCAAAATACTTTGATAATTGATTATAAATACATTTTTCAAATACTTGAAACCTCCGGGTGTATCAGGCACAGTTCCTGGAGATGTCTGCGCCTCTGGATGGTGCTGTGAACCCAGACACTGTCACGATTCTGAGTTTATCATGCACTTCCTGGTCTTGTCATGTGATTCCTTGCCCTCATGTGATCCTGCCATGTGTTCCTGTGTCATGTTGTCATTGGTTTATTGGTCTATCATTGTTCACAGGTGCCCCTTGTCTTGTCCTTAGCCCATGTGTATTTAAGCCCTCTTAATGAGCCCATTAATCTTTTAGCAAAACCCACAAAATATTCATATACATTTTTGAAAGCCATATGTACAACAACCAACGCAATAAAACATTTCCAGTCGGTTTTGAACGTGAAAGTTTTTTCACTTGCTGAACATTTCACTTTAAAAAGTGTCGCAAAACATGCAAGAATCACCGTGATTTTGTTTTTTAAGAAATGTCGCCACAAGCACGTTTTTCCAACAAGCCTTGGTTTGCATCATCAGTTTTAGTGGTTTAATACTGCAATCACATTTACATTTACCGTAGCTCAGCAACATTTTACAGGCGAAATCCAGTCATTCCAACTGGAATGTGCGCGATCAGGAGTTTTGCATGAGGGCGAAAGATTTCATCCAAATGGATTCACAGACGCTTGGGTTGAAAGTAATTTGTGTAAGCAACGCTTCATACATCGCTACAATATTGACAATAGACAATGGACCTTTTTCATCTGCAATATTTTGCTAATATAAGTACACCTTAATGGAAGAAAAACTTTAACTTTGTATTTATATAAAGACACTCCATTCCAAATGCATGCTACTGGAAAGAGTCATCAGGTCTTCTATGCTCGAGCAGGCTCTAGCATTTACTCTGCTCTCTCCCGTTGCACCACGGTTGGGCCGCAGCAGTTGTCGGTGTGATTTATTGTGATTACTGCAATGGCAGCCGCTCCATGAAGCGGAAGGGCTCTGAGATTAACGAGTGCAGTGATAAAAGTGCTAGCGAGTAGCGCGTTCGCTACTTAATAGCTCCTGAAATGAGGCGCCCCGCCACGCCGTGCCTCCCGCCCCTCCCCCAGGGATTTCATTACTTTAAGACAAATGGATGAATACGCACTGAAGTGGGGTTTGAGGAGCAGGGAGAGCGGAGATGGTTTGTAATTACCCTAATCAGAGCAAGAGCATCTCTAACGTGCCAGAAAAATGCGCTGGGGTCACAGCAGGAGGACGGATAGGCCAGACCAAACAAAACAAGGAGCACAGAAAGTCACCTGCAGTCGACAAGATTCTCAGCCGGTAGCTGGAAGTCGCTGTTGCTGCAGATGCAGGTAGAGACGGGAGGTGTATTTGTTTACCCTCCCAATAGATGGAAAGTATACTGTAAGGTTGTTTTCATACTTACTTTGAACTAGAGTTAATTTGAACCCACTGTTATATTTAGTTTTTCTTGTCGTATATTTCACATTTACTGTTAGACATTTATTAATTTAGCAGACAGTTTTGTTCAAAGAGATTTACAAAAAATAATATCACAAGCATTTTGACATAAGAGCAGACAATATTTGTAGTAGGGGAGAGCGGGGCACAACCTAACGCTTTTGACTTTGAATCCTAAGTAAATTTACACAAACTGACATTTATTGCACAATTATTGCACATTATTTTTTTTTCAGTGTATACATTATTTATGCCAAAAGAATGAAAGTGAAATGTGACAACATTCAGAAAAAACACAGAGCTGAACACAACACTCCCTCCTTCCACACACAGGATCCCAGAACAGGAGACAAATAGGCGAGCCAGTACGAATGCTGCAGATTTCTTGAAATAATCATTTCTGGTTCTTCCTCTCAGTCTTTATTCACCTATTTCTCATAGTTTCTCAATAGAAATTCATAAAAGTTAATTTTGCCAATTGCATTGGTAACCGTATGTAATAGCATAGTTCTAATAGTTGGGCACATTTTATGTGTTAGAACATTCCCCATCTGCGCACCTGGGATTTAAACCTGGTTAGTGTCTTAGTTAAATCTCAACTGTTAAATAACAGATAAAAGATTAAAATAATATCAGATTTGTCTCATTTTAAATAAAAACAAACACAAAAAACAGAGATGAAAAATTAACTTAAGACATTTGCTATGGGTAAATGTCCAGTGATATCTTCCAAAGATTTCTGAATTTTGGTGCAATTTTTCCTCTATATAGTGTTGATATGATTAAAACAAGTGTGTTACTAGCCCCCCGTTTGGTTGTGTCCTGCTCACCCCTATACAAAGTTTCTCTTATAAACTAGATGATATACACTCACCTAAAGGATTATTAGGAACACCACACTAATACTGTGTTTGACCCCCTTTCGCCTTCAGAACTGCCTTAATTCTACGTGGCATTGATTCAACAAGGTGCTGAAAGCATTCTTTAGAAATGTTGGCCCATATTGATAGGATAGCATCTTGCAGTTGATGGAGATTTGTGGGATGCACATCCAGGGCACGAAGCTCCCGTTCCACCACATCCCAAAGATGCTCTATTGGGTTGAGATCTGGTGACTGTGGGGGCCATTTTAGTACAGTGAACTCATTGTCATGTTCAAGAAACCAATTTGAAATGATTCGAGCTTTGTGACATGGTGCATTATCCTGCTGGAAGTAGCCATCAGAGAATGGGTACATGGTGGTCATAAAGGGATGGACATGGTCAGAAACAATGCTCAGGTAGGCTGTGGCATTTAAACAATGCCCAATTGGCACTAAGGGGCCTAAATTGTGCCAAGAAAAAATTCCCCCACACCATTACACCACCCAGAGCACAGTGGTAACAAGGCATGATGGATCCATGTTCTCATCCTGTTTACGCCAACAGAAATCGAGACTCATCAGACCAGGCAACATTTTTCCAGTCTTCATCTGTCCAATTTTGGTGAGCTTGTGCAAATTGTAGCCTCTTAATCCTATTTGTAGTGGAGATGAGTGGTACCCGGTGGGGTCTTCTGCTGTTGTAGCCCATCCGCCTCAAGGTTGTGCGTGTTGTGGCTTCACAAATGCTTTGCTGCATATCTTGGTTGTAACGAGTGGTTATTTCAGTCAAAGTTGCTCTTCTATCAGCTTGAATCAGTCGGCCCATTCTCCTCTGACCTCTAGCATCAACAAGGCATTTTCGCCCACAGGACTGCCGCATACTGGATGTTTTTCCCTTTTAACACCATTCTTTGTAAACCCTAGAAATGGTTGCACGTGAAAATCCCAGTAACTGAGCAGATTGTGAAATACTCAGAACGGCCAGTCTGGCACCAACAACCATGCCACGCTCAAAATTGCTTAAATCACCTTTCTTTCCCATTCTGACATTCAGTTTGGAGTTCAGGAGATTGTCTTGACCAGGAACACACCCCTAAATGCATTGAAGCAACTGCCATGTGATTGGTTGATTAGATAATTGCATTAATGAGAAATTGAACAGGTGTGCCTAATAATCCTTTAGGTGAGTGTATACTCTGCGTCCATCTTGTTACACTTCCCCAGTGATTTCCATTCACTTAATATATAAAATATTTAATTAAAAAAATTGCATTAACGAGCACAGTGATATAAATTATACTGAGTAGCATATTCAGAAAATGTCTTAAACAAGAAAAAAAATAAAATAAATAAATAAAAACACACATGCAGATGTTGTTTAAGTTTTATGAGGACATTCCATATACGTAATGATTTTTATACTATACATATACAAACTGTATATTCTATTCCATCCCCTACACTAACCCTACCTAATAAAATAATAAAAAAAAAAACTTAATTTATTCTGATTTATATGACGTTTTCCTCATGGGGACCAAAAAATGGATTTCAGATATTGCCATCTTTGTGGGGACATTTTATCCTCATAACGTAGGGTTTACCTGGACCACACACACACACACCCATAAAAAAGTTTGGGGTCAGTAAGATTTTCTTTTTTTTTTTTTAAGATAATTAATTATTAATTCTATTTAGCAAAGACACATTTATCAAAGACATTTACATTTTTGCAAACAATTTCTGCTTAAAATAAATGCTGTTCTAATCTTAACAAAAAGTATTTCACAGAAAAGCAGCACAAATGTTTTCAACAATGTTAAAAATAAGAAATGTTTCTTGAGCATCAAATAAATCAGCTTTGCCATCACAGGAATGTATTGTATTTTAAAATATTGAAATATAAAACAGTAATTAAATTCTAAGAATTTTACTATTACTTTTAACATTTGTATCACTATATTGTTGTACTGTTAATAGTACTACATTTTACTGTATTTAATGAAATTATTAAATAAATGCAGCAGTTGTGAGTATAAGAAATTTTTAAAAAGCTTTTTGACCCTCTTTTTTGAAGCTTGTTGGTTGCTTGCTTGGTTGGTTGGTTTCAGAGTACACTAAATTATTTGTATTTTTTTATTTTTTAGCTATAAAAGTTTGGGATTTCATTCTTACAGCTGTGATATTGAATGCTATTCTCCCAGATAGATGCGCAAGCTTAGCAGACCATCTGTCTTATACTGTCTCTGGCGAACCACACACAAGCTCGGAAAACAGACCAGCCAAACAAACCATAAGCTGATGTCTGCACCAAAAGCTCCACGTGTCACACTGGATAAAAGCTTCTGTTAAAAGACCACTTCCTGTACTTCTATTCTCTGCAATAGATGAAAGGTGAAAGAAAATAAGTGCTTATCTCAATCTTTTGATCATTAAAATTAACTCTGAATTGAATGGGTGTTAAATGTTATGGTTTATTGCATTTTAACAACTCCGTGACTTGTGGCTAATGACTGAATCGCACAACCGGTCACTGGGGGGCTACAGCCGTCTTTGTGCAACCAAAATGGCTGCATGTAGGTCTGCTATTAAAGAAAATTATAAAAGGAAATCCTAATACTTCCCATTTGTACTCTCTTCTCTAATCTGGATTTTAAATGCTTCCAATGGACTCTTCATTTTTTTTTTTTTTTTTTACTTAAACAGGTGCCCCAAGTCTTTCAGTGGCCTTGGCTAAAAAAAAATGAGGGGGATGATGGGATTTAATGGTCCACACCAGTGAACAAAGCTCGCCTCCTTACAAAGGTGGAAATCTCTGGCTGTGTGCCAGTCCACAGTTAATGCCAAAAGAAAAAAAAGAATACATGTACATGAACGCTTCTAATGGTCTTTAAAAACTAAAAGAAACAACACAAGTACAGTAAGACTGGGCAATGTTGAAACCTCAGGCATTTTTGATCTTTAGATTCTCCATCTCACCATTCCTCTGCACTCTGAATGGAAGTTTTTAATCCCATGGAGATTTTCCTTCGTGTTAGTAGGTCCTTTCATAAAGAGCGCAGGTCTTCCCCTCCCTCGCCGGCCCATAGAAACAGGACTCTCTCTGTGCCTTAGAGGGCCTGGTGAAGTTTTGAGGGCCGTTTCTCCACTGTGAGCCTTTGAGGAGTTTGGCCTTTGAAGTCC